>JAGFNQ010008236.1:177254-368605 GCA_024364735.1 Boesenbergia rotunda
TTATAAATGATGGGGTTGGGTAGTCTGGGTCGGACCCAGGGATGAAGAAGTTAAGGGCGCTACCTGCTCTCCTCTCTCGGGCCCCGAGACCCCCTCTTAGGGGTGCACTCGGGAAGCCTACCTCGGGAGATATCACATCCCGAGACCCCTGAGCGCACCTCGGGAAAAGGGGTCCTCGCAACAGTCGACCTCAAATACCGACTAGAAAAGTCCACGCACCCCCTGTAAAATTGGCTCAACGAGATAAAGAATGGTAACGACGCCGACGATTTCAAGGAATATCCCCTCATCACCGAAAGCCGGGGGCGTGACTCATGTATCGGATTCGTGGCACCGATAAAGGGGGGAGCACGACCCGTCTGCCCAGGCCAATATAAAAGGTAGTTCAACCCTTCTGGTAAGGGAGGTTACGATCTCTCATCTCTATACATTGTCTTTCTTTCTCACCATTCAGACACCCTACTAACTTGAGCGTCAGAGTAGACTCCACCAGACCCCTGCCAGCGTGTCCCCTAACGCTTGTGTTACTTTCGCAAAATCCCCAAGTTCCTCAGCGACGTAGTGATCTCCATAGGGGTTGATCCTTAGCGACCGGCCTTCGCCGATGACTCCTTCAGGAACAAATTTGGCGTCGTCTGTGGGAAACTAATAAAGCACCTAAAGGAGCGCCGATGGCGGAAGCAGAGGATCTCGCTCATCTGCGGGAGGATGAAGGACCTAAGCAAGAGCGACGAGAGGTGGAAAGTGAAGAGGTGCAGCTCCATTCTCATGGCGGAGGGGGGACTACGCGCATCGCTCTTGACCTCGCGCCAGCACTACGAAATCGCCTCGTCGAATGCCTGAGAACCCACAAAGACGTGTTTGCTTGGGCCGCTGAAGAAATCAAAGGGGTCCTCCCAGCGCTGACTATGCATCACCTACATGCATTGCCTGAAGCCTGTCCTGTGAAGCAGAAGAGGAGGCACTTCTCCCCGGAGCAAGATAAAGCTATTCGAGAGGAGGTTCAGAAGCTATTAAAAGCCGGACACATCAGGGAAGTCCGGTTCCCGGCTTGGCTGGCCAACGTGATCATGGTTCCCAAGCCGGGGATAAATGGTGAGTCTGCATCGATTTCAGAGACCTGAACAAAGCCTGCCCGAAGGACTGTTACCCCCTGCCCAGGATAGATAGGTTGGTGGACTCAACAGCCGGCTATGAGTTCATCTCCATGTTAGATTCCTACCAGGGCTATTACCAAGTTCCTCTTGCTCCCGAAGACCAGGAGAAGGTCAGTTTTGTGACGGCTGACGGCTAACGGCACGTACTGCTACAACGTCATGCCCTTCAGATTGCGTAACACGGGCGCCACGTACCAGCGGATGATAGATAAAGTCTTTCGGCACCAAATCGGGTAGAACATTGAAGTATACGTGGACGACATCTTGGTCAAGACGGAGAAAGGAGGGGACATGATATCTGACTTGGAGGAAACATTCGTCACCTTGAGAGCACACAGGTTAAAACCAAACCCAGCTAAGTGTGTGTTTGGGCTCAAAAGTGGCAGGTTCCTGGGATACATGGTAACGAAAAGGGGGATCGAAGCCAACGCGAAAAAGGTAAAGGTCATCCTGGATATGCCGCCCCCGCAGAACTTCAGGGAAGTCCAGCGGCTGAATGGCAGAATCACTGCCCTATCGTGGTTCATCTCCAAATCCGCGGACAAAGCCCTCCCCTTCTTCAAAATTCTTAGAAAAGCTGTTAAATTCGAATGGGATGACCAGTGTGAGAAGGCCTTTGAAGAATTGAAGACTTATTTGGCAGATCTCCCAACCCTGCATAAGCCGGTGGAAGGGGAGACCTTATTCGTCTATTTATCAGTGGCTGAGCAAGCGGTAGGGTCGGTTCTTGTCCGAGAACATGACCGGGTACAACATCCCATCTACTTCTTTGGACACCTGCTAAAGGATGCTGAGACGCGGTAATCCATGATGGAATAACTGGCCTACGCCTTGGTCCTAATGGCCCGAAGGTTAAGGTCATACTTCAAGCGCATCCCATCGTGGTTCTCATTAATATTCCGCTCGCCCGAGTCCTTAATAACCCCGAGGCGTCGGGCAGGCTAATCAAATGAACGACAGAGTTAAGCGAATACGACATTGAGTATCAGCCTCGAACTGCCATCAAAGCACAAGCTCTCTCCGACTTCATGTTGGAGACAGCCCCGGAGGTAGAGACCGAAGGTATGTGGAAGACTTATGTGGATGGATCCGCTAATAGCTAGCACAGCGGGGTGGGACTGCTACTGATTTCCCCCAAGGGAGACACGTTGCACCTGTCTATCCGACTCCACTTCAAAGCTACCAACAATGAAGCCGAGTATGAGGCGATCCTGGCGGGGTTGCAAGCGGCTCGGCACATGGGCGCCCACCGAATCACTATCTACTCGGACTCGCAGTTGGTGGCTCAACAAGTAGCGGGCAGTTTCGAAGTCAAATATGAGCAGTTGCAAAGGTATGTAGACCTATACGAACAACTAAAAACCACCTTCTCAGAGGTCATCCTTCAGAAGATCTCCCGGTCGGATAATGTGCGGGCCGACGAGTTAGCCAAGTTGGCCAGTTCCATATCCACTTGGCGGTTGGAGGGGCCTAGTGTGAAGGAAACAATGGTGGCCCAAATCGGGGAAGAGCCTAGAATAGACGGACCCGCGGACTAGAGGGATCCATACATAGCATTCCTCCGGGACGAATCCCTGCCGAGTGGAGGCCCAGAGACTCGGTTGTTTCACCGACGAGTGGAGAGGTTTACACTGGTCGGGGATTAATTGTACAAGAGAGTTTATGCCCGACCCCTCCTCAAATGTGTCGGGCCGGAGGAGACTGACTACATAATGCGAGAGGTGCACGAGGGCATCTGTGGAAGCCATATTGGTGGGAGATCCTTGTCCCGCAAGATTTTGTTGGCGGGATATTTTTGGCCTACCCTGCAGGCTGACTCGCTCAACTTCGTGACCAGATGTAAGGCTTGTCAGAGGCATCAACATGTCTCTCATCGCCCAACGGAGCCGTTAAAAGTTTCTACAGTGTCGTGCCCGTTCGATTAGTGGGGAATGGACATTATGGGACCTTTCCCCATCAGGCCCCAGCAGAAGAAATTCCTCCTAGTCCTTGTTGATTATTTTTCTAAATGGGTAGAAGCCAAACCTCTGGCCAACATCACAGAGGGAGCGGTAATGAAGGTTTTAAGATATTGTCTGCATATACGACATCCCCCATAAGCTGGTGTCGGACAATGGCAGGCAATTCTCCGAACGAAGGTTGAAGGAATGGTGTGAAGGGTTGGGCATTCAGCAGGCTTTCACCTCCGTCGCCTACCCACAAAGCAATGGACAAGCGGAGGTGGTCAATCGGGAAATTCTGTGAGGGCTCAAAGTAAAGCTGGATCATGTCGAAGGCAGCTGGGTCGAAGAATTCCCAGCATCTTGTGGTCTTATCGGACTACCCCAAAAGAAGGAACCGGCGAGAGCCCTTTCCAATTAGTCTACGGAGCAGAGGTCGTCATCCCGGTGGAAGTAGGAGAGGAGTCTCCACGACGGCGATATTGTCGCAAAGAAGATAACAACCAGGAGCGGCTGATTGATCTGGACCTCATATCAAAGGTACGCGACAAGGCCGCGGTAAGGTTGGAAGCCTATCGCCGGAGGATGCATCTGGCCTACAATCGGAGGGTGATCTCCCGCAGCTTCGAGGTGGGTGATCGAGTCTGGAAAAGAATCAAACCGGTGGGAGATCCTGGGAAGTTAGAGCCGCAATGGGATGACCCTTACGTCGTCACCAAAAAACTTACAGGGGGTAACTACTATTTGGAAAATCGCAAATGCAGGAGACTGGAAAGGCCTTGGTATGCGAGGCATCTTCACCCCTACTGTTCTTCGTGAGTTGTCGTGTGGTGCACTTTCGTCGTTGTATGTTTTCAATTTCCCATTGTCTTGCAGTATCATTAATAAAAGAGAGGCACTACATTTCATTCGGGAAATGTTAAGGCTCCGTTTATGATTAAAACCCTACAGCCTCTCGGTGGTAGGCTTGGCCTCTGAGCTGTACACGCCCAGCCAAGAGCTGATTAAAACCCTACAGCCTCTCGGTGTGTAGGCTTGGCATCGGAGCTGTACACGCTTGGCCAAGAGTTGATTAGAATCCTACAGTCTCAAGGTGTGTAGGCTTGGCCTCGGAGCAGTACACGCCCGGACAAGAATTGATTAAAATCCTACAGCCTCTCGGTGTGTAGGCTTGGCCTCGGAGCTGTACACATCTGGCCAAGAGATGATTAAAACCCTACAGCCTCTCAGTGTGTAGGCTTGGCCTCAGAGCTGTACATGTCCGGCCAAGAGCTGATTAAAACCCTACAGCCTCCCGGTGTGTAGGCTTGGCCTCAGAGCTGTACACGCCCGGCCAAGAGCTGATTGAAACCCTACAGCCTCTCGGTGTGTAGGCTTGGCCTCGGAGCTGTACACACCCGGCCAAGAGCTGATTAAAACCCTACAGCCTCTCGGTGTGTAGGCTTGGCCTCGGAGCTGTACATGCCCGACCAAGAGCTGATTAAAACCCTACAGCCTCTCGGTGTGTGGGCTTGGCCTTGGTGCTGTACACGCCCGGCCAAGATCTGATTAGAATCCTACAGCCTCTCGGTGTGTAGGCTTGGCCTCGGAGCTATACACGCCCGACCAAGAGCGGATTAAAACCCTATAGTCTCTCGGTGTGTAGGCTTGACCTCGGAGCTGTACACGGCCGGCCAAGAGCTAATTAAAACCCTACAGCCTCTCGGTGTGTAGGCTTAGCTGTTGAGGCAATCGGCCCTAGAATGATCGGGAAGATCATGGTTTTGATGTGTGTGCCAAATATGTTTAAGGTTAGGGTTTTGTGTTATATTTGATATGTGTGATTGAGTTTGCAGGACTTGGAGAATCACACATGTAGAACACATTCGAGGGACGAGAGCCGAGGGAGGAGAGCTCCAAGGGCAAGCCGGGAAGTGGACTTCAAGGGCACACGTGAAGGGTGGCATGGAGGCAAGCCGAGGAAGGCTTGTGAGCGCATCCGAGGGACGATAGCCAGAGGAAGATGACTTCAAGGGGCGAGCCAAGGGAGCATACCTGAAGGCATACGTGAAGGAAAGTGTGTTGAGTGATTATAAGTGAGTTGAGAGGTTGGGCAGTCGACTGGCCAGAGGTCAGTCGACTGCCAAAACTCACAGAAGGTTTTCAGCCTCCTACCAGTCGACTGCCCCAGGGTCAGTCGACTGGTAACCCCGAAAAACTAGCCGTTGGCTAGCATTTAAAGCTAGACCAGTCGACTGCCCTTGGGGCAGTCGACTGGTGCGGGTCTGGACAGTTTGTTAAGCTGTCTTGTTCTCTTATTTAAAGGAGACTTCTTGGCACGAGTTGGGCACGATTCTCTACTGTACCGAAGTGCTGCTAGTGCTCCATCTGATCTACTCTTCCTCTAGTCTTCATCGTGATCTTGTAAAGAGGAAGAAGACAAAGTTTGTAAAGGTTTCACCACCTTTGAAGGATAATTTCATAGTGGAGAGTGTGCAACCGTGTGGATCCTTGGATTAATCACCCGTTGGGTGGATACCAAGTAAAAGTACTGTGAGTTAGCATTGGATCTTGATTTTTCATTATATTTTGTATTGTTCTAACCCTATTGTAGAGAAAAGCCGAGCCATCGATCCTAATAGGTGGTATCAGAGCGCAAGGATGCCTTCAACGGACTAACCGCCAAGAAGAGCAACAATTGAAATGGCCGGCTCGCATATTCAACCGTCGAAATTCGAGGGAGAATTTTCATGGTGGAAGAAAAGAATGGAGGTATTTTTCAACACCGACTTTGATATTATGCTAATCATGGAAAATGATTTTGAGATACCTAGGGATCAAGAAAACAAGCTTCTTGAGAAAGTAAGGTGGAGCAAAAAGCAAAAGGATGATCACTTGGCAAACTCAAAGGCCTTGCATCATCTATTTAGTGTGCTTCCCCAACAAGAAATGACAAGGATTGGAAACTACTCTAGTGCCAAGGACTTATGGGACAAGTTGGTGGAACTTCATGAAGGCACCTCGGAGGCGAAAATGGCGAAAAGAGATCTCCTTCGGTCCCAGCTCAATAGTATCAAGCTTGATAAAGGGGAGAAGGTAACGAGTTTACATTCTAGATTTAAAGAAATTCTCATTGGGCTAACAAGTGTAGGAGAACAATTATCCAACCGAGACATCTTGATGAAAGCAATCAATGTCTTCCCAAGAACATCAACATGGAGTTCAATGGTGGATTCATACTACATCTCAAAGGATCTAGAGAAGACATCTCTAGAAGAATTTTTCTCAACCATGGAGCTTCATGAGACTCGAGTTGGAGGAGCGATCGAAGAATTATACTACAAGCCAAAGAGTATAGCCCTTGTGGCAAACAAGGGAAAGGGTAAGAAGAAGGAGGTTTCATCATCCGATTCGGAGGAATCGAGTGCTTCCATGGGTAGTGATGCGGAAGCCTATATGGTAAGAAAGGTAAGAAAAGCATTTAAATAATTTTCTACTAACAAGTCTCATGGTAGGAAAGAATCAAGGAGCAAACATAAATCAAGAAAGATAATTTGCTACAACTGCCAAGGAGAAGGACACATGAGAGATGAGTGCCCTCTTTTGAAAAAGAAGGAAGAAAAGAAGAAAGAGGGAAAGAAGAAATCAAAAGAGAAGGAGAAGAAGGTGCAAAACTTGAAGGCCACATGGGACGATCCATCTTCATCAGAGGAGGAGCATTTTGTTTCCCATTTTGCACTAATGGGAATTGATGATCTCGCATCCATGGCATCCAAATTTGAAGAAGAGAGAAGTTCGAGTGAAGATGAAGGGAGCTCTACTGAAGGGGGAGGCTCTACCTCGGAATCGGACTTCTCGGTAAGTGAGGTACATAACTTACCTACTTCTATTCTTGCTAAAATTATCTCTAGCACTAGTGATGACTTAGTTGATGATAAAAAGAAGATTAAGTGCCTAAAAAAGGAGAATTGCATGCTAAAGAAGAAATTAGCTTTAATGGAAATTAAGGACAATGAACATGTCTCTTCTTCTAACTCAAATGACTCAATGTTAGAAGAAGAAAATAAGGATTTAAGGGAAAAGGTAGATAGTCTTACCCAAGCACTTAGGAAGTTTGAAGTTGGCTCAAAAACATTAGATATGATCATTGGGAGCCAAAGAGCAAGCTTTAGGAAAGAAGGATTAGGGTTTGGAAAGTCTAACAATGGAAGAACCTATCATTGCTTAATTGCTAGAGGACAATCAAAGACTAAAACCCTTAGCAAGAAATGGATCCCTAAGGAGTACTTGGTTAACCCAATTAGGAAATATTACTATTGGGTACCAAAGTCAATCCTCAAGGGTTAGAGGATTTGCGATAAGTCAACCATGGTATTCAAATTTCAAATTTTAGAAATTTGGTTGACTTAAGACATTGAGGGGGAGTTTGTGGCCCATGGTAGAAATTCATGATGAATTGGGCAAAAATAAGACTTATCTTGAAAAGATCTCATATTACTTAGTTTATGTATGGGATGTTAGGATGATACATTGGTTCACTTATGCTTATGGCATTGTGTTGAATCATTAAATGTATCAAAATTATTGAAAATAGACCAATCATGGGGAAGGCATGTGTTTAATTAATGGATACATTGCCCAAAGATCATGGTTGGACATTTGAAGTATTTGAAAACCATTTCATGTTGTATTTATGTTGGCATGACCTTGAAACATGCATAAGTTCATAATTGAATTGGAAAATTGATACAAAATTAGTGTTTTCAAGGATTTTGGGACTTTAGTCAAAGGTCAAGCATGTTTGAAATTTTCATGATTTGATATTTTTCCTTGATAGAGTATGGTATATCAAATATGCCTGCAAAGTTTTACAATTTTTGGAATTTTCTGGAATTTTTTGAGGGTTTCTGAAATTCGACTCAGAGGCTGAAAAGTCTGACTGAAAGAGTATCAGTCGACTGCCCCTTGGGGCAGTCGACTGGCACGGCAAATTTCAGCTTCTGAAACTTTTTCAGAAATAAGTTATTCCCTCAGTTGATGTCATAGGTTAGTATTGCTGTAGGCAATCATTTTTGTTGGTGTCAAAGGGGGAGAATGGGTAGTTTAAGTTAGATTTTTAACTTGAATTGGGTGGTTTAAGTTAAATTCTTGACTTAATATTGGATTATGATGAAAATGGCATAGATTAAGGGGGAGGTTACCTCTTAAGGTTATATTTTCAATTTGCTACTATTATTTATTGTTATTGTTGACTGGTATAGTTTATCCCTAACTTAAACATATTGTCACACATCAAAAATGGGGAGATTGTTGAGGCAATCGGCCCTAGAATGATCAGAAAGATCATGGTTTTGATGTGTGTGCCAAATATCTTTAAGGTTAGGGTTATGTGTTATATTTGAGGCAATCGGAGTTGTACACGCCCGGCCAAGAGCTGATTAAAACCCTACAGCCTCTCGGTGTGTAGGCTTGGCCTCGGAGCTGTACACGCCCGGCCAAGAGCTGATTAGAATCCTACAGCCTCTTGGTGTGTAGGCTTGGCCTCGTAGCTGTATACGCCTGGCCAAGAGCTGATTAAAACCCTACAGCCTCTCGGTGTGTAGGCTTGGCCTCGGAGCTGTATACGCCCTACCAAGAGATGATTAAAACCCTGCAGCCTCTCGGTGTGTAGGCTTGGCATCGGAGCTGTACATGCTCGGCCAAGAGCTGATTAGAATCCTAGAGCCTCTCGGTGTGTAGGCTTGGCCTCGGAGTTGTACACGCCCGGCCAAGAGCTGATTAAAACCCTGCAGCCTCTCGATGTGTAGGCTTGGCCTCGGAGCTGTACACGCCCGGCCAAGAGCTGATTAGAATCCTACAGCCTCTCGGTGTGTAGGCTTGGCCTCGGAGCTGTACACGCCTGGCCAAGAGCTGATTAAAACCCTACAGCCTCTCGGTGTGTAGGCTTGGCCTCGGAGCTGTACACGTCCGGCCAAGAGCTGATTAAAACCCTACAGCCACTCGGTGTGTAGGCTTGGCCTGGGAGTTGTACACGCTCCACCAAGAGCTGATTAGAATCCTACAGCCTCTCGGTGTGTAGGCATGGCCTCGGAGCTGTACACGCCCAGCCAAGAGCTGATTAGAATCCTACAGCCGCTCGGTGTGTAGGCTTGGCCTCGAAGCTGTACACGCCCAGCCATGAGCTGATTAAAACCCTGCAGCCTTTCAGTGTGTAGGCTTGGCCTCGGAGCTGCACCCGCACGGCCAAGAGTTGATCAGTGTTCGGGGCTATACCCTGTAACGACCCTACCAAAAATCAGATAAAAGTCTCATGTCTGCTACAGCTACATAGGGTGGGAGATGAACAAGGAATCACGATAAAAATAAGGGGTTTTATAAATCAAGTACATATTCGCCTTAAGATCAAAGAGTTCCAAAAGAATAAACTGCAGCAATCAAGGGAGGAGAACAGGAGGACAAGCATATAATAATGAGTCACCCTACAAAGCCTGCTCCTCGGGGGAAAGGTCGTCCCAGAAACGTTGAATAGTTATGGTGCTCAAATCGGAGCCCGGCTTCAATAATTGATCCGTCTCCAACTGCTTGATGGCACCATAAAAGCCCTGTTTGAGGGTCTTAAAGGCTTGTGCAGCCACTCGACTGGCGTACTCCTCCAATCCCAAGAACTTGGCTTTATAGGCTGCCTCCCTCGGAGATACAGGAGGTATAGAGTCTTCTGGTTGCTGCTGGGCCTTGGGTTCGGCGTCGACTTTGGCCATTTTGAGTGCCTCCACCTCTAGGAGCAGGTATGCGCCGCGATCCTCCAAGCTCTTCTTAGCCGACTTCAAAAGGGAAACTTGGTCGAACAACTCCTTATTGAGGGCCTAGAGTTGCTCTCGCTCATGTGATAATTTTAGTAAGTCCTCTTCTACAGCCTTGTTTCTCTCGGATCCCAGGCGTTCCCGAAGCTTGTACCCGTGCAGGGTATCCTCGGCCGTTATTACGGAGGCAAGTAGTGATCAGCATTCTCTCGGAGGATCCGACTGACCTCTAGTTGCAAGAGGCCGGCCTCACAGGCCCGGTGATAACTACCATTTTGTTGATAAAATTAGGCTCTCAAATTCATGTTTTGATCCACTTTTATATGCTTAAGTTTGCATTTCCATTAGGTTTCATGAATTACCTCTATTTTAGCTTTTGATTCAAATCTTTGTATATTTGAGATATTTGGGCATTAAATTTGAATCTAATTTTGTAGGCTTCAAATGATCATGGACCTAGATCAGATTAGATCAAACTTGAGCTCAAACGTGGCATCGATCAAGGGGATCAAGATGATCAAGCATCGGATTAATATGGGTCGTCCGATCAAGAAACGACTAGATCTGAGCCATCCGTCAACTTCTGATCAATCCAAGTTCAAGATAGAGTTAATCATGACCACAGATCAAGACCTGAATGTTTGGTCAAGATCAGGAGTCATCTGACCATTGGATCAAGCTCGAGAGGTCTAAGCCATCCATTCAAAGATCAGGGCAATCTGAGCCATCCGTTGCAAATCTGGCAGATGCAAGCTAAGGGGGAGCAAATCCTGACCATTGATTGAGATCTGGAAGGTTTGGGCTTAATCCGAGTTAATCCGACAATTGGATGAAGCCAGAACGATCACAGCCGTCCAAATTCAAATGGAGGATTTAAAATAGAATTCCCCTCCGCTGAGCTCGTCGTTGTCGCTTGATCACAGATCGCAGTTTCTTTCCTGTTCTTCATTTTTCTTCATCGTTTCTTCTCAGATCGCATGCGCGGCCAACATCAAACCTATTTGTTTACAAGATTTCAGATCATCGAGGTAAGATTTCATGTTTAATTAGTTTGCTAACCAATCTTCGCAGCTGAAAGAGCTCGGTGAGGGTGTCGCCGGAGCTGTCCAACGATCGATTCCAGTGAGCATTGTTGTCTTCATCGAGCTGATGAAATCAGAGCTTTAGAGGGGTTCTCCGAAGTAATCTGAGGGTGTTGGAGCGAGATCGGCACTCGGCGCATCAAGAAGGAGAAGATTACGGGATGTTTCAGCTACTGACCGATCTCTCCGATCGGACAGAGACTCTTCTGATCGGTCCCCAATCCGATCAGAAGAAGACCTGATCGGTCCCGTGACCATTAGGAAGGACAGTACAGAGCAAACTGAGCAAGGGAGTTTTTCTTCGTTGGTTTTCGAGCTAGGGGGTTCATAGCTAGACTTTTGTATGACGGCAAAGGGAAGTCTTGACAATGAACTGGGTTGATGTTCAAATTAGGATAATTTTAGTTTCAAGCACTTATTTCTTTAAGTTATTTTAGATTGTTTCCTCTAAATTTCAAGTCAAGTTCCTCAGAATTGTTTTGTTCTAACTTTCAATTTCTGCAATTCGTTTCTTGCAATTAGTTTCCTGCAAGTAGTTCTTAAGTTTCAATTCCATCGTTTGAATTTAATTGCTCAATTGTCAATTAGGTTAAGTTTAGTTTCCGCAATTTCCTAATTCATTACATGCTTTAGCTAAGTTCAGTCTATTTCGTTCCAAGTTGTTATTTCATCTCTTATCGCAAAAACCCCCCATTTTATTAGAAAACCCAAAACATTTAACGACAACAGATTTCAAGCTCGAGTTAAACATTCACAACTAGTCCTTGGAAAAATACGACCTGAGGCCCCTATACTACATTTCAATTTTGTTAGCCAAGGATTTTCAGTTTATAAATATCTAAATTTGAGGCTCATCGCGATACTTGTATTGGGTCACATTAAATTTTTGGCGCTGTTGTCGGGGAATACTAGTTGAGTTTGTTTAATTTGAGTTTGTGTTTATATTTATATTCTTTGGTTCTATTTTCGATTGCTTTATCTTTCTATATACAATTGCTGCCATTTTTGTTTGATTTATGACCAGGACTGCAAGTGGAGAACTTGAGAGAACATTCAGAGGAAAAAAAAGAATATCAAGGAAGAGCTTTAGAAGTTATTGAAAACATTTATATTCGTTCAAGTAGTCCCATGGCAGCACATCAGTACTTTCAGAATTTTCAGCAGCCTTTTTAGAATTTTCAGCAAAACCAACCTTGGAATCAGCCAGAACAGCAATTTCAACAAGATTTCCAACATTTTCAGCAATCATTTCTTCAACAACCACTTCATCAGAACCAGCAAGTTTATCAAGATTTTTAACAACAATTTCATTATGATCAGCAAGGTTTTCAACCTTCATAGCAATCTTTCCAACCATACCAGCAGAATTTTCAGTTTGGAAATCAGAATTTTCAACCCCAACAATTTCAATGATTCAATCAACAATTCCAGCCTCAAAATCAGAATGTTCAGAGTAATAATTTTGAGCAACATCATCCTTGTTATCAATCCAACTTTCAGCAATTTCAACAATCCAGTTGCTCATTTGATTATCCCCAACAATTTCATTTTCAGAGTTCACGGCTCACTTATAATTTTCAGCAATCTTATGCTACATTTCAAGACCAACAAGAGTCCTGTACCAATCAAGTAGACTTTGAGGACTCTAGTGAGCTTAATGCACAACAACAAATGCTTGAGGAGATTATGTAACAAATTCTTCAAGAGCAACAAATTTTACTTCAGCAAGGGCAACAATGGAATGATTCTATTCTTCAAGACATTGAAAGATGCATTGAAAAATTAGTGAGTGGAATGAATCAAATGCAAGCTCAAGGATCAAGCCAATCACCTTCTCAAGCTACTCTTAATCCTAAAAGGAATGATTATGCGATGGCTTTGAGGAGTGAGGAAGTTGTTTCAAGTCTAAACATTCCAAGGGTTGATTTTTCTGAAAAATTTTCAGCAAACTATTTTCCATCTCAAAACAGCCCAGAAATTGATTCTATACCGGTTCAAAGTGACCCTAGTGCTAGCCTAAGTCCTTCTTCAATTGATCTTGCAATTTTGGTGGAAGAAGAAGAAGAAATCAGCAAAATCAGGGCACCTACAGCAGCTATTCCTCCTGAAATCCCTGCTCAAAATTCATTTCCAAAATTTTTAGCTTAAGTGGAGGAACCAAGGGACCCTTTACCCTTCCTACAGCACCCCGGAGAGGATTTTTCTACCATAAGCATGGAAATTATAGATGAGGGTGTTGAGGCAGATTTAATTGCTGATAAAGCTTCACTTGATATAGTGGGAGGAGGTTTTAGTTCAGAGAAGGCTGAGGATGCATTAGCTATGGAGGAATTGGAGGAGATGGATAGTAAAGCTTGTGACAGTCTTGAATTCGATTCTAAAGCTCTACAGGACCCTTCTAGACTTTTATTTTGTGATGATATAGTTGTTGTCGGTCCTAACGTTTCTAATATGGTTGTTGCAGATATTGTTGATGAAGCATGTGTTGGAGATGATTCTATAGGTGTAGGGGATTGCACTGAGCCCCAGGGACCACCAACATTGATTGATATATCAGAAGACTCGGAGGATAAGTATAATAGTGTAGGGACTTGCATGGTGGAAGCAAGAACCCAAGAATCATCTCTCTTAGTTGAATGTCCACCAGAACCTGAGATTGAAGTGGAGCCTTTACATGACCAGGAGGAGGCCATAGTTGTTGATGCAGTCTGGCCCTGATTGTTGTTTTGGTGTTGACACCGATTTTAGTTTAGGTGGATGATTATTGATTATGATTAAGTCCTGATCGGGGATCAGGTATGGTATGAAAAATCCTAGCTTGGAGGGCTAGGTGTTGGAAAATCCTAACCTGGAGGGTTAGGTGTTGAAAATCCTAGCTTGGAGGGCTAGGTGTGTGAAAAGTCCTAATTCGGAAGAGGTGGGTGAAAAGTCCTAGTTTGGAGGGCTAGGTGAAAAGTCCTAACTTGGAGGGTTAGGTGCAAATTCCCATCTTGGAGAATTAGGTGAAAAAGTCCTGGCTTGGAGGGTCAGGTCTTAGCTTGGAGGGCTAGGTTTGGAAAGTCTTAATCCGGAAGAGTTGGGTGAAAAGTCCTAGCTTGGAGGGCTAGGTGAAAAGTCCTAACTTGGAGGGTTAG
This sequence comes from Boesenbergia rotunda, assembly GCA_024364735.1. Taxonomy (NCBI): domain Eukaryota; kingdom Viridiplantae; phylum Streptophyta; class Magnoliopsida; order Zingiberales; family Zingiberaceae; genus Boesenbergia; species Boesenbergia rotunda. The sequence continues at coordinate 191,347 of JAGFNQ010008236.1, forward strand.
GTGCAAATTCCCAACTTGGAGGGTTAGGTGAAAAATCCTTAGCTTGGAGGGCTATGGTGGATGAAACCCTAGCTTGGAGGGCTAGGTTGGAGCTCCTGGATCGGTCTGGTGACCGATCAGGGAGTTGGTACGGTGCTCTTTCGTGGATCGGTCTGGTGACCGATCCAACGATGACTGATCGGTCTGGTGACCGATAAGGGAGTATGCGTTTCACCCATTGCTTGGCTCCTGATCGGTCTGGTGACCGATTGATGGACCCAGATTAGGTAATTAAATTTGTCACGAAATGTGTGGATCCGTCAGAATTTAGAAATTTATAAAGTGCTGGAAACCCTTTTTGCAATCAAAGAAGAAGAGCGTAGTAAAGGGGCCACAGGTCGTATTTTTCCAAAGGACTAGTTCAAGTTTGTTTGATTCGAGCTTGCATTTATGTGTCGTCAATGTTTTTGGGTTTCAAATAAAGATGTGGGTTTTGTTTGCAAATGAAATGATGCTGCAATGAAAAAGAAATGAAGCACAAGAAAATGTAGAACTTGACTAAGTGATCATCTACAAAATAAAGGCAACTAATGCAATCTAACTATTTGAACTCGTTCAACCAAGACTCTAAATCAATTCTGTAACAATCTGATATGAAGTGCAAACTGAAATACAGAGTGAATGAATCTAACCAAAGTTTAGCATTCCAAAACAAATCAGTGTAAAAGTTCTACCGAACACTAACTTGATACTAAGCACAAGCAACAACTTGTCACCAAAAATTGGAACCAAATGCAATTTGTTTTTACTGGTACAAGGCAATTAATGTAAAGCAAATGGATTGAGTGCAGAATTCAGAACACAAATGAATGCAAGAACGAAAGAAACTGAAACACAATTTTAGTTCACAACTGAATTGAAACAATCATTTAGAATAAGAGATAAAATGCAGAAAATGCAGAGAATTTATGCAGAAATCCGGAAATGGAAAAAGCTACTGCAGTGTATAGATGCAGAAATCGAACTCACCTATAGTTGATTCAAATTCCAGAAATTACAGATTGGAAGCTTCACAACTGATCTACTGCAGAAATGGAAAACTAACATGCAGATATGGAAATGCTTCAAAAGAGTTAATTCAGAAATGTAGAAATCAAGTGCTATTAAATTGAACGAGCTGTAATGAAACTTCAGGCAATGACTAAGAATCACTGGATACAGAATTTAAAGACATTAACTGAGAATTGCAAGGAATTCAATGGACTTGGAAAAATTCAAAGCTGAACTTCAGAAATAGAATTCAGAAGTGCAGGAATTATGATCGCATAAATGAAACTTAAGACCAAAAGCAAAGCAAACCTAGCAACCAAAAACGAATGTGCAAACCAATGTTCAGAAAATGTTAAGAAGAACTAATGTAACTAAACATTCAAATTCAGAACCAGGAAACTGAAAATATGCAGACCCTAACTTGATACGCAGCTGAAATTGAAACATGTACTGATACGCCACATTTAAACCATGAAATAAATGGAATTAGAAGAAATTTGTTCACTAACAAGCTTCCTTACTTATCTACTTGCAGAACGAAATCTGATTTGAGCTGGAAGAATTCAGAAATGAAAGTGAGAAAGCTGATACGCAACAGTTAAAAAAAAAACTGCAGAAACCAATTCGGATTCAGAAATTAATTGAAGCTATAAACTGACTTGAATGCAATTGTCCATTTAACAAACAACTTAGCTAACTAGATTGAAAGTTTGAAAAGCTATCAATTACAAGCAACGATCTAATAGAACTGATACAAACTTCAGAAATTACAGCAGATACGAAAAACAGATTTGAAAGACATTTGAAACTGAAATTACATCTGAAAAACAGAAATTAACTAAGGAAATTAACTCTCAATCACTCTCTTGTCTCGAGATCACCTTGTTCGTCACGCAAGGGCAAGCCAAGAACTTCTTAAACTCGCAAATCGCTGGGAATTGGCTCAAACTTCAGATCTGGTCACACATTTGCACACTGCTGGAACCGAGGCAAATCTGTGGTTGATTCTCCATTGAAACCTCTTCCAAGGATTCAGATCTTGCTACAAGGTAATGATTGAGTTGGCCACGCCTTCCCTGAAGAAAATCGCCAAAGAATTGAAGAAGAAACGAAGAAGAACGGAGCTGAGCTGAAGACGCGACGCCGAGATCTGCCGAGGGAATTCCTATTTAAACTTAAACCATTTAATTTGGACGGCTGAGATTAATCCCGCTTCATCCAACGGTGGATCTTTGTCCGATTTGATTCAAAATTTCCAGATCTCGATCAGAGGTCAAAATCAACCTCGTGGTAGCTCGGATCTGCCAGATCTCCAACAGATGGCTCAGATCAAACTGATATTTGAATGGGTGGTCTAGATCTCTCTGAATGTGATCCAACGGCTAGATGATCTCCGATTGAGTTGAAACTCTCAGATCTTGATCTGATCACTTGATTAGACTTAACCCCAGCTCGGATTGATCAAAAGTTCTCAGATGGTCTAGATCTAACCGTTCTTGCATCGGACGGTCCAAATGAATTGGAGCTTGATTACTTAATCTAGTCCACTTTTGACTCGACTTTGACCCAACATGACCTAGGTCCATAATCCTTCCAAGCCTACAAAAGTAGATCAAAAATTTAGTGACAAAACAACCCAAATATAGCAAGATTTACAATTAGGTCCAAAAAGGGTGTAAATCCTAAAACCTAGGCCAAATCCACAATTACACAAGTAAAATATGGGTCAAACACAGATTTAAGCATATAATATGATCAACAAAATGACACTTATCAACTCCCCCACACTTAAGCTTGAGCGTCTCGCGAAAAGTACTAAATATGTATCCCCTAGGTTATTCCCAAACATGAGTAGAAGCAATTGAAAAGAAATTACCTAGGGTTGTTAATTCTCAAAAATCTAAACTCAAAAGACTAGTATCTTGTCCTTAAATCAACAATTTAACAAATTCAACCTTCATGATTCATTGAGATGAATTTCACTCTCTAAACCTCTCAAGGGAAACTCTTAGTGGCTCTCTTCCTAAGTTCTAAGTACATGATGAAATTGGAGCTCACTCATACACACATGCTTCTTGCACTACCATAGGCTTGCTTATTATCTACTCTCTACCATTATTCAAGATTAGAATCAATCATCTATAAAAGTTTATTCAAAAGTGAAAGAAATAGGAAATGGTACAAAATGAAATAAAAGACATGAAATTAGCAAGTTTGATGGAATGTAAGACTTGAATGTTCAAGGATATTCTTGATGCATTTTTGCCCTCCTTTCAGTCCATATAATGAAGTCAAAGTGTGATGAAGTGAGCTTAAGCATTGCTCTTCCAAAATTTGATGAAAAAGCCTCAACAACTCCTTTGTGCCAATTCACTCTTGCATGCCACTTTTGCTCTTCTCTTTTCTTTTCTGAATTTTTTTCTTTCTTCCTTTCCTCTACTGAAATCAGAATGTAATAGAGCAAATCTTCAATTTTGGATGAGAGTAACTTCACTAATCTTGGTATCGAAACTTCAATGTGCCAACTTTCTTCTTTTGTTTCCTTGTTTTTTTTTTTCAAACTGTTTTCTTCTTTTTTTTTCTTTGTTGGTAGCTAAGTCTTATTATTTGGACAGCTCCACGGCATTACTTGTAAGTCTTGCAGTTCTCTGATGTTTCACAGCAATTAATATCAACTTTAACTGCATTTTCCTTTAGAACCCAAACTGTTTCGGAATTACTCACTGCAATTTTTTTCTGCTTTGATTTAAAACATTCTACATCCACATTTCTTCCTGCTTTGATCAGCAATGGAAACACTCAACATCTTCTATGCATTTCAGTACTTCATTCTGCAATACACAGCCTTGTAAATCCAAATTACAGCTTCAAGTTGATACAAAACTTGAGGAAAAACTGCTTGTATGATACACTAAATTTATTCCTAGCAGTCCGCTAAATTTTTTTCCTGTTAATCACTTGATTCTTTACTTGATACTCCCTGTTTACTTCAAATTCCAGCAGTCCTGCACTGATTCAGACATATATAACTGCAATTCAGCCCCTAGAAGAGTGGCCGAAACAATTCATAGCATACTCTTCTCTTTGGCACAAAATTTCTGATTTTTTTTTTTACACAGATTTTTTTTTTTCACTTGTTTTCACCTTGGTTCCTCAATTCTACACAGATTTTCTTCTACAATTCAAGCTTACAACTTCAATTCAAACTTAAGCAAAGAGTTACTGATTTCATCTTCCATAATTCCTACTTGATCCAAACCCTTTTGTGCTACAACATCCATTGACTTCAAAACTCTCTTCCATGGCCAATATTTTTTCTGTTTTTTTTTTCGTGTACCATTCTTCCATTACAGATTTTTTTCTTTTCAAGATTTACTTCACCTCCAATTCACAACTGAATTCCCATTAATCTTGATACCAAACTCCACTCCAATTGGCAATTTTTGGCTTCAACTCAACAATGAAATGAACTCTTTTTTTTTCAAATGTTTCCATCACACTATCACACTATCCACTCCCCCACACTTAATCTTTTGTCCGTCTCGGGCAAAATAGCATCAAAGAACATCCCCAAACAAACAAGTCCCTAGAAAGCATGGTTAGGAATAGGAAATAAGGAAAGAAAATAGGATGAACATGATTTTTGCCAAAAATTGACATGGAAAGGTAAACAAATTTATTAGCCTCTATAGAAGTGATCTAAACATTGAAATATGACTTTGAAAGAACCTAAGCAAGTTCTAGAGTACAATCACATGTATGTTTCACAAAAATAAGGCTAACCCTCACTAGGTAGAAATAATTCATCTCAAGTCCTCAATCAAGAATCCATGGCCAAGTAGTACTCAAGCATCCAAGATTTAATCCATGAGCTTAAACCCTAAGTTTTAACAACCAAATTTAATTTGTTTTCAAAAGACTCTAAAATGCTATGAAAATAACCTAAAGGGATACATTTATTCCTATTAATCAAAGAAAAGTGTCAAAAGACATAAAATGGCATTTATAATGCCTATTTATTAATTCTACTCTATTCAAGCATTTATTAGCAAGAATTTATTTCAAAAGAAAATTCTACTTCTAGCAAGCATAAAGTGGAAAATAGCAATGAAAGAAAATGCAAGAAAAAGTAAACTCCCTTTTATTTCTGGCGGTCGGAGTCTATCAAGAAATAATCTCCATCTTGGTAGTGGAGGAGTAGGAGTANCAACTGAATTCCCATTAATCTTGATACCAAACTCCACTCCAATTGGCAATTTTTGCTTCAACTCAACAATGAAATGAATTTTTTTTTCAAATGTTTCCATCACACTATCCACTCCCCCACACTTAATCTTTTGTCCGTCTCGGGCAAAATAACATCAAAGAACATCTCCAAACAAACAAGTCCCTAGAAAGCATGGTTAGGAATAGGAAATAAGGAAAGAAAATAGAATGAACATGATTTTTGCCAAAAATTGACATGGAAAGGTAAACAAATTTATTAGCCTCTATAGATGTGATCTAATCATTGAAATATGATTTTGAAAGAACCTAAGCAAGTTCTAGAGCACAATCACATGTATGTTTCACAAAAATAAGGCTAACCCTCACTAGGTAAAAATAAATCATCTCAAGTCCTCAATCAAGAATCCATGGCCAAGTAGTACTCAAGCATCCAAGATTTCATCCATGAGCTCAAACCCTAAGTTTTAACAACCAAATTTAATTTATTTTCAAAAGACTCTAAAATGCTATGAATATAACCTAAAGGGATACATTTATTCCTATTAATCAAGGAAAAAGTGCCAAAGACATAAAATAGCATTTTAATGCCTATTTATTAATTCTACTCTACTCATGCATTTATTAGCAAGAATTCATTTCAAAAGAAAATTCTACTTCTAGCAAGCATAAAGAGGAAAAAGCAATGAAAGAAAATGCAAGAAAAGTAAACTCCCTTTATTTCTGGCGGTCGGAGTCTATCAAGAAATAATCTCCATCTTGGTAGTGGAGGAGTAGGAGTAGCTAAAAACATTTCCTTCATTTGCTCAATTTTATTTTGCATCACTCCCCCACACTTATTCTTCACAATAAAATGTCCAGGTGGCCGAAGGTGATTTAAATACAATAGCCACTTCTGAGGTGGAGTGTTATAAGTTAAAGCAAGTTCATCTCCTCCCTCTTTATTCTTTTTGAAAAATCTCCCAGGTGGTTGAAGACTGTCTAGATGTAGAACCCACTCAAGAAATCTCTGAGACCCTGCAAAACCATGTAAAACCTTCCTCAAGCGTGCAGGGTAAGATAAAAATGCAATATCATCAATCTCTACATAACATGTATCTAAAAATGCATCACATCCAATAAAGTCAATTTTGGGTACCTCAATGAATTTTTCACAAGCATATTCTACTTGAGGTATATCAAGAAAAGTTCCACAGTCAATTAAATCAATCTCAGGTACCTCTAGAAGTTTTTCACATTCAATTTTAGCATAAGAGATAGCCAGAGATTCTTCACAATAAACAATTTCAATTTCAGGCTCTAAAAATTTTTCAAAATCAATTTTAGCATAATCTGTCTCATGAATATCATAACAATGCATAAAATCAAGCCTGGGTACCTCTAAAGAATTTTCACAATTATTTTTCACAAATGATGAATCAAGATATTCTTCACATGCAAATCTAGACATCTCCCTAAAATTCTCTAAAGGAAAAGAAGAAATACTTACCTGATCTGGATGAGAAATGTCTATTGGATCTACAAGAAATACCTCCATCTCGGGCTCAAAATCTGGTGAACAATTAACTAGAATAGGTGATCCTTGGGTACTTGCTCCAATCATGCAAGTCCCTACACTTCCTGAAAGTGGTGGTGGTCCCTGGAGCTCTGTGCAATCCCCTACACCTATAGAATAATCTCCTGTGCATGCCTCCTGAGTAATCTCTGCAACAACATCATTAAAAAGAATAGGGCTATCAAAAACAATATCATCACAAAATACAAAACAAGAAAAATCAGATGAATCCTCCTCTGAAACCAACTCTCCTCCCACTATGTCAAATATACCATCATCAGCAATGGTCTGTGCCTCAGCAGTCTCATCTACGGTGTCTATGCTCAGAATAGAACGATTTCCCTTAGGATCCTTCATGGCATCAAAAATGCTAAACTGGACCACTGTGTCTCCCACCTCCATCGAAAGGGTGCCAGCATATACATCAATTTTGGTTCTTGCAGTTTTCAGAAAAGGCCTTCCGAGGATAAGTGGGGATCTACGTGCAAGGTACTCTCCCTCCATGTCTAGGATGTAGAAGTCCGCAGGGAAAATCAATTCTTTCACTTTAACCAACACATCTTCAATTACTCCTGCCGGGCGGGTCTGACTCCGGTCTGCTAACTGAATCACAACTCCAGTGCTCTGTAGTGGACCAATGCCAAGCATCTGGAAGACTGTCCTGGGCATGACATTAATAGAAGCTCCTAAGTCAAGCATGACATCATGTAGCGTGGTGCTTCCAATCTCACAAGATACAGTGAACATGCCAGGGTCTTCACACTTCTGAGGTATGGCATGGATGAGTGATGAAACATTCTTCCCCATGCTGACCATTTCATTTTCCTTAAGCTTTCTCTTGTTAACACAAAGATCTTTCAAAAATTTCGCATATTTAGGAACCTGTTTAATCATTGTCAGCAAGGGTACATTAATTTCAACTTTACTAAAAAGTTTTACCATTCATTGTACTCTTTTGCTTTCTCCTCTCCCCTTGTCTTCTGGTTGGAGTCTCCCATTTGGAAAAGGCAAAGGAATAGAAACTTCCTCATCATGAACCAAATGGGTGGGGCTGATTTTTTGTTGCTGCCCTGTTTTCCGAGCTGTTGTAGATCTGTCTCGCCACTGATTTGTGCTTCGTTTTCCACCAAAATTGGTGGATTGCTAGATGAAGAAGTTGGGCACGAGCTAGGGGTGGTATCCACTGAAATTGGAGTGGTTTCGGCACTGATTTGGGCTGGAAACGAAGATGCTGCCCTGTTTTTAGAAAAATTTGCTCTTGGGTCATTTTGAGTTGTTGCCACCTTCCCACTCCTCAAATAAATTGCCCTAACATTTCCTCTAGGGTTAGGAACAGCTTGGGAAGGTAATAGGTCCGATCCTTGAGCTTTACTTTGATTTATATCCTTAGCCATTTGCCCAATTTGCCTCTCAAGATTTTGTATAGCGGCAAAAAGATTTCCTTGTTATGTTTGTTGTATTTGGGACTGTTGTGGCTGAAATGATGGCTGATATTGCTGTTGGAAAGGCTGATAAGAATGCTGAAATGTTGAGGAATTTTGTTGAGAATTATACCCTTGAAAATTCTGATTTTGAAGAGGAACTTGTGGTGGTGAGGGCTGAAATTGGTTGAGCTGATATGCTTGGTTTTGGGGTTGAAAATTTGAGTTCCAAGGCTGGAAATTTTGCTGTGGATGTTGAACTTGTTGCTGTGGAGGTTGGTATGGCTGTTGATAACTCAGATTCCCTTGAAAGCCTTGTTGAAACCCTTGAAATGGCTGCTGAAATTGTTGATTTGGAAGCTGATTAAAGGGCTGAATTTGCTGATTTTGTGGCTGTGATTGTTGGGGCTGCTGTTGAACTTGCTGGAAAATTGGTTGGGGTTGCTGGATTTGTTGATTTGGTGAGCCTTGTTGGCAAAAAGAATTTCCATACCTTAAATTTGGATGATCCCTCCGCCCAGGGTTGTAAGTAGGAGAGTATGGATTGTTCCTAGCTTGAAATTGTCCCCTAACCAAAGCTGCTACTGACTCATCTTGTTGTAGGTTGGGGCATAAATCTGAAGTATGTTCCTTGCTAGAACAAATACCACATACACTCATCACCATTTGATTTGATTGTGGAGGTGCTGAAGGAATTGAATTTTTACTTGAAATCTGAAGACCCATTTGCTTAATAGCTGATGTGAGTTCTAACAATGCACTACTAATATCCTTTTGATCATTAGGAAACCCCTTGAACTTCATTAACCCCTCTAGTAGATAATGCTCTGCTTCCAAATTGCTGAGAATTTTCTGCCATGCTTGAAATTAGCTCCCTGGCCTGATATGGTGTTTTGTTAACTAAAGCCCCTCCAGCTGCTACATCAATCAAAATCCTATCCATCTGTAATAATCCTTCATAAAAATACTGGATAAGGAGCTGCTCACTAATCTGATGCTGGGGGCAACTAGAGCACAGCTTGTTGAATCTCTCCCAGTAGTCATAGAGTGTCTCTCCCACTATCTGCTGAATGCCACAGATACTTTTTCTGATAATTGCTGTTCTGGAGGCTGAAAATATTTCTCTAAGAAAGCCTTCTTCATGGAAATCCAACTAGACACATGCCCCGTAGGTAAGTAATAAAACCAGTCCTTAGCTGCTCCAGTCAAAGAAAAGGAAAAGCCCTCAGCTTGATGTCTTCCTCTGAAATACCCTGAGGCTTCATAGTGGAGCAAACTACATGAAACTCATGCAAGTGTCTGTTTGGATCCTCTCCTGATAAACCTTGAAACTTAGGCAAAAGATGAATAAGTCCAGATCTGAGCTCAAAATCTCCACCCAGCTCTGGATAGGCAATGCTAGAATACTGGAATGAAGCATCTGGTGCTGCCAATTCTTTCATGGTCTTTGGCGGTCTGCCATCTGATCAACTGAATAGGTAGAAATAGACTGAGAAGGGATAATATCAAAAGGCTCTGAAGCACTGAGCTGGCTCCTCCTAGCTCTGAAAGTCCTCTCAATCTCAGGGTCAAAATCCTCAAGATTACCACCTGTAGACCTGGTCATAAAAACAAGAACAAATCGCAGTACAAGTATAGAGAAAAATGAATCAAATAAAATCAACTCAGAAGATATAGCAGTAAATGCATGAAAAAATGGATCAAGAAAAATATGAAATGAGTAAACAAGCAAAAATCAAACAACTCAACTAGTGTGTTTTCCCCGGCAACGGCGCCAAAAATTTGATGGACCCAATTTAGCTAATTAAATTTGTCACGAATGTAGATCCATCAGAATTTTAAAAATTTATAAATGTGCTGGAAACCCTTTATGCAATCAAAGAAGAAAAGCGTAGTAAAGGGGCCACAGGTCGTATTTTTTCCAAGGGCTAGTTCAAGTTGTATGATTCGAGCTTGCGTTTATGTGTCATCAAGAGTTTTGGGTTTCAAATAGAACTTGGGATTTGCTTGCAAATAAAAATAACAATGCAATGAAAAGTAAAGAAATCTTAACTAAATGACCTAAACTAGGTAATGGTAGTTAAGGAACTTAACCAATAAGAGACCTAATCAAACAATCTCACTTATCCAAAACTGAAAATACAACCTGATATTAATTGCAAATCAAGTAAACAAAACAAATGAATTGAAACAAGGCTGGGTAATTTAAGACTAATCAATTCATTACACTGCCGAAACTGAATTGCCACTAAATGCAAGCTACCAAAGGAAAATTCCTATGCAAAGACTGAGAATGGAATTCAGCAACTATTGGATGTAAAATGAGCTAACATTCCACACCTTATCACATGCACACACTCATTTACTTGATATCGAAACTGGTTTTGGTACAAAGTGGATGAATTGACACAATTTGATAAAAAGGAATAGAATCTTGTGTGCCTAAAATTCCTGCTAAATCTAACACTGGAAACTTTCAAATGCAGCTACACAACTAGTTACTCAGTTTGAAAAGGGTAAACTATTGTTAAATGAAGTTCACGGCCGAAAAGGAAAATTCAGAAATGTTGCAAACAGTGCAGAGAAAACCAGAAAATGCAGGAACGTTACAGAATTTCAGAAAACATTTCGAATGCAAATCTATCATAACTGAGCAAGCTAGATTCAAATATTCCATCCATTGTTCAAATAAGGAATAGGGAAACTAAGGTTTACTTGACTCGAAATTCAGAAGCTTAAACTGAAAAAAATGCAGAATTCGAAATTGACACACAGCATTCACTCAATCTACAGACATGAATTTACTTCCTGATCGATTCTAATGCAAAGGAACATATCTCAGTGCAAATTCTTACTCACAACTAGCTCTAATTCAGGAATGAAATTGGACACAAACGGAATGCAAAATAAATGCAAAATTCAGAAGTGAAACTGGAAGTTTGTAAGCAGAAATGATACGCAATGCAGAGCACAAAGAGATAAGAATGCAGAATTTGATACGCAGCAATTAAATTGCAAATTAAACTGAATTAAGAAAGATTCGTTCACTAAACAAACTCCTAACTATTCTCCTTGCATAGTGAAACCTAATTTAAACTGAAACAATTCAGAAAAGAAACTTTTAGCAGCTAAATCGAAACAGAAACAGAATCCAGAGCAGTAATTGAAATTACAGCTACAAACAAGAAGAAATGCAATTAAACTAAGCATCGATCATTCCTTGATTCAAAACCACCTTGTTCGTCACTCAAGGGCAAGCAAAGAACCCTTAAACTCGCAAATCGCTGGGAATTAGCTCCAATTTCAGATCTGATCACAGATTCGCGCACAGCTGCAAATCAGTGATTAAATCTCCATAGAAACCTCCTCCGAGGATCCAGATCTTGCTCCAAGGTGCTGATCGAGTTGGCCACGCCTCTGATGGAAGAAATTTGAAGGAAAACGATGAAGGAATGAAGAAGAACGAGCTGAAGACAGTGAGGTCGCGACGCCGAGATCTGCCGAGGGAATTCCTATTTAAACTTAAACCATTTAATTTGGACGGCTGAGATTAATCCCGCTTCATCCAACGGTGGATCTTTGTCCTATTTGATTCAAATTTTCCAGATCTTGATCAGAGGTCAGGATCATCATCTTGGTAGCTCGGATCTGCCAGATCTCCAACGGATGGTTCAGATCACCTTGATCTTTGTATGGATGGTCTAGATCACTCTGATCGTGATCCAACGGCTAGATGATCTCCGATTGGGCTGAAAATCTCAGATCTTGATTTGATCGCTCGATTAGACTTAACCCCAGCTCGGATCGATCAGAAGTTCTCAGATGGTCTAGATCTAACCGTTCTTGCATCGGACGGTCCAAATGCGTTGACGCTTGATTCCTTTGATCTAATCCACTTTTGACTCAACTTCGACCCAACATGACCTAGGTCCATGATCCTGCCAAGCCTACAAAAGTAGATCAAAAATTTAATGACAAAACAACTCAAATATAACCAAATTTACAATTAAGTCCAAAAAGAATACAAATCCTAGAACCTAGGCCAAATCCACAATTACACAAGTAAAATATAGGTAAAACACGGATTTAAACATATAATATGATCAACAAAATGACACTTATCAGTGATCCGTTCAATGGCATTAAATTACGGTTGGTGGACCGATCCACCAACCGATTAACTTCGCGAAAAATCCCTTCAGTACCGAACCCTAGCGCCGAAAAACCTCCCACCTGTGCAATCTTTGTGTCGTGCGAAAGCTCTCCCAGTGCTTTCTTCTTCCTCGAGAGAGCCTCCGCGCGTGCAGTCCTAAGGAGTTCTTCCGGGCTCTGTTTTCTTCCTACTTCCTGCGACGTTTTCTCGCTGAAGGGCCTTACGATCTCTCTCTTGCGCCGGGTTTTCTCCTACGCAAGCTTGTTTTTCCAACCTCTAAGAACTTCACAAATGGCACCTAAGTAAGTGTTTATCTCAGTTTTTCTTTCAAATTAGTTCATAGATTATGTTGTGAGGCTAACCATGTTTTGATGTTTGCTCTTATTGTTGTGTCGTGACCTTCTTGTGTTGGTCGTGACTCTACCTTTCCGTGCGTCATCTTATGTTTAAATCTCTTTTTCGGACTATTATTGTTCTTCTTTTGATCAAATGTTTTATCTCTTATTCACTGATTGGGTCTTGTCTTTTGATCTACCCTTAATCTTGTGTCGTGATTATTTTGGTTTGAATTCTTTCCGTGATCAATTCATTCAATCCAATCTCTAGAAAATCTTCTAAAGGTAAGGAACCTATGGTGGAAAGCTCAAAGGGCAAAGGCCCTTCAATATCTAGACCTTCTTCAAGGCCTCCACCACCTCTACATACTCGATTTCAGAGTGTCACTCTTGCGTTAAATTTTGAGTGGCACAATTTCAAATTAATGCCATGTCGAACTATAGACCAATCCTTTATCTATGAACATTGCCCGACCATCCGACGAATTATCACACATTACAATCTTCAATCCATTCTTTTTCTTGAGAGGCCGATCAATCTTGACTTAGTCTCTGAATTCTATAATAACATGGTGAGTGGAGAGGGAACGGGGTGGAGGACTCGTGTCGCCAGTGTTGACCTTGACTTTAATCGATCTATTTTTACTGATTTTCTTGGTTGTCGCCGGTCAGACAATGATTTCTTTCTCTACCCTTACCCTCCTAATCCTCTTCCATTTCCCTTCGATGGAGTAACCCCTGATTCCATCTACGAGTACTTACTAGGCCATCCCAGGCCAAGGGGTTCCGGTGAGAGCACCAGTGATTTTCCCACATTTCCTGCTCTTCGCCTTTCCCCTGTTGACTATGTTCTGTTCAAGATCATCACCAATTGTCTTCTACCTACTACTTCGAAACATCTGGATGAGATTCGCCCGTCCCACTGCTTGATGCTCTACGGGATGCATCAGCAGTTAGATTTTGACCCAGTAGCTTCGATCTATTTTTCCATCATCGTCCACTGCATGTCGTCCACCCAGTCAGTCTACATGCCATTCGGCCATATCATCACTGCCTGGCTGGAGTCGGTTGGCATCGACGTTTCATAGGGTCGCATTGTGCCCATGATTCGACAGGACTGCCGTCTGGATCGTTGCATGCTTGCTCAGTCCGACATTGTCCTCGGGCCCCAGGGGTTGAGGTGGAAGAATCGCAGACGTAAGGAGGAGCTACCGAGAGTAGCTCATGACCAGGGGCCGCCAGCTGATACTGCCGATTACGACGGGTGGGCTCCTGACCTATGCTGGCAGGTTACGGAGATAGAGCGGCTGATAGAGCACGAGTTTCATATCTCAGAGCTCTGACGACAGGAGGTCAACTCAGAGTATCAGTCTTTCGATCGCCGTCTCGATATTTTAGCGTCTGATGTCTCCGAGATCAGCTCATTCCAGGATGCGTGGTATGAGGAGTGGTACCATCATGCGTATCCTGGTGGTGGGTCCCCCAGCATTCCTTTACCAGAGGACGTTATCTACATTGCTGATTCCTCAAATGATGACCACGCAGGGAATTGATGATATTTATGATGAGTGACATATTTGTTTGTATCTTGACTTTGATGCATCTGTCTTGCATCGTGTGATTTCTCTGGCTGTTTTATGACTTATTCCATCTGACCTTGATGCATGTTTTCTCCTATTTTTATATGCTTCTTGTTGATGCTATGCTGTACTATCTACATATTTGATCCATAGCTATCTTCATGCTTATGATGTCATGCTCATATGATACATATGCTTGTTTTGCCATGTCTATATCGTTTTGTCATATGTATTCATATGCTTATCAAAAATCAATTTGTTGTTTTGGGATACCCCTAGGGTTGAGGGGGAGTATAATTTAAACTTAACAGCCCTTCTAGACCCCTTTTCGGTGTTCGACAAAGGGGGAGAGTGTTGGTTGGTTAAGTTTAGGATGATCATGTTGTAGGGGGAGGATCTGGATTCCCTTATGATTCTAAAGTTGAGCAATTGATTGAGAATTCCTAAACTTAAAATCGGGTTGTCAAACAACAAAAAGGGAGAGATTGTTGATGCAGTCTGGCTCTGATTGTTGTTTTGGTGTTGACACCGATTTTAGTTTAGGTGGATGATTATTGATTATGATTAAGTTCTGGTCAGGGATCAGACATGGTATGGAAAATCCTAGCCTGGAGGGTTAGGTGTTGAAAATCCTAGCTTGGAGGGCTAGGTGGGTGAAAAGTCCTAATTCGGAAGAGGTGGGTGAAAAGTCCTAGCTTGGAGGGCTAGGTGAAAAGTCCTAACTTGGAGGGTTAGGTGCAAATTCCCATCTTAGAGAATTAGGTGAAAAAGTCCTGGCTTGGAGGGTCAGGTCCTAGCTTGGAGGGCTAGGTTTGGAAAAGTCCTAATCCGGAAGAGTTGGGTGAAAAGTCCTAGCTTAGAGGGCTAAGTGAAAAGTCCTAACTTGGAGGGTTAGGTGCAAATTCCCAACTTGGAGGGTTAGGTGAAAAATCCTTAGCTTGGAGGGCTAAGGTGGATGAAACCCTAGCTTGGAGGGCTGGGTTGGAGCCCCTGGATCGGTCTGGTGACCGATCAGGGAGTTGGCACGTTGCTCCTTCGTGAATCGGTCCGGTGACCGATCCAGCGATGACTGATCGGTCTGGTGACCGATCAGGGAGTATTCGTTTCACCCACTGATTGGCTCCTGATCGGTCTGGTGACCGATCAGGGAGCAAACAGTGAGGTTGAGTTCCCTTGCTGAACTGCTCCTGATCGGTCTGGTGACCGATCAGGATCACTGTGCAGATCGTTCGGGAGAACGGTCCAGTGTCGCAGGTTCCTCTCTATGATCGATAAGGACGGAGCCTGATCGGTCTGGACCCAGCCTGATCGGTCTGGTGACCGATCAGGATGTTTCCTGATCGGTCCGATGATCGATCAGGAGGTCTGGACTGCGAAGCTCAGAAATCGCCCGATAAAGGGGTGGATCGGTCCGGTGATCAATCCACAACCTGGGATCGGTCTGGTGATCGGTCCAGGAGAATCCAAAGAAGTCGCGATTTCTAATCGAGCGTTGGGGACCAATCAGGACGGAGCCTGATCGGTCTGGACCCAGCCTGATCGGTCTGGTGACCGATCAGGAGGCTCTCTGATCGGTCCGGTGACCGATCACTTTAATTCAAATTGCACTGTCAGACGCTCTGATCGCGTCTGAACGTATCCGATTCTCTGCGCTTAACGTCTGATACATGATATGCTGTTTGATATGCTGCTCTAACACTCTGATTAAGTTGCAGGTGATACGGAAGGATTCAAACACTCAAGGAGAAGTCAATGGAGGCTTTCCTTGGAGCAGGTTTGTCCGTTTTTCCATCTCAGGTTGCAACGGCCGAGCTGCAGACTGGAGTTGAGACTGGAGCTTGGCTGAGGGAAGCTCAGGGAGTCTAGGGATAGCTCAGTGGTAGCTGGCGTTGGCAGATGAGCAGCTGGGAGCTGCAGGGATGGTGTCATCTGATGCTTGGTGGAGAAACAAAAGAGAGAAGAAGACTTCGGTTGAAGCACAGTTCGAGGGTTCCAAGTGTTCGAGCTTGCTGAAGTTCTTGCTGCGATTTTGTGTTCTCCACACTTGACTTACTGTGTGCGTGTGCTGTTGATTCTTTGAGCAAGTCATTGAGATCTGAGGAGCAACCAACTCTTACGTGAGTGCTTGGAGGAAGGAACAAGGAGCTTGGAGTCCAACAGTGAGAAGACACGAAGGAAGGAGTCCTTGCGTGAGATCATCGCTGGGTGGAGCTCGGAATAAGCTTGCTGTGTTCTTGTCCTTGCTAAGTGCTGAGTTAGAGTTTTCTTTGTGTTTCATTAAGCTTAAATCTATATCCTTGTTTGAAACGCTGTGGAGAGGTTTCTCCACTGAGAAGGAGGTTGCTTTATATCCGGTGAACACCGTGGCTTGATCTGTCGACGATCAAGGGATCACCCACCTTAAGGGCACGCCAAGGAGTAGGGGCAAGTTATCCCCGAACCTTGTAAACCCTCCTTGTTAGCGATCTTGCTAGTTGTAGTTGTTTCCCTTCATTTTCTGTTTCTGCATTTTCTGTGTTCATACTTCCGCTGTGCTACTAACAAAGTGAAGTGCAGAAATTCGATTTGTGTCTAAGTCAAAGTGATTGGCTATATTCACCCCCCCCTCTCTAGCTATCCGGTTTCCAACAAGAGCCAGCTCGGAGCCAGGTTAGCGGAGCTCGTGGCACTCGGTGTACCATCTTGCCCTAGGGACCTCCACCTCGCTTCGCGACAGGATCAATATTCATCAAATCAATAAGAGATTTTGCAAATTTTATTGAGCACCAAGTTAGAACTTCCCATGTGAGATAAAAAGGCACACTCAACTCCATCATCAACGTATTTTGAACTTCTAAACCCTTATATTGCCGTGTTTCATTCCATTTAAAAAGATAGTATTGAAAATAAAATACATCCATTGAAGAGGGGGCGGATCTACTATAGAACTAGAAGAAGCCATGACTCCCCTAAAGACGAAGGAAGAGTTTGGGTTATTAATCCCTGATAGGCTGATTATACTGTCCTATGACGCCGCCTTCATGGAGTATGTCATTGCACAATTGGGAGGCGGATCAACCTGCCCCTTCCCCCACCTAATATTTTGGATCCTCCTCACTTTGAAGGAGAGTAATCTAACCTTGAAAACTTTTTAAACCATATATATTGAAATAAATGATGTTGCTTTTCTGATTCAAACCATGGGTACTTCCGTAATTTAGGTTGACATGAACCCATTTTAATATAAATTCATCCAATTTCATCTTAATGTTTAACATGATGTTGTCATGTCGAAATACGTAATCCAGGATCTTATTCAAGAGAAATTTTATCAAATTCAACTCTTTGAAATTAAGAGGTTCAGATTCCATATTAAGAATAGAAGTATTAGTCTCGGTCTGTTTTTGGATTATGAATGATTATCAATTCTTGGCTTAAAGAATGATATAATATTATTTCTCCTTTTTCACTCTTGATATACCAATTCATCAATTCTTGGAGGAGTCTAAATAGCCACACGCATCAATAATTCAAGAGGGGAAATGGGGAACATATGCATTGAAAGCTAGGGAAGGTTCAAGAGGTGACGGTGCCCCAAATTTGATTTGAGGATTTAGGGCTAATCGGATGATCATACAAATTGCCTTAAAAATGCACTTGAACTAATCACGAAATTTAATTTAATTTGGGAATTTAAAACGGATTGGTGGATGACAGAAGTTGCATATATAAAAAGGCACTCGAATTAATAGTCAAATTTAATTTGGAGATTTAGAATTGATTGGGTGAACCGTTGCAAATAAAAAAAATGGCCCCCGGGGGCAAAGCCAAAGAAGGCTAATATCTTTCTCAGCGAACGGGATTCTCTGTCCCACTTTTCTCCCTGTCTCGTCTGTCTCACTCGCCGACGACAGTCGACGAGTCGTCCGATCGTCGATTGGACAGCATCGATGATTTTTTATCATCGTCCCGAATCAAATGATATCCTGGAAGAACGATGAACCGGTCGGAATCGCTGCAATTACAATTTCGTTGGATTCGACGGTGAATCCGATGAGATCGCAATTGCGGCGATCCCGAGGGGTTCACCATACCCCCAGCGTATAGTTTTGGACGGCGGCCGGAGTCCACCGATAGTGTCCGATCGACGATCGGACGACTCGTCGACCGTCACTTACAAGTGGCATAGGCTAAATAGGGGAAAAAGTGGGACAGAGGATCTGCCATCCTTCCTCAGCCCTTGATTGCCTCCGTGACGCATCACGTCGAGTAGCCCACAGAACGGTCGATTCAAGAGGAACGGAATGCAGGCAGACGAAGGAGAGCAGTCATCGGGCATCGACGACACCAGCGAGGGACTTCCCTTGTCGGAAGAAGTCAGCCGCACATAGAGCGTGGACTGAGGTGAGCCGACTATGGCAATGTTCTGGTAATCAGGGAATGTTCTTCAAGTTTCTGAATTTCAAGTCAATTTCTTTGCAATTTCAATGCTCTTCAAATTTATGAATTTCAAATCAATTTCTTTGTAATTTCGATGTTCTTCGAGTTTCCGAATATCAAGTCAATTTCTTTGTAATTGCAATGTTCTTCGAATTTCTGAATTTCAAGTCAATTTCTTTGTAATTGCTCTCTCACTAATGAACTCCCACAACTATTTAAATCCATCTCTGCCAACAAGCAGAGTCATAATCGAATTAGCGATGGGTTGCGCCTCCGCCACGCTCCGCCGCTCAACCTCCGCCGTCGGCGCCCACTCCCTCGACCTCAGAATGGTGATCGAGAGCGACCCGGAGCTGAAGGCGATGGTGGATACCTTCCGCAACGCCACTCTGCCGCGCGTCAAGAAATATCTCGCCGCCCTCGCCCGGTGCTCCCGCCAGGCGAGCTCCTGCGTAGCCGCCATCCGAGCCGCACTGGCCTCCTACCATCGAGAGAAGTTGGGGAGGAAGAGACGGCGTCAGCACCGCCGCAAGGCCACCAAATACGCCGACACCATCGCTGATCTGGAGAAGCTCAAGC
Organism: Boesenbergia rotunda; assembly: GCA_024364735.1. Taxonomy (NCBI): domain Eukaryota; kingdom Viridiplantae; phylum Streptophyta; class Magnoliopsida; order Zingiberales; family Zingiberaceae; genus Boesenbergia; species Boesenbergia rotunda. Next base: position 210,642 of record JAGFNQ010008236.1, read on the forward strand.
TCGCCGTCGACAGCTTCCCGGGGCTTGACCTGGACGACCATCTACTCGAGGACGACACGATGGCCGTGTTCCTGCGGGAGAGGAAGTCGTGGATCGCTATGCGGCGACGGAAGCTGAAGTGGTGGCACAGGGTCTGCAGCGTCGTCTTCACGATCGCCTTCGTCGGCGTACTCACGGCCTCCGTCTTGCTCGCCTTCGCTGGAGCGGCCGCGGTCGCCGTTACCGCGGCCACTGCATGCGCCACGGCGATAAAGGCCGTGGAGCCGTTGGTGCACGCCGCCCTGGACGAGCAAGAGATGAAACTGAAGGAGGAGGAGGAGGTGGCAGAGGCGATGCGGGACGGCGAACTCCTGGTGCAAAAGTTCAAAGGCCTGGTGCCGCAGGCGAATAGGGTGGTGGCAGAGCTGGAGTACATGGTGAATCATGTGGAGTTTGCTCGGCAGTGGGGGTACGGGGAGGAGGCGGTGGAGGAGGCGATGACCGGGATGATGCAGAAGGTGGACGAGCTGGATCGCAGCGTGGAGGAGTTGAAGCGCAAGACGGACGAGTGCAGCCACTCGATCCAACAATTCGAGTTCAACTTCGTCAAGAACATAACAAATTAAGTAGATAGATTTTAAACACAAATATCAAAAATTTGTACATTACTTTTTGATTGTGAGCGATGAACATATGATTCACCTATTAAGTCTGATTGGACCCCCACGGGCACAGCTGAGATGGTAATAGATTGATAAATTATCACTAAAGGTCTTGAATTTGAGTCACGAGGCTGATAGGGCGTAAATCCTTGTACCCTGTGTCAAAAGTTTCTCCCCCTAACCTCTTATATTCTCAGTCACCGTAATTTACCTCCTCTATATTGTTCATGTGATAGGCTAGCAGGGCACTAGAGATGAGCGTTTCACCTTTTGTCACCTATTAAGTAAAATTGGACAAGGAGAATGATAGAAAAAGAAACTCGTTGATTCTGATTTGATTCATGTACAAGCAATACTTATTTATTTATAATGTGCTTAAGGGATGTGATGAATTAACCAATTAATAAAGAAAATATTTAATCTATTAATTATTATTATGGTCTAGAATTAACTTGATTTAATTTGGTCATATTGAACCATTCTCTTTTACCCCCGACAAATTCAATGGGAAATTTTTGACATTGAGTTTGCATACTAGTCTATTGAAATATTTTTTGAATAATGGCTTGGTGAAGATATCAATAATTTGATTTTTTAAAGAAATATAGGGAACAAATAATTATTGAGTTGTCACGTGTTCTTGAACAAAATGAAAATCAATTTCGATATATTTTGTACGAGCATGAAAGCTTCGATTTGCAGTAAAATATGTTGTTTGAATATTGTCACACTAAATTTTTGGTGCAATATTCGACGCATGATGAAGTTTAGAAAGAAGTGATTGAAGTCAAATAATTTTTAACACTGCATTAGTTATAACTTTATATTCAACCTCACTGCTTGAACGAGATACTGTAAATTACTCTTTCGAATTCTAAGAGATGTCCAAGAAATATTGTATATTCACTAGTAGAACGTCTATCTTCAGGAGAGCTTGCCCAATTTACATCACTATATGCATATAAATCTCGAGATAAGTGACAATATAAAAGAAGACCATATAGATAGTGTCTTTAAGATAACGAAGTATTTTTTTTACACATTCCCAATTTTGTTCAATGGGAGTATGAATGAATTGACAAACACGATTTACTACAAATGTAATATCAAGGCGTGTGACAGTGGTATATTGTAAGACTCCAATAATACTTCGATAAACTTGAGGATCATACATCACTAAAGATGATGAAGTTGTAGAGAAGTTGTTTATAGGAATTTGTGTAGACATCGGACTTGCTCCATTCAATTTTTTTTTTGAAGAAGTCTAGTAATATATTTGCTCTGGGAGAGGAGATAACATTCATCATGTAGAATAAGTTCAATACTAAGAAAAAACGAGCATTTCCCAAATCTCGAATGATAAAATCTTAATTGAGAAGACTTAATAAAGTTGTGATATCCTTTTAATCATTAATAGTTAATAAAATGTTATTCATATAAATAAGATAAAATATCAAAAATCCATCATTATTTGTAGAATAGAGAAGAGTCAATTTTTAATACAGAAAATCCTTGAACTTGTAACCATTTAGATAATCGATAAAACCACACACGAGGAACTTGTTGAAGACCATGTAAAGATTTCTTGAGTTGACAAATATAAGATGAAAATTATGGATGAATAAACCCAAACGATTACTCTATAAATACATTTTCCTCAAGATAACCATGAAGAAATGGATTAGAGACATCTACTTCTCGTATAGGCCAATTAAAACTAGTAACTATAATTTTGATAACTGTAAAGATTTCTTGAGTTGACAAATATAAGATGAAAATTATGGATGAATAAACCCAAACGATTACTCTATAAATACATTTTCCTCAAGATAACCATGAAGAAATGCATTAGAGACATCTACTTGTCGTATAGGCCAATTAAAACTAGTAACTATAATTTTGATAACTGGGCTAAAGGTGTCATTGGAGTCAATATCTAGTTATTGACTAAATCCTTTGGCTACAAGTCAAGCTTTGTACCTTTCAAAAGAACTATCAATTTGATGCTTAAGATAGAACATATATTTAGAGGCCACAACATTCATGTAGGGAGTATGTGGAACTATGTTTTATATTCCATTGCGAAGAAGTGCATCAAACTTTGTAGTCATTGCACTACAGCAATTCAAATCATTATTTGCTTGTGTAAAATAGGTTGGTTCAATAGATTTTGAAAAGACCACTAGAGCGCATGGATGGGGATGTTGAGTTGTCATTGGTAGACATCGTGCATATATGTCACTTAAAGACAACATATGAGGAGGAGTATCATTATTTAAATCACTTGTTGATGGTGATGAGAAAGTAGGCTGACATGATGATTTTGATAGTGGATTTGTATTATTTGATGATCTAGAGTTAGAGAGCATGTTATCTATAGCTGGTGAGACTTTTGAGATTAGACACGGAATAGGATCCAAAATATTGTCTGTTCTAATATCATTAGTATGTCCTGCTCTTAATGGAGTAGTCACTTGGGTTGATTTTGATGATCTATGGAAGTTTACAAAGGGCTCTGAAGTAGGACCTATGATGTTATCCCCTCTTGTATCTTTAGTGTGTCTAATTAGATGAGCAGACGATGGGAATTCAGAAGTGATATTAGGTAGTGTCAAGAAGGTTTCATAGTTCCTTGAAGATAGTTGTTGTTGTGGTTGCAAAAGAAAATAGAGACTCATCAAAAATAATATGCCGAGATATATGTATGCACCCTGTGGGTATATCTAGACAATGGTACCCATAATGCAAATTACTATAATCGAGAAAAATACATTATTGAGAACTAGGATTTAGTTTATGTTTATCATATGATCGTAGACATGGATAACATACACAACCGAAGATACGTAAAAAGATGTAGTTGTGAGGTTGATTGTAGAGTTTTTCCATGGCATATTAATGTTGAAGCAATGGAGTACTAGTAGGTAGACGATTAATAATATAAACTATAGTTTGAACAGCATCATCCCAAAATTTAAATGGAACTAATCCATAATTGAGAAGAGCTAAGACAATTTCGATTATATGATGATGTTTTCTCTCTTGGAAACTATTTTGTTCAGCAGTGTGAGGACATGAGACTCGATGAAGGATATCAGAAGAGTCTAGATGATAATGAAGTGATTGATATTCTCCACCCCAATCAGAGTGGAGAGAGAGAGAGAGAGTATTTTATGGTCAAAGTAACATTCTACTTGTCTTTGGAAATGACAAAAGATATAAAAAAGATCATATGCTTGTTTCATGAGAAAGACCTAAGTAAACTTGCTAAAGTCATCAATAAAAATCACATAATAAAGAAAACCTTGATTTGACAAAATAGGAATAATGTCCCAAACATCAGAGTGGATTATTTCTAAAGGAAAACTAGACATATGAGAAGAAGAAACAAAGAGTAATTTATAACTTTTTGCTTTCAAACATGCTTCACATGAATGAGATGAGGATGACAAAAAAGTTGATAAGTTTAACCGATTAGTGATTTCTTGAACGAGACATAGAGATGGGTGACTAAGTCGTGTATGTCAATAGGTTTTATTTGTGCGTTCTCTAATTAGGGCTTTGGTAGATGTAGGTTGAAGATAATAAAGACCATCTCTACTTTCTCCTCTAAGCAGAGTGATTCCAATTGTGGGATCCTTCACAAGACAATGAGGATAAAATTCAAAGAACATATTATTATCAAGAGCAAATTGACTAACTAAGGGTAAATTTTTAGTGATAGAGGGAACATGGAGTGTATTGCGCATGTAAAAGAGTCGGCCATATGAATAAAAAAATATATTTCCAAGGTGAGCAATTTGCAAACCTAAAGCGTTGCCTAGTTGTACGTGTCAGGACCATGATAGGAGGAGACTTCTGTAAGAATGTCTTAATCTAGTGTAACATGATGAGTTGATCTAGAATCTGGATGTCATCTTGGGATTGAAAAATTTGCCATTGGTGTATAAGGGTTGCTTGCAAAAGAGAATGCTCCTGGATGAGATAATGGAGAAGAATTTGTCATTGGTGTATAAGGATTGCTTGAAAGAGAGAATGCTCCTAGATAAGATGATGGAGTTGAGGTTAAAGCTTGAGTTGAGAATGCAAAACCTCCCGGAAAATTTGAATCAAATCTCTTATAACATTGATGAGTGATCATTCTTAAGACAGATCTGACAACATCCTCGATCTCATCCTTGACCTTGTCCTCGTTCTCCTCCTCTCACTACAACAAATATGACTTTTCGCAGCACGTTATTAACGGTGCACAATTATAGTGTGATGTTAATAATAGTTTTTACAGCGCGCCTAATTAAGTGCGCTGCGGATAATATTTCATATTTTACAATTAACTGCGCAAATAATTGTGCACTGCGAATACTATTTTTCGCAGCGTGCAAAAATAATACGCTGTTAAAAAATTATTTATAAATTAAAAAATAATTTTTAACAGCGCAGTTATGTGCGTGCTGTTAAAAGATCAGGCAAAATATTTCCCTGTCCGCGCAAATTAGGCGCTCGGGCTCTCGTCAGATGTTTCGGTAGCTAGGTTTTTTCCGCGCAAACTCGCTGTCTCGGCACAGTCCTCGCGCTCGCGCTCGCCATTCCTCGCTCGGCGCTCTTCTCCTCGCCCTCGCTCGCTCGGCATTCCTCTCCTCGCGCACGCGCGGCTTTCCTCTCCTCGCGCTCTGCGCTCCTCTACTCGCGCTAGTTCGCGCTCGGCATTCGCTCGCTCGGCGCTCGCGCTCACCGACGCTCCATTCCTGCTCGATGCTCGCTCACCGCACCGCTCACCGACGCTCGCTCCTCTCCTCGCGCTCACCGACGCTCGCTCGGTGCTCGCTCCCGCTGTTCGCTGCTCTCCCGGTTCTGCTCGTCCGGTTCCTGCTCGTCCGTGATCGGGCATCCGAGGTTGGTCTTCATGTAATTTCTTCTTAGTAATCCCAAAATTTCAAAAGTTATCCAAGTAATTTCTTCATGTAATTTCAAAAGTTACCCAAAATTTCTTCATGTAATTTCGCTGGATAGTCCTTTTCAAAGAAGTAATGCACGTTCAGCTTAACATTTTCAGTTTCATTTTGTATTTTCTGAAATTTTTTAGTAGAAAATTATTATCTTGTGTCTTCTAGAATTTTAGTAAAAATTTATTACATGTACACCAATAACATTGCTATTTACATCTCTTCCAAAGCAAAAAAGTTGACAATATATGCCTTGTGATCCTGTTCGTGGAGTGTTGATTGATTTTGTTGAGGTTATATGTTCGTTATCTTTGGGTGTTATGACTGTTATGCTAGATGTAATAACAAGCATTGCATTAGTTCCAGAAATCTACCTTGTGATCCTGTAAGTACAAGCATTATAAGCCCTAGGGCATCCTTGTTAGTGCTGATTTACTTAATTTCAGCATTGAGATAAATCACTTGAAATTTTTATTTACATTCTTCAGATTATCAAGAAAGATTTCTTGTCCAGTAAGAATCAATGGAGCATGTTTATGGACATATTCTGTCTTAATATGCTTGCAGTTGTATTATGAAATTACAACAATATGATTTAGGGTTTAATTTTGTTATTTAAATTTCAATCTGATTCAGTTTTGAATTTATCTAATAAAATTAATTTTGTTTAATATTTATATTTTATTTGTGTGGTTTGGATGTTATTAGTAAATGCCAAGGTTAAGGTTAATATTGATTATTGACCAAATGATAACAAAATCTGCTTGTTTAGTTCTCTTAGTGATTCTAGATGAGTTTTTGGTCAATGTTTTATATGTAACTTTCATTACATGCAAATCTCAAACATTTACCCCATTTCTTGACTTAGCAATAATGAGAAATGGGCAATCTCCTACTGAATGAAACTGGAATGATTTTTTTACCTTCAGTTGGAAGGAAGGAACTGGTCTTTAAGTAGAACATTATGTTTGTATTGATTGGATGTAAAACTAATTGACAGACTTAATTAGTTTTTGTAAATTAGAACTTCTTACTGTATTAAAACTTCTTACTCCATTAAAACTGATAAGTTTTTGTAAATTAGTAGTTAATGAAATTAGTGCATATCAACCTTGTTCTTTTAGTTTTTTTTCTCATATTGTAACTTAGTTGTTAATTGTGATTTTTGTTATGGACAGACTCTTTATTTCTGCATTCCCTTTCTAGTTATTTATGCATCTACACTCCTTAAATAAATAGGAGATAATACGTTGTCAATTTTATGTATTTTAGCAATGGATTTTAACTTTCATTTTAGGGTTGTAGTCATTTACGAAATGGATAAGGAATGGATGCATTTGCCTTCAAGGCTTGTACCGAAATACGAAGAAGGGGTTCAAAAATTTCTTGCACAAGCTAGGGACTATACCAAAACTCGTGAAACAATCTTATGTCCTTGCAATCGTTGTCAAAATAAGAAGTATATGAAATTTGACCAAGTGTACGAGCACTTAATTATTAAGGGGATAGATCCTTCTTATACTATTTGGGTCTTCCATGGTGAAACTTATACATCACAATGTCAAAGTGAAGGTAGTTCAAGAAGAGTTCAAGAAGAGGAGGGTGAAAGTAGAGAGGCATATCACTTATATAGAGATGTATTTGTAGCGGAAGAAGAGGCTGGAAATATTATGTCTGAAACAAAAGACTATGAGTTTGTTGATTTATTAGAAGATGCAGAAACTCCTCTTTTCCCTGGTTGTACAATTTACACAAAGTTATCAGCAGTTGTCACATTATACAATTATAAGTCTACTAATGGTCACACTGACACTAGTTTCAATGAGCTGCTTAAGATCTTATGTGGCATGCTTCCAGAAAAAAAATACATTTCCAGAAAATGTTTACTCAATGAGAAAATTGTTGAAACCATTTGATTTAGGATACAAGAAGATTCATGCTTGCCCAAACGATTGTTGTCTATTTAGAAAAGAGCTTAAAGATTTGGACTCATGCCCAAAGTGTGGTTCCTCAAGATGGAAGGTCGACAAAATCACTACTAAAGTTCATAAAGGAGTTCCAGAAAAGGTGCTTCGGTATTTTCCTATGATACCTAGATTGAGAAGGATGTTTAAAATAGAAGAAAAGGCTAAAGACTTGATTTGGTACTCCAACCATAAAAATCAAGATTATATGATGTGTCATCCAGTTGATTCAATAGCTTGGGATACAATAAATCATAAGTGGCCAACTTTTGCAGTAAAAGAATTTGTGCAATATACATTCGATGGGTGGAACGATGTAAATGAAGATGTGAAGAATAGGATGTGGAGTTGTCTTCAGGTAATGTCTTTAGTTACTGAATTTATTAAATTTAATTATAACAAAAAGTAGATGTAATTTTGTACTTCTTCATGTACAGGTGAATTATAATGTTGAGGTGTGTGACAAGAAAATAATCTTTCAAAAATTGTCTAAGTTGTGGCGTGATAGAAAGTCCAAACTGCAAATACTTGTACGAGAAGCTAATATTGGTCAAGTAGCTTCACGAAATCTTAATATTTTGAAGCCTGAATTTATGGATTAACAACATAGGGAATAGTTTGTAAAGAAAACATTATCACCTGAATTTCAAGTAAGTATTAATTAAGTGAATTTACTTGTAATAGATTTGGTTGTATTATAAATACTCATAGGATTATCGCATTGGATATATTTTGTGGATTGAAATATATAATCAATTATATATGAATATGTTAGATATATTTTTATTCTCAGGAAAAGAGTGCAAAATTTAGAGCAATGAGGGTAAATCAAAATCACATTCACACGATGAGCCGGAGAGGTTATGCCCGATTGGCTAGGATTATGGTAAGTGTTATTATTTATAAAAAATTAGGATTCCAAAATTTCTACAGATCTTCTTATATATATTATTATTTGTTCCTAACAATTTTTTATATATTTATATATGTCAAATACTTAAGGAAAAAGCAACTCCTGCCGGTACAACAATTACAAGGTCACAAGTTTGGATTGAAGGTCACAAGAAGAAAAATGGGCAACCTATTAGTCAAGCTATTGGAGATAAAATAGCTATTATATCTACAAGTTTTCATACCTATGCTAGCACTAATAATCAAAATTTTCTATTTTACAAAATTTGTATTTTGCTATTTGCAGAAAGAAATAGAAGAATGTCCGCTCGAATCTTTAAACACAACTAACATTGCCGATGATGCAATTAGCGTTATATTTGGCAAGGAATCTCGAGGTAGAGTGCGTGGAATGGGCTTTGGAGTTAAACCATCAAAAGTTGGAGCTTCTGTTGAAAAAAATGCAACTGTTAAGCATCTTCAAAGTGTAGTGCATAATCTTCAACAAGAAATGCAAGAAATGAAGGATTTCTTTCAAACTCTAAAGTTACAAAAGAAAAAAGAACAGGTTAGTAATGTGGCTATTTTCGTAAGTCTGCACTCTCCAGAGCTTCCATTCCTAGTGCCGTTGTAATTGATCGAGAGTGAATACTGCCTATAGGGAGCATTCCTCTAGAAAGTGGCAGATCTATTGGGGCTTGATCATCTTGAAAAAGCAACATGGGGATAAAGAGTGGTGGCTGAGAATTCCTATGTGTAGAGATTCTAAACTGAGTCCTAGATGGAGGTGGTTGCTTGCGAGATTGCAGCTGGTTGTAGGTCTGCACAGGGGAATGAAGTAGCTATTATCAAACTTATCATTAAAATTTTACATCTCCATTTGTTTTAATCTCTGAGCTATTATCAACTGCCATTTGTATACTGTCTTACAGACTATATTTCTTTTGTATTATACTAACAATAATTAATTTACTTGTAAAATTAGGTTGCTAGTGGTAAAATTGGTAACGATATTGGAAATTTTATTGGTGGCGATAGCAACGTTGCAGCTCAGGAATTTTGATACAATATTTTACTTTCTCCTATCAATCATAACATGCTTTATTTTAAAATTTTGTTTGATCATTAACTATTTTTTTATTGTTATACAGTCAAAACTAAAGAATGCAAGTGATGGAGATATCAGTGTTAATGCTAAATGTAAGATGTTTCATTGGTCTGTTGATGAAGCCGTTGCAGAAGGTCGAATTGCATCCACGGATCCAAAAGCAAAAGCACATCACGTTCCTCTTGGTGGATCTTGTTGGAAAGTTTGGATTGATAAAATTTTTGTGGAGAAGGTGGAGCTAATTCGGCCAAACGACGAGATGTTTTTTCTCGAGGATGCATTAGGAAGCACGGTAGCTTGGGCATCAAAGTTTATTGTTTTGTCTGACTGATACAGTTGCTAATGATTTGACATTTACTTTTTTGTAGTAAAGATGAATTTCTGTGGCTAGTTTGGATTGTTTTATGTGACTAAATGAATGATTGTTTTGATTAAATGTGATGATGATGGTTTTCTAATTTGGTTTATGGTGTGTTGAATTATAATTGTGAATGTGTTATTATAATTTTGTATACAATATTTGTATGTTGGATTATAAATATTAGAGCTTTAATATTTGTATATGTGATATTTGTGTGTTGAATCTTTTGCACTTCTTCCGTAGCGCGCATCCGCGCGCTGCGGAAGACGTGACTCGCGCGCTGTGGAAGGCCTTTTCCGTAGCGCGCAGAAAAGCCCTTCCGTAGAGCGAGGATGCGTGCTGCGGAAAAGCCCTTCCGCAGCGCGCGGATGCGCGCTGCGGATAACTTATGACTTTCAACAGCTTTGAACTTCGCAGTATACAATGTGCGCTGCGGATAGCATAAATGTGCGCTACGGAAAGTCATATTTCTTGTAGTGTCTATTTCTTCCACTTCGATTACCTTGATTTTGTTGAGGATGGGTAGCACTATTAATTGTGTAAGTTGTATGTGCTGAAAGAGCAAGAGAATCTGAGACTGTTTAAGATTGTAATTGTATATGTATCTCATGTGAAGGGTATAGAGTGACACTTGATCTATGTGAGTAGTCACTTTAGAAATAAAATTATCATATTGAGGTTCCAAACATGCAAGAACATGTATTAGTAAATTTGGATCTAAAATTGGAGGACCAATTGCATCTAAATTATTGGTAATGGTCTTGATTGATTGCATATATTCATTGATAGACTTATCTCCTCATCGCACCGATTGATTGCGTGCGAAGTTGAAAAGCACATGCTTGAGAGTGTGAAGCAAAGGTTCAAGCAAGAACTTTCCATATTTGGCGAGAGCTAACAATCCCTATAATTGTACGAAGTATAGGCTCACTAATCATCAAAATCAACTATGTCATAATTAGTTGATCCTTCTTGCTCCATATAGTATAATTTGAATTGACTTCTAGTGGTTTAAGAGAAGTACCATGCATCAACAACTCCAAGTAGATCATGAACACGAAGTAGCGAAAGAAATTGCATCTTCCAAAGCATATAAGTTTGATGGGTAAATAAAATATAACATTCAGGGTTAGGGAAGAGAATTATGTCATAAAATTTATTTTTGTAGTGGATGACGGAGATGAATGTTCCTACATTATATATAAATAAGGAGATGAATGAGTTGTTGCTTTGAACCAGCGAGGAAAGAGCTAACAACATCAAGTAGACAGACAATTTGAAAATCTGAATTTTAGATTTTGATAAAGCAGAACAATTTTGCACCAAACTAGAAATTCAGGTCAATAAAGAGGGTTGTGAAAATCTAGATTTTGAGACAAGAGGACAAGGAAATCAGAAAAAAGAGAGAGAAGATAACTTATTTGGTAAAAATTCTACTGTGATGTAGAGAGAGAGCAGGTGGCGTGTGAGAATAGTGGAAATCCTCGTGTGTCAACTAGCAAAACTCAAGAGCGCCACCACTGTCACTGGATTGGATCTTCTATTGTCGGTGTAACGACCCGACCCTCTCGGCCCCTTTGATGGCTAAATCTCTATTTGACGGCCCCTCTGGCGGCCAAATCTCTATTTGGCGGCCCCTTTGGCGACCTCAGCCGTGCTGTTACTCACTCGGTCTTCCCACCCCTGGGTGTGGATTTTTGCCTTCCCAGGATTCGAACCCTAGACCTAGGCTTAAATCTAGTTCTTTATGAATCCTGAATACCAGTTGAGCTATAGATCACTTGGTATTCAGGATTGATAAAGAACTAGATTTAAGCCTGGGTCTAGGGTTCGAATCCTGGGAAGGCAAAAATCCACACCCAGGGGTGGGAAGACCGAGTGAGTAATGACACGGCCGAGGTCGCCAAAGGGGCCGCCAAATAGAGATTTGGCCGTCAAAGGGGCCGAGGGGGCCGGGTCGTTACAATAAAAAGGCGCCTTTTTATTGTAACGACCCGGCCCATTTGGCGGCCCATTTACCGGCCCTCACGACCGTCGTACCGTCGACCGTCGACCGTCGACCGTGCCGTTACCATACTAGGTCTTCCCACTTCCTGGGCAGTGGATTTTTGCCTTCCCAGGATTCGAACCCTAGACCCAGGCTTAAATCTAGTTCTTTATGAATCCTGAATACCAATTGAGCTTTGGTACCAGGATTCATAAACTTTAGTACTTAGCTTGGAGGTCTAGAGTTCGAATCCTGGGGAAGGCAAAAATCCACTGGCCAAGGGTGGGAAGACCCGTAGGGTCTCGGGCCTAGAGTGCGGGGACCATAGAGGCCGAGATCGCTACAAGCAGGGTCTGAAATCTTTTGTTTCAGGCCCACGCTGGGCCTGAAATAAAATATTTCAGGCCCATCGTGGGCCTGGAATCTTATACCCCTTCCAACATGATTTTAATGAATTAACAAAAAGCTTTCTTTGCCATATTTTTCTTTGCCTTCTGTTAATCATGATTTTAATTCAAAAATATACCAAAAGGCAAAGAAAGAAAAAAACGTATTCATTTTTTAAAAAAAGGATTGGACACCAAAAATATAAAATTCAACTTCAACAAAAGGCACAGGGCCTGAAATCAATTGATTTCAGGCCCTGAGCATGATTATATAAAATTAATAAATATATAAAAATAATTAATAAAGATAATAATATATATTGATCAGTAAAATTAAAGATATAAAGATAATTTACTAAAATAAGCTATGATTCTACATTATTACTGTATCGTTCTGTGCCAATTGATACAGTATGAGAACATCAGTGGGTTTTGGTGAAACCCACTGATAGACCTAAAAAACTTCTATTGCAACATAATTTATAACCATTAGAAGTTTGGACACCAAAAATATCATCTCCTAGCTCAACTCTAACTATTGATATTGGGTTTTGAGAAATCCAAATATTCTAGGTCCATCAGTGGGTTTTGGTGAAAACCCACTGATAGACCTAAAAACTCCTATTGCAATATAATTTTTAATCATTAGAAGTTTGGACACCAAAAATATCATCTCCCAGCTTAACCCTGTCTACTAATATAGGGTTTTCAGAATTCTAGATATGGTAGGTCCATCAGTGAGTTTTGCTCAAAACTCACTGATATACCTAAACTACTCCTATAACATTGGTGATACATCAAGATTAGAGGTTTGGACACCAAAAATATCATCTCCTAGTTCATCCCTATCTACTGATATAGGGTTTTCAGAATTTCAGATATGGTAGGTCCATCAGTGAGTTTTGCTCAAAACTCACTGATATACCTAAACTACTCTTATAGCCTTGGTGAGACAGCAAGATTAGAGGTTTGGATACCAAAAATATCATCTCCTAGCTCAACCCTGTCTACTGATATAGGGTTTTCAGAATTCCGGATATGGTAAGTCCATCAGTGAGTTTTGCTCAAAACTCACTGATATACCTAAACTACTCCTATAACAATGGTGATACATCAAGATTAGAGGTTTGGACACCTTAGGAGATGGTATTTTTCTAATGATTATAAATTATGTTGCAATAGGAGTTTTTTAGGTCTATCAGTGGGTTTTCATCAAAACCCACTTATGTTCTCATACTATATCAATTGTCACAGAACGATACAACAATAATGTAGAATCATAGCTTGTTTTAGTAAATCATCCTTATATCTTTAATTTTGCTGATCAATATATATTATTATCTCTATTAATTATTTTCTTATATTTATTAATTTTATATAATCATGCAGGGCCTGAATCAACTGATTTCAGGCCCTGCTCAGGGCCTGAAATCAACTGATTTCAGGCCCTGTTGTTGAAGTTAAAGTTGCTTTTTCATTGTATATAAAAATCGATATATATATATATATATATATATATATATATAAAAGTTCGTTTTTAATATAATGTACGTTTTATATTAATTAGAATGTTTTACGTAAGGTAGTCTTTCTCTGTGATTTTTATTGCGATTTCAAAAATATAAAGAGTTGTTTCTTTACGTTTCAAGCCTACGTAAAAAATCCTATCATAACACATGATTTCAGGTCGACGCAGGGCCTGAAATCATTCGATTTCAGACCCTCAGCAGGGCCTGAAATCTTTTGTTTCAGGCCCACGCTGGGCCTGAAATATTTCTATTTCAAGCCCACGCTGGGCCTGAAATATTTCTATTTCAAGCCCACGCTGGGCCTGAAAATATTTTATTTCAGGCCCACGCTGGGCCTGAAATCATGCTGGATTTGTAATTAAAAAATTTGAGGTCTTTTTAATTTTTAAGTCTTTTTTTATATATTAATATATTTATTAAATATTATTTAATATATTAATTTATATTACTCAAATATAAAAAATCATCACTTTAGATTTTTAAAATCATGTTGGAAGAGAGTTTTCTGTTAATGGAAATAATTTTTCTTTCTTTGCCATACGTTTTTTACCCGATTTCTAAATATATTATTTTAAAATGACAAATCTGAAAAAGCAGATTCAGTTGCCTCGGGATTTGTTACTGACAAAGAGAAAGAGAAAGATTATTTTTGACGGAAGGGGTATAAAAGGAAGTTCACTAAAATGAATACGCCTTTTGGTAACAATGAAACCATGATACGCCTTTTGGTAATTACCTATTCTCAGGTGCGCCCTTTGGTAAATTGCCGTATTTCTTAACTTTATGATAACGTACAACACTCAAATCATAATAATTTATTCTAACACGCTTTTATCATGAAATAAAGGAATTTTATTATAAAATAATATCTTAGATGCTCTCCCTAAGTTTGAACTTCTTCTCTTGTTTTTACTTAGGTATCTCTCCCTTGGACATTAATTCTAGTATTATCCTCCTCAGTTGCATGAGAAACATATTATGTGCTCCTTGTCCTTCTATACTACGGGTATAATTTTCTTTTACTTTATCTTTACCTTCAATGTCATTAGCATGTTATTCTTTGTCAATTTTATACACTTGCTCTTATAGTACCCTTTTATTCTACATTCAAAGTAAATAATATGATTTTTATTTTTGACAATCAAAATTGTTATATCTTCACAAGTTAATCTCTGTATGCTTGTTGAGGGGACATTAACTTTCTCATCGGCTCCGGATGTTTAGGATTCCTCTTATTCCGGTGTGAATGGTCTATCCTCTCCATTAATTCTTGAGGTGGAAGTTTCATCTTCTATCTTAGATGTTGAGCACTTCTCAACCTTCGAATCCTCTTATTCTAGTGTCAATGAGTTTCTCTCCTTAGGCTCATCGTCACTTTACATTGAAGATGGATTTTCATGTGGAGCTAGATCAACTTGCTTCATAGTTCACTTACATCCTTGTATTTACCTAATTTACATAAAATATTATTAGACACCAAATTAATCAAAATTTTGATTACCTTGTTGTGAGCCTCAGATCTTGTGATTCGTTCTTTAATACATTTCCTCTTCCAAAGAGGTTTTCCTTTTTTTATATTTCGGAGCTTCAAATCTCATAATTAGAGTGAACCACTCCTCTATATTTATTTGGAAGAACATCTTTACTCTTCCCTTCCATTTAGCAAATCCACCTGATTAGAAGGGAGGTGGAGCTTGAATGTCACGTCCAAAATTCATCTTTTGGATCCATTTTAACTTGTCTTCTTCCTCTAATCCCACTTGTTAGGTATTTGAGGACTCAAAGTCATAGCTCTTTCTTCTTCTTCTAGTGTTGTACTCCTTTGATGGCCAGTTGAATGAAGGGCAACCTAGTTTTGATATCACTTATTGGGTATCAGAGGACTCGAGGCTGCTCAACTCTAATACCACTTGTTGGGACTGATGATGTTGCTAAAGTGGATGAAAAGTGATTCTTGATTCGATCATGTTCATCAATCACTTGTGTTTGTCTTTTAAGAGATTAATATGTAGTGGAAATATAAATAAATGTAAGTATAACAAATCCACGTGGTTTGAAACTCCGGACTCCTATTCTACGGTCTAGTCTTAGCGATTCTCCACTATGTTTTCACCCCACCGAATACCTTTTGGAGGCGGAAAAATATCTTACAACACTTATTCTTTACAAACAAATACAAAGAAAAAAATAAGTAAAATGTTGTCAAAAGAAATCGAAATGAATAATTTATACTAAGAAGCTCCATTGGAGCAATCTAGGTACCTTATATTTTGATGTTTGGGCAAAAGTTTAAATTAGGTTTATTATTGTATTTGATATACATTGTGAGTATGCAGGATATAGGTACAACAGGAGAAAAGTCCAAGTAGGATCTTGGCAAATGAAGAAGTCCCGACAACAATGATCAAGACTGAAAGAAGCTCCAGAAGGCAAGACGTAAAGGATAGAGAGGCATCCGAGGGACACAAGGATGATGGAGGAGCTAGGAGGCTAGGTTGGTCGGGCGAGGACGAGTGCTGAGAGATTGTACTTGGGAAGGAAAACCCTAGGTTTAAGGTTTGGGCAGTCGATTGATGCTGGGAGCAGTCAACTGATGTTGGGCACAGAGAGATCAATCGATTGATCTCCTGTGCAGTCGACTAGTGTCGGCTAAAATTCGAATGTTGGGTTGTAACGTTCGAATTCAGGTGGATCAGTCGACTGATGATTGTGTCCTAAGGTAATCGCCTTAAGATTGTAATCATTTATTTTAATAAATAAATATTCACTATTTGAGTATACATGTTTATGTATTTGATTGAGATCTTATACTCATTTACTGAATGTCCGCAATACAATTCACAGTATGAGAGAATTTGTGATGAATTCACAACTAGTGATTATCTCTACATGTGCAATTGTGAAGTATTGAAATTGTCCCTAGTCGATGAATTGATAAATACGGACACTATCAATTCTGTTGAGACTAGCATGGGTTATTTTCTAATCAGCTGATTCTCACTGGCTGGTGACATTGGGATGTCCGGAGATAAACATAAATGCTAGTTAAGGGAACTAGTTCATTGGAGTGACTGGCTGTAAAACTTCATATGGTAGTCTATATATAGATATGTCAATGAAGTTTTTACTGCAGCTTAAGTGCGATGTTCCTTTGACTTGCGGTGTTCAAGTCATCTTGGTCATGAAGACTTATACTTTGACATCTTAAGCAAGCATCTCCAAGGAGGTGTGGACCCAGGATGATTGGGTATAAGCCGAAGTGCCCGAAGATGTTTGAACAGCCTACAAAGGATTCACCACTTCGTGCGAGGAGATGTATATCCAAGGCCTATCGTCGGATTGTTACTCGAAGCCTCTAGCCAGAGCATGACATATTCAGAGTATGAATATCTTAAATACATGAGAGTAATTAGAATCCGTAGGACGAGAAAACGTTACTTGGGCTAGGTGTGACGTAGTCAGCCTAGTGGGGACTGACACACATAGACCATGTCCTGAACCAAGTGGGTATAAGATGGTGAAGGGAATGGGGCACGATTCATTAAAGCTGCTGAAGGGTTTCAGAATAGTTTCTGAGGTCAACCATTGATCTTTCGATTAATTGGGGATCATAATGTACTACTAGGTGCCACTCATGATCGTTCTATAATTGGTTAATTATAGACGACCAACATAAATCGAAAGTCTATTTAGTCACACGCACTACGAGTAATCTGAGGGATTTAAAACGAGTTAAAAATTAGATTTTCCAATCAAGAGAGATTAGGTTTGGTTGAGCCAAACGATAACTCGAATCTGAATTTTTCAGAGACGCATCGGAAGCGTAAAATGGCTAAGTCTTTTGAAGACTTAATAGATGAATTAAATGAGTTTAATTCATTGGGGCGTGGCTTGGATGGGCCGGCCAAAGAGGGTCTCCACCCTCTTTGCTTGGCCGGCCACAACAAAGGGAGAGAACTAAGTTTTTGGTTCAATTATAAAATAAACCAAGTGTGATTTGTTTTATAAAATTATGGATGATATAAATTTTTATATAATAAACCAAGGTTTGGTTTATTTTTTATGGAAATTAAAATGAACCATGGATTGGTTTATTTTATTTTATAAAATCAATCATGGATTGATTTACCATGATAAGAAAATTTATTCCATAAGAAAAAAAGGAGACTTGGTCGGTTTTTATCATGAATTAAAATATGATAAAACTTGGCATGATGGAATAAGTCATAGAAAATTTATTCCATAAGAAAAAAGAGACTTGACGGTTGAGAGACCACTATATAAAGGACCCAAGGCAAGACTTGGAAATCAATCGAAGTATTCTTGCCTGGGCTCTCTCCCTCTCCTCCCTTCTTTCTCTTGGACGGCCACAAGGCTCTTCTCCCTTCTTCTTGCCGTGAGCACAAGGAGAAGCATCGAGGCGACAAAGTTCTTCTGTTGGGACGATCTTCCTCTCCGACCATTATCACCTTGGGATTGGGTGCAAGTCATCTTCCTCCTTCTCGCCGGAATTGTGATTCCGGCCAACCTTGGTAGTGAGTTTTTTCGATATGATTACTTCTCTCTTGGTTTTCTTGTCGCGTTTTCCGAGAATCTAGTAGTTCTCGAGAACACGAAACTCGTGGCTTTGCGAAGTCATCCCGAAGATACTCGGCGTGGACGCGAATAGAGGCGGAGCTTCCAAGGGACGCTTACGGTTGGATCTCGTCCCTTCCTTCGAGTTACGCGAGGTAATACGTAAATTAGTTTACGTTTCTGCAAAATTTTAAATATATGATCATGTCTACACAAGATAAAGATGCATGCTTAGATGTGTGGTTAAATAATTTGAGAAATTATTTATGCTAAACCTTCCGGTGCACGTAATTAATTTTAAAATTACGAACCTGCATCCATGTCAACATGCACCCGGTCCCAACAGTGGTATCAGAGTCGGTTAGTGTTCGACATAATCATTTAATTGTTTTTGCGGAAAACTTTGTCATAATCTCAATTTTGGAAAATTTTTCAATTATGGAAACTTTCCAATTATGGTAAATTTTCAATTTAAGAATTTCAAAGTTTGGGAATCATCATGAAATTTCGTAAACTTTTGAAATATCCCTGTTTATGAAATTTTATGATAATTGTGAAAACTTTCCATTTTTGAAACTTTCCAATTTTGAAAATACGTAAGTTTTCTTTGTACCAGAAACTTATAATTATTCTGAAAACCTTTTATTTTTGAAAACTTTCCATTTATGGAAAGCTCGCAATTTTGGGCACTTTCTTTCAAGAAAGTCTAGACAAATTATGGAAATATTAATTGGCATTTAAATTCATAATTGGAAATTAAATTATTTACAAAATTCTTTATTTTGGATTGAGCCTCGGGGAGCCGTCCAATTTAAAGTTAGTTGTTATAATTAAATTTCCTAAATTGAATTTAAACTGTCAAATGTTTAATTTGGATTGAGCCTCGGGGAGCCGTCCAAATTAAGTTATTGATATTAATTTTTCATAAATAAAATATGTGATCAAATCTTGGAAATTTTGAGGTGATTCTCAAACGATAATTTCCTTATTTGATTTATGAGGTGATGCTCTTACATATTATTGTCTCCCAAATTAATTATGAAATTTGTTTCCTATAGAGTATATTTCCTTAAATAAGATTTTCATGAAAATAATATGTGGTTGAATTAAGAGAATCTGTCTCTTAATTTAATAAGATTTGATTTAGAAAAATCAAAGTCTTAAACATATTAATTCCGAAATTGATTATGATAATTTATGAAATTGTTTCCCAAAAATAATTCCTTGAATAAAGTATGAAATTAGAATTAGGAAATTCAGTTCCTAATTCAATTAATGAGACTTGATAAATTAAGTCACATACATACTTTATTAAGGAAATCGTTAGAACATGACATAATTATATGTCATGAATGTGCATAAAAGAAAAGGATGAGACCCAAAACCCCTTACAAAATATTAAGGCCAACACCTTCCATTAATATGGTTAGAACTGAAGTTTTGTTTCTCGTTTGGGTTGATGGACACATCCATGCCCGGCTTGAACCTCAACATGTTCAAACCATGGAATTAGTTTATGATTAATATAGTTGGAGTCAGAGGTCAATCCTTAGTTTTGGTTGTTGGACACATCCAAGCCTGACTAAACGGTTGAATGAGCTCCAACCATATTAAAACTATTTCTTGATTAATGGGTCAGCCTTAAGCTTGGAGCATCGATTTGTTGTGCCACAGCTAAGGTCAATGTAAAGAGAGGTGCAGTTGGGTGCTATGTATATTGTTGCATACTTGTTAATGAGTTAACAACCCAATGATATATGCAAACATTCAATTAGTTGATAGCATAATGTGATAGTTACATATGTATAATATGTAATCGGTATAATTACCTACCTTCATAGCTAAGAATAACTTGATGGACTCTAGCCATGGTTGTTTTTATCTATGGTTGGATATCAACCTATTTGGAGATGTTCCTACGATCTCCCGAATTGATAAAAAGGGTTATTCAATTCGAAAAATAAATAAGATTTAATTAATGTATATTGATGCATTCTTTATCATTCTCATCACATAACCTCAATTTGTATTTCTAGGATAATCACCTGATCATGTCTTCTCTGAATTTGCGTTCCATTTTGGACACCAATAAGCTAACTAAGCCAAACTTCATGGACTGGCTTCGAAACCTGAGGATAGTCCTCAAGGCAGAAAAGCTTGCTTATGTCCTTGAAGAACAACTTCCCAACCATCCTCCTAATGATGCAACTCCAGACCAGTTAGTGACCTATCAGAAACATGTGGCCGATTCTGAACTTGCGAGTTGCATCATGCTGGCCGCTATGGCACCTGAGCTACAAAAGCAGAATGAGCATATGGATGCTCATACCATTGTCTTCCATCTTCATGAGCTGTTTGACGAGCAGACGAGATCCGAAAGGTTTGAGGTCTCCAGACTCCTCTTCACCTCTAAGATGCAGGAAGACACTTCTGTTTCACAGTTTGTGTTGAAGATGTTGGGGTACATTGAGCGACTAGGCACACTCGGATTTGCAATGGATCACGAACTAAGTATTGACTTAATTCTGCATTGTTTGCCCAAAAGTTACTCACAGTTTGTGATGAACTATCAGATGAACAAACTGGAGACTACCATTCCTGAGTTGCTTAACCTGCTGAAGACTGTAGAGCCTTCTGTAAAGCAGGATCAGAAGACGGTACTGTCATTTGGTTCCTCAAAGAAAGGTTCTAAGAGAAAGCCCAAAGAACAAAATAAGGGAAGGAAGAAAAAGGCCAAAAAGACTGAAAAGGCACCAAAAGACACTTGCCATCACTGCGGCAAGGAGGGCCACTGGCGAAGAAACTGCAAGGTTTATCTTGAGTTCTTGAAGAAGAAGGCATCCGATGCCCCATCCTCTTCAGGCATCTTCGTTATTAAATGTTACTCTATTTCCTCGTACACCTGGGTACTTGATACTGGGTGTAGCTCATACACGGGCTAAGGAATAGAAGAAGACTCGTCAAGGGAGAAGCAAATTTGCGAGTTGGAAATGGAGCAAAGATTGCTGCTATTGCCATCGGAACATATTTGCTAAAGCTCCCTACTGAACTTGTCTTAGAATTGGATAATTGTTATTTTGTTCGTTCGTTAATAAAGAACATTGTATCTATTTCATGCTTGAATGAAAAGGGTTACTATTTAACTTTTAGTAACAATTGCTGTTACATAACTTTAAATGGTGTTCTTTATGGGACCGGAACTTTATGTAATGGTATCACACGTTAGATTTATCCGGTGACGTTTTCAATATCGAAGTTAGCAACAAATGTGCTCGAATAGATAATCAAATAGACTCCTATACGTGGCATTGTCATCTTGGCCATGTAAGCAAGAAACGAATGACCAAATTACACCGATGTGGAATTCTGGAATCATTTGAACCTGGTTCATTTGATACATGCGAATCATGCTTAAAAGGCAAGATGACCAAATTACCCTTTTCTGAAAAAGGTAAACCAGTGGGAGAATTGCTTGGTCTAATACATACTGATGTATGTGGACCAATGTCAACTCTTGCACAAGGAGGCTATAGTACTTCATTACCTTTATCGATGATCACTCACGATTCGGGTATGTGTTCTTAATGAAACACAAATCTGAAGCTTTTGAGAAATTCAAAGAGTTTAGAAATGAAGTAGAGAAATAGCTTGGCAAAAGTATTATCTTAGGGACAATGGGATATTGTCTCAATGGACTCCGCCATATACACCACAGCATAATGGTGTATCTGAGAGGCGTAACCAAACCTTGATGGACATGGTTAGATCTATGATGAATCATGTAACTCTTCCAAAATCATTTTGGGGCTATGCGCTTAAGACAGCTGTTTACTTACTAAACAGAGTCCCGACCAAGGTAGTCTCTACTACTCCATATGAGACGTGGAATAGTAAGAAACCTCATTTATCTCACCTAAAGATATGGGGTTGTCCTGCTTATGTAAAGCGGACTGTATCAAACAAATTGGATGCTAAGTCTGATAAATGTCTATTTATTGGATACCCTAAGGAAACGAAAGGTTACCAATTCTATTATCCCTTGGAACAAAAGGTGTTTGTTTCAAGGCATGCTGTATTTCTAGAAAAAGAATTTCTTTTACAAGAAAACAATGGGAGTAGCATTGAATTTGAAGAAGTTCAAGAAACTCCAATAGACATTACAGAGACACCTAGTCTAGACCCACAACCAATAACTCATAATGATGAGCTATCAGTTGAACCTAAAACAACACCACTTCTTCGTAGGTCTGATAGGACACGCAATATTCCAGAGAGATACGGATTTCTCATAAGTGAATCGAACGACGTATTACTCAATAACGATGACGAACCTATCAGTTATGAAGATGTTCTGAAAAATTCAGAAAGGGATAAATGGCTTGAAGCTATGAAGTCGGAAATGGATTCCATGTACGAAAATCAAGTATGGGACTTGGTTAACCCACCTGAAGGGATTAATCCCATAGGGTGCAATGGGTTTTCAAGAAGAAAACCGACATGGAAGGTAATGTTGTTACCTTTAAGGCTAGATTAGTGGAAAAAGGATATCGTCAGAAATAAGGAATTGATTATGACGAAACCTATTCGCCAGTAGCTATGCTTAAATCCATTCGGATGCTCCTGGCCATAGCAGCCCATTATGATTATGAGATATGACAAATAGATGTGAAAACGGCTTTCCTTAATGGAAACCTGCTTGAGGATGTATACATGATACAACCTGAAGGTTTCACATCGGTTAATAAAACCAAAGTATGCAAGCTTCGACGATCCATATATGGATTAAAGCAAGCATCCAGGAGCTGGAACATCCGTTTTGATGAGACAATCAAAGAGTTAGGAGCTGGAACATCCGTTTTGATGAGACAATCAAAGAGTTTGATTTCTCACAAAATCCTGAGGAATCTTGTGTGTACAAGAAGGTTAGTGGGAGTGCAGTCGTATTCCTGGTGTCATATGTCGATGACATATTACTTATAGGAAACGATATATCAGTCTTACAGTCAGTTAAAATTTGGTTTTCCAAAACTTTCTCCATGAAAGACCTGGGAGAAGCAACCTATATCCTTGGGATTAGAATCTATAGAGATAGATCAAAACGGTTGCTTGGTCTTTCGCAGTCTACATATATAGACCGAGTGCTAGAAAGGTTTAGCATATCGGAATCCAAGAAAGGTTACCTTCCCATCATACATGGGATCAATCTTTCGAAGTCTATGTGTCCGCGCACAGAAGACGAGAGGATTTGCATGAATAAGATTCCTTATGCATCCGCGATAGGATCTATCATGTATGCTATGTTATGTACTAGGCCCGATGTATCGTATGCTCTGAGCGTCACAAGCAGATACCAGTCTGATCCAGGAATGGATCATTGGGCGGCTGTCAAGACAATCCTCAAGTACTTGAGAAGAACTAAGGATGTTTTCCTAATATATGGAGAAGGTGATATGATAATACGTGGGTATACAGATGCCAGTTTCCAGACAAATAAGGATGACCCCAAATCTCAGTCCGGATACGTATTTATTTTGAATGGAGGCGCAATAAGTTGGAAGAGTTCCAAGCAAGACACCGTAGCGGATTCTACCACAGAAGCAGAATATATTGCAGCTTCGGAAGCAGCAAAGGAAGCAGTCTAGATCAAGAAGTTTGTCTCAGAACTTGGTGTGGTTCCAACCATTGATGAAGCAATACCGGTTTATTGCGACAACAATGGAGCTATTGCACAAGCGAAGGAACCAAGGTCTCATTAGCGATCCAAACATGTGCTTCGCCGCTATCATCTGATCAGAGAGATAATAAGTAGGAATGATATACAAATTGAGAAAATTCCCACTGAAAGGAATTTAGCGGATCCTTTAACTAAGGCCTTGCCTCAAAGCAAGTTTAAGGGTCATGTTAGAGCCTGTGGTATTGGATACCGTAGCGATTGGCATTAGGCCAAGTGGGAGTTTGTTAGTGATATGAGAAAAGTGTCCTAAGGCAATCGCCTTATGATTGTAATCATTTATTTTAATAAATAAATATTCACTATTTGAGTATACATGTTTATGTATTTGATTGAGATCTTAAACTCATTTACTGAATGTCCGCAATACAATTCACAGCATGAGAGAATTTGTGATGAATTCACTGTTGGGACCGGGTGCATGTTGACAAGGATACGGGTTCGTAAATTTTAAAATATTTACGTGCAGCGGAAGAATTAGCATAAATAATTTCTCAAATTATTTTTAACCACGTATCTAGCATGCAATCTTATGGTGTGTGGACATGATCATAAATTAAAATTTTATAGAAAGTAAATTAATTTACTCAATACCTCGCGTAACTCGAAGTAAGGGACGAGATCCAACCGTAGCGCCCCTTGGAAGCTCCGCCTCAATTCGCGTCCACGCCGAGTTCTCTTCGGGATGACTTCGCAAAGGCACGAGTTTTGTGCCGACGAGAACTACTAGAGGCACAACTAGAATATCAAGAGAGAGAGATAGAAACTAACCACCAAATAACGGAATCAAGATTCCGTGAAGGGAAGGAGTCGCGACCCGCTTCGTCTTGGTGGTGGCTCACGGCAAGGGAGGTGGCGCCGGCCCTAGAGGGAGAAAGAGGCGCCGGCCCTAGAGAGAGAAGGGGCGCCGACCCTAGAGAGAGAAAGGGTGGGCGCCGACCCTAGAGAGAGAGAGAGGGAGAGTATGAGAGAGAGAGGGCTTCTTAATCTCTTGATAATTCAATTTTGGAATTCAAGCCTAGCCTTGGTTCCTTTATATAGTAGCCTCTCTATCGCCAAGTCTCCTCTTTTAACGGAATAAATTTTCATAAGAAATTTATCCTATAAATTTTCTTATGAATTATTCCGTTATGCCAAGTTTTATTATAACTAAATTTATAATAAAACAAATACATCTATCCTTTTATTATAGAATAAAATTTACAAGAAATTTATAAATTTTTCTTATCATGGAAAAATCAATTCATAATTGATTTTATAAAATTAAAATAAACCGATCCATGGTTCATTTTAATTTCCAAAAAAAAAGAATAAATTTCTATAAATTTCTTTATATAAATTTTTTTATATATAAATTTATTTATCCATAATTTTATAAAACAAATCACGCTTGATTTATTTTATAAAATAAACCAAATAAATTGGTTTTCTCTCCTTGTAGTGGTCGGCCAAACCAAAGAGGGTGGGTACCCTCTTTGGCCGGCCACATCAAGTCAAACCTTCGCGAATTAAACTCATTTAATTCGCCCAATAAGCCTTCAAAAGACTTAGTCATTTTAAGCTTCCATTGCGCCTCTGATTAATTCAGATTCGACTTATTTCTCTTGATCGAAAAATCTAATTTTCAACTTGTTTTAAATCCCTCGGATTACTCGTAGTGCGTGTGACTAAATAGGCTTTCGATTTATGTTGGTCGTCTATAATCAACCAATTATAGAACGATCATGAGTGACACCTAGTAGTACATCATGACCCCCAATTAATCGAAAGATCAACGGTTGACCTCAGAAATAATTCTGAAACCCTTCAGCAGCTCTAATGAATCGTGCCTCATTCCCTTCACCATCTTATACCCACTTGGTTCAGGACATGGTCTGTGTGTGTCAGTCCCCACTAGGCTGACTACGTCACACCTAGCCCAAGTAACGTTCTCTCGTCCTTTGGATTTCTAATTACTCTCATGTATTTAAGAGACTCATACGCTAAACATGACATGCTCTGGCCAGAGGCTTTGAGTAACAATCCGACGATAGGCCTGGGTATACATCTCCTCGCAAGGAGTGGTGAATCCTTTGTAGACTGTTCAAACATCTTCGGGCACTTCGGCTTATACCCAACCATCCTGGGTCCACACCTCCTTGGAGATGCTTGCTTAAGATGTTAAAGTATAAGTCTCCATGACCAAGATGACTTGAACACCGCAAGTCAAAGGATCATCGTACTTAAGCTGCAGTAAGAACTTCACTGACATGTCTATATATAGACTACCATGTGAAGTTTTACAGTCAGTCACTCCAATGAACTAGTTCCCTTAACTAGCATTCATGTTTATCTCCAGACATCCCAATGTCACCAGCCAGTGAGAATCAGCTGATTAGAGAATAACCCATGCTAGTCTCAACAGAATTGATAGTGTCCGTATTTATCAATTCATCGACTAGGGACAATTTCAATACTTCACAATTGCACATGTAGAGATAATCACTAGTTGTGAATGTTAGTAATATGCGAGAAGTGTCCTAAGGCAATCGCCTTATGATTGTAAACATTTATTTTAATAAATGAAAAATTCACTATTTGAGTATACATGTTTGTGTATTTGATTGGGATCTTAAACTCATTTACTGAATGTCCGCAATACAATTCACCGCATGAGAGAATTTGTGATGAATTCACAACTAGTGATTATCTCTACATGTGCAATTGTGAAGTATTGAAAATATCCCTAGTCGATGAATTGATAAATACGGACACTATCAATTCTGTTGAGACTAGCATGGGTTATTCTCTAATCAGCTGATTCTCACTGGCTGGTGACATTGGGATGTCCGGAGATAAACATAAATGCTAGTTAAGGGAACTAGTTCATTGGAGTGACTGGCTGTAAAACTTCATATGGTAATCTATATATAGATATGTCAATGAAGTTCTTACTGCAGCTTAAGTGCGATGTTCCTTTGACTTGTGGTGTTCAAGTCATCTTGGTCATGGAGACTTATACTTTGACATCTTAAGCAAGCATCTCCAAGGAGGTGTGGACCCAAGATGATTGGGTATAAGCCGAAGTGCCCGAAGATGTTTGAACAGCCTACAAAGGATTCACCACTTCGTGCGAGGAGATGTATACCCAAGGCCTATCGTCGGATTGTTACTCGAAGCCTCTGGCCAGAGCATGACATGTTCAGAGTATGAATCTCTTAAATACATGAGAGTAATTAGAATCCGTAGGACGAGAAAACGTTACTTGGGCTAGGTGTGACGTAGTCAGCCTAGTGGGGACTGACACACATAGACCATGTCCTGAACCAAGTGGGTATAAGATGGTGAAGGGAATGGGGCACGATTCATTAAAGCTGCTGAAGGGTTTCAGAATAGTTTCTGAGGTCAACCATTGATCTTTCGATTAATTGGGGATCATAATGTACTGTTAGGTGCCACTCATGATCGTTCTATAATTGGTTAATTATAGACGGCCAACATAAATCGAAAGTCTATTTAGTCACACGCACTACGAGTAATCTGAGGGATTTAAAACGAGTTAAAAATTAGATTTTCCAATCAAGAGAGATTAGGTTTGGTTGAGCCAAACGATAAGTCGAATCTGAATTTTTCAGAGACGCATCGGAAGCGTAAAATGGCTAAGTCTTTTGAAGACTTAATAGATGAATTAAATGAGTTTAATTCATTAGGGCGTGGCTTGGATGGGCTGGCCAAAGAGGGTCTCCACCCTCTTTGCTTGGCCGGCCACAACAAAGGGAGAGAACCAAGTTTTTGGTTCAATTTATAAAATAAACCAAGTGTGATTTGTTTTATAAAATTATGGATGATATAAATTTTTATATAATAAACCGAGGTTTGGTTTATTTTTCATGGAAATTAAAATGAACCATGGATTGGTTTATTTTATTTTATAAAATCAATCATGGATTGATTTACCATGATAAGAAAATTTATTCCATAAGAAAAAAAGGAGACTTGGTCGGTTTTTATCATGAATTAAAATATGATAAAACTTGGCATGATGGAATAAGTCATAGAAAATTTATTCCATAAGAAAAAAGAGACTTGTCGGTTGAGAGACCACTATATAAAGGACCCAAGGCAAGGCTTGGAAATCAATCGAAGTATTCTTGCCTGGGCTCTCTCCCTCTCCTCCCTTCTTTCTCTTGGCCGGCCACAAGGCTCTTCTCCCTTCTTCTTGCCGTGAGCACAAGGAGAAGCACCGAGGCGACAAAGTTCTTCCGTTGGGACGATCTTCCTCTCCGGCCATTATCACCTTGGGATTGGGTGCAAGTCATCTTCCTCCTTCTCGCCGGAATTGTGATTCCGGCCAACCTTGGTAGTGAGTTTCTCCGATGTGATTACTTCTCTCTTGGTTTTCTTGTCGCATTCTCGGAGAATCTAGTAGTTCTCGAGAACACGAAACTCGTGGCTTTGCGAAGTCATCCCGAAGATACTCGGCGTGGACGTGAATAGAGGCGGAGCTTCCAAGGGACGCTTACGGTTGGATCTCGTCCCTTCCTTCGAGTTACGCGAGGTAATACGTAAATTAGTTTACGTTTCTGCAAAATTTTAAATATATGATCATGTCTATACAAGATAAAGTTGCATGCTTAGATGTGTGGTTAAATAATTTGAGAAATTATTTATGCTAAACCTTCCGGTGCACGTAATTAATTTTAAAATTACGAACCCGCATCCATGTCAACATGCACCCGGTCCCAACAACACGTGTAGGAAGAAACGATGCATTGGGGGCAAGGGGCTATTCACCTCCTTTAGCCGATGCGCTGATCTCCAACAAGTGGTATCAGAGCGAAGGTTCGCTCTTGTTGGAGTAACCTCCAAATGAGTAAAGGCGCTAGAGGAAGATGGATTCGGAAGGTCTACTAGGATGGGATACTCGGATCTCACCTCCATATGATCGAGATGATTTCGATTATTGGAGAAAGTTGTTAGAAACTTGGTTCCTAATGGATTGGGACCATTGAATCACATTGGATGTTCCATTTGAAGCTCCAACGGACAAAAAGGAGAAACGCCTCCGACCTCGGTATTGGATAAAAGATCAAAAGGAGGAAGCGAAGTCGGATAAGGAGGTAACGAGAATTGTATTAAATTTATTACCTTCTTATATTGTGTCCCGTGTAGGTGAATACAAGAATGCTTATGAGCTATGGAGAAAGGTGATAGCTCTACACGAAAATTCTACACAAGGACATGGAGTGGAGGAGTCCAAGGATAAGGGCTCATTAGTCTAAGAGAAGAAAAATAACCAATCGGAAGTTGAATCGAGTTCAACATCCGAAGAAGAGGAGGAAGTGGAATCATCGACATCCTCAGGTGAGAAAGAAGAAGAGCAATCCAAGGTGGAGGAGATCTTGGAAGCTCAACCTTCGACCACATCTACCGAGAAGAGTGGGAAATCCCACATCAAATGCTTTGAGTGTGGGGAAATATGACACTACAAGAGTAAGGGTCCTTCACTCAACAAGGTAAAAGAGGTAAATCCTAAACCCAGTAAAGTTTATTTAAAAACTAATGTGAGTTGTAGCGATAGAGCTAAGGATAAGAAGTATATAATTTGTTTCACGCGTGGTGAGCGTGGACATTACCACACAAAATGCCCAAGAAAAGAAGAGCTTAAGAAGCTAGTCATTTGAAGAAATTGGAGAAAAAGAGAAGCTCAAGTCAAGGGGGAGCTTCAAAGGTAAAAGGGAAGGTAATCCCTTATTTAAAATTTAATCCAATTTTCAATTTTATATGCTTGTTAAAAATAATATAGATTATTTACCCAAGTATAATCATGAATTTAGGTATAATGATAGGAATATAGTTAACAAGGTAGATAACCCTAGGAAATCATTATCCAAGGCTATACCAAATCAGACTCAAACTATCATGCCTAAGGGGAGAAAGGTAGTAAATGAGCAAGACATTAATCTCAAGAAGGGGAGACATATGCCAAGAAAGGTGGATAGACCTAGGAATGTCCAAAGTGGACATGTTGATACTAGAGTTAGAACCCTATAATTAAAAAATCAAGTCTTGAAGGCAAAACTTGAGGAAATGGAGAGAGTCCTAGATAGGTTCATTATTGGACCTAAGGGACTTGACATGTGTTTGGGTGGTCAAAAATCTAAAAGTATCAAATTGAGTACATCCAAGGCCAATGAAAAGAAATATGCTAAGGTAGCATACAACTATGACAAGGATGAAAAATCCAAAAATGGCAAGAATAAGTTATTTAAAATTAAGGTAAAGAAGAATTTAACCAAGGACATGGTGTCTAAGGTCAAGAAAGTTAAGTTTATAGGCTAAGTATCACTGGAAGTACATCGGTATGACCTAATGATTGTAGAAGAGTCATCTAGGGAGGTGACTAAGATTAATAGCTCAAGGGGGAGCTCTAAGAGTCAAATTGGGATCCATAAAAAATGGATCTCGGGAGGATTTCTTCCGGAAGTCTAGATAGACCATGAAGTGTGCCAAAGGATTTGGAGATGAATTTGAGTCTTAATCCATGGTTTTGACACATTGGGGTTGAGTTTCATGCATGAAAATATGACATTGGGGTCATATTGCATGAAAATTATTTTTTGATGTACATATATCATATAAACCAATGCTGGGGATGCATTGTGTTTTGGCATGAGCAGATACATCAATAGGAAGGCAAAACTAGGACTTTAGATAAAGTTCAATTGAACTATTTAGCTAGTTTTGAGTTTTGTATCAATTTTGGGACCCGAGATACATACATTTTTAATTATATTTTTTCCAAGTGGATACGGGTACCACAAATCACTCCATAAAATTTGGAAAAATTTTAAAATTTATGAAATTTCTAGTGTATTTCTGAAATTGGGTCAAAATACAGAAATGAGTTGATATCAGGGTATCAGTCGACTGGTGCAGGGACCAATCGACTGATAATTCTCTAAGATTGAATTTCGATTGGGTCAGTTGACTGATACAAGCTGAAATTGTTTTCAACAAAGTCGAAATGTGTCCAGATGATGTTAAACATGTGTATAATCTTTTGGGGTTATTACACAAATGTTTATAATCATTAGAGGTTAAAGAATCCAATAATTGGGATATTGTTGGAGCTCTTTTTGATGTGTGACAAAGGGGGAGAAGTGTTGGGTTTACGTGGAAAACCAACATACCTTTGCAAGAAATCCAAGCTCAAAGGGGAGCTTAGGTGATTGTTGGCAAAGGGGGAGAAGTATCTTTGCAAAGAAAACCTACTTAAGAGGAAGTTTAGGTAAATGGGGAGCCTAAGGTTAGGTTCTATGATTTATGCATAATAATTTGCTTTGTTGTTGTTTCCCTAACTTAAATGGGTTGCCTAACATTAAAAAGGGGGAGATTGTTGGAGCAATCTATGTACCTTGGGTTTTGATGTTTGGGCAAAGATTTAAGTTAGACTTATTGTTATATTTGATATGCATTGTGAGTATGCAGGATATAGGTACAATAGGAGAAAAGTCCAAGTGGGATCTTGGCAAATCAAGAAGACTCGACAACAATGACCGAGGCCGAAGGAAGCTCCAAAAGGCAAAACATGAAGGATGGAGAGGCATCCGAGGGACGCAAGGCTGATGGAGGAGCTAGAAGGCTAGGTCTAGGTTGGTTGGCTGAGGACAAGTGCTAAGAGATTGTACTCGGTAAGGAAAACCCTAGGTTTAGGGTTTGGGCAGTCAACTGGTGTTGGGCACAAAGAGATCAGTCGACTGATTTCCTGTGCAGTCGAGTGGTGTCGGCAGGAATTCGAACATTGGGTTGTAATGTTCGAATTTGGGTGGACCAGTCTACTGGTGTTAGCACCAGTCGATTGGTAACGGTTGGATCAGTAACATGCTCTATTTAAGGGAGCTCGGTTTGGCTGGGCAAAGGTTGACGAAATAAGCTTGAGTAAAGCTTATTAGTAGCCTACAAGTACTCAGGTATGATTGCAAGGTTGTGGCGAGGTTTCTCCATCCACAAGGAGAAACACGAGTTATCCGAAGGCTTTCCGGGAAGTCATCCACCGACGAATCAGGATCGTCCACCTTACGGACAGCCGTGGAGTAGGAGTATCATCTCCGAACCACGTAAAGGTTGTTGGGGATCGATGCGCATGACTAGAAGGGGTGAATAGCCGATCACCCACTTAATTCATGGTTCACTTCCTACACGTGTTAGTATGCAATGGAATACAATATAAACAAAAATTAACAAGGAAGAACACAAACCAATTTAACGTGGTTCGGAGATAACGCTCCTACTCCACCACAGTCCGTAAGGTTGACGATCCCGATCCGTCGATGGATGACTCCCTAGAAACCCTCCGGCAAGCTCTTGTCGCTCCTTGTGGGTGGAGACCTCACCATAGCACTTGCATACACACCTAAACTTGGTAAACTACTAATAAGTTTTACCCAAGCTTATTTCGTCAACCTTTGCTCAGCCAAACCGAGCTCTCTTAAATAAAGCTCGTCCCTGAAATAATCGTTACCAATTGACTGGTGTCAACACCAGTCTACTGGTCCACCCAAACTCAAACATTACAACCCAACGTTCGAATTCCAGCGGACACCAATCGACCGCACAGAGGATCAGTCGACTGATCTTTCTGTGCCCAACATCAGTCAACTACTCCAAGCAGCAGTTGACTGCCCAAACCCTAGACCTAGGGTTTCAACCTCGAATATAGTCACTCAACACTCGTCCACGCTTTACCAACCTAGACGTAGCCTTCTAGCCTCCTCCATCAACCTTGCGCCCCCCGGACGCCTCTCCATCCTTCACGCCTTACCTTCTGGAGCTTTCTTAGGTCTCGGTCCTTGTTGTCGAGTCTTCCTTTGCCAAGATGCCACTTGGACTTTTCTCCTTCATACCTGTATCCTGCATTCTTACAATGCAACATCAAATACAACAATAAACTTAACTTAAATCTTTGCCCAAATATCAAAACCTAAGGTACCTAGATTGCTCTAACAATCTCCCCTTTTTTGATGTTTGGCAACCCGTTTAAGTTAGGAAAATAACAACAAAGAAAATGATTATGCATAAATCATGGAACCTAACCTTAGGCTCCCCTTTACCTAAACTCCGACTTGAGTAGGTTTTCCTTGCAAAGGTACTTCTCTCCCTTTGCCAACAAATGATGCTCCTTCACCTAAGCTCCCCCTTGAGTTTGGATTTCTTGCAAATGTGTATTGGTTTCCTACTTAAACCCAACACTTCTCCCCCTTTGCCACACATCAAAAAGAGCTCCAACAATATCCCAATTATTGGATTCTTTAACCTTAAAAAAATCACAAACATTGTGTATTAACCTTCTATAAGGTTATACACAAGTCCAACATTATCAAGACACATTTCTACTTTGATGAAAAAATTTCAGCCTATATCAGTCGACTGAGACAGTTATCAGCCGACTGACCTAGTCGAAAACCAATCTCATAGAATTATCAGTCGACTCACCATTGCATCAGTCGACTAACCACTGCATCAGTTGACTGATACCTTGATATTAGCCTATTTCTGCATTTCTGACCCAATTTCAGAAATACACCAGAAATTCCATAAGTCTCCAAAAATTTCTAAATTTTGTGAAGAGATTTGTGATACCCGTGTCTACTTGAAAAAAATATATTTAAAAAAATATATATCTCATATCCCAAGATTGACATAAAACTCAAAACTATCTAAATGGTTCAATTAAATTTTGACCAAAAGTCCTAATTTTGGCCTCCTGTTGATGTATTTGCCTAAATCAAACCACAATGTATCCCTAGCATTGGTTTATATGACATCTATACATCAAATTTCAATTTTTAATGTAATATGACCTCAATGTCATATTTTCATGCATATAACATAAACCCAATGTACCAAAACCTAAGGATTGAGACTCAAATCCGTCTCCAAACCCTTTGACACACTTTATGGTCCATCTAGACTTCCGGAAGATATCTTCCCAAGATCTATTTACCATGGGTCCTAATTTGACTCCTAGATCTCCCCCTTGAGCTCTTAGCCTTAGCCACCTCCCTAGGTGAGTCAACAAATACAAGATCACACCGGTGTTCCTTCGGTGATTCTTGGCCTACAAGCTTAACTTTCTTAACCTCGGACACCTTGTCCTTGGTTAAGTTCTTCTTTCCCTTAACTTTAAATGTCTTATCCTTGCCATTTTTGGATTTTCCATCCTTGGCATAGTTATATGCTACCCTGGCATATTTCCTTTCATTTGCCTTAGATGCATCGAATTTGACTTTTTGGATTTTTGACCACTCAAACACATGTCAAGTTCCTTAGGTCCAATAATGAACCTATCTAAGACTCTCTCCATTTCCTCAAGTCTTGCCCTCAAGACTTGATTTTCCAATTCTAGGGCTTTTACCTTAGTGTCAACATGTCCACCTTGGACATTTCTAGACATACCCATCTTCTCAGGCATATATCTCCCATTCTTGGGATTAATGCCTTGCTCAATACTACCTTCCCCCCCTTAGGTATGGTAGTTTGAGTCTTGTTTATGTTGAGGCAATCTATGGTCCAAAGTAACCATGAGTTTTGATGTTTGGGCAAAGGATTTAAGTTAGGTTTTCCCTTGTGATCTAATATATGTAATTGAGTGTGTAAGATTCCAAGTTTACACATATTGACTTAGCTGGATGGCTTCGGTATGGTGAAGGGTTGCATGGAGATAAGCTGGAGGCTTGTGTGCACCCGAGGGACCTTGGTATAGCAGGGATGATGAGCCGAGGGGCGCAGAATTTGAGGCGTACATGAAAGATAACATGGAGACAAGCTGGAGGCTTGTGTGCATCCGAGGGATGAGGACCGAAGATGAAGAGGGCGCGAAGGCAATAGTCAAAGTTGTTGGTGAAGAGTCTGCAAGTCATGAAGGGACAAGAGCCGAGGGAGGAGGACTCCAAGGGCAAGCCGGGAAGTGGACTTCAAAGGGCACACACGAAGGGTGGTATGGAGGCAAGTCGAGGACTTGCGTGTGCATCCGAGGGACGATAGCCGGTGAAAGAGGACTTCAAGGGGCAAGCCAAGGGAGTGTACCTGAAGGCGCGCGTGGAGGAGGGTCATGAGAGTGAGTAGGAGTGTGTTTGTAAGCTGGGTAGTCGACTGGGAATATAACAGTCGACTGCCAACGAACACAGAAACTCACAGTGTGGATTTGACCCTGGACTAGTCGACTGATCTGAAGGTTTAGGTAGAAAAGGCCTATTAGATGATAAGAAATTACAAAATTGGAAGCATAGGAAAGGTTCATAAGAGTGTATGTCATGGTTTCATTGATTAAAACCTCATGACTTGCTTATATTGGTTAAGAGTTCATAAATTACTATTGAATGATAAGTTCTTAATACATGAGAGGATATGAATATCTCACATAGGCATCTAGGAGTGAGAGATAAAAAAGGAAAATTTGAGGACAATTCCATGTGTCAAATTATAATGGTTAGCTTTGACAAACACATGGAATTAGAGATAGATTTGAAAGTTGATACAAATGACCATTTTTGAGGAAAATAAAGGATGTACCAAAATTCAAACACATTTGTATTTTTCATGGAATCATATTTTTCTAGGATAGGGTATATCCTAGCAAATGTTCTTGTAAATTTTTAGATTTTTTCAGGTTTTCTAGGTTTTTCTAGAGGGTTTTAAGGTAGAAAACTTAGGTTGTTAAGTTAGGATTAACTTGACATGGAAAATTTATGGTGTTAAGTTGGGTGAAACTTAACCTTGGTGTTATGGTGTCAAGTTGGGTAGAACTTGACCCTGGTAAATTGAAAATTGAGAGAAGGCATAGGTTAAGGGGGAGATTGTCTCCTAGTTGCCTTAATTTTCATAGGAAATTTTGGATTTTCTGTCAAACTTGGGAATGGTGATAGATACATGGTTGAATGTATTTTTCTCAAGTAGGTATAGGTACCACAAAGTTCTCCACAAAATTTGAGAATTTTTGAAGATCTGTGGAATTTCTGGCGTATTTCTGATTTGGCCAGAAAAGCTGATTTTCAGAGTATTGGGGGCAGTCGACTGGCCAGGGCTGGATTAGGTATCCAGCAGCTGGTTTGTGTCCAAATGATGGAAAACAAATGTATGGGGGGCTAGTACACTGTGTTTAGGATCATTGGGGATTAAAAGATCCAATAATTGAAATATTGTTGGAGTCTTTTTGATGTTAGGCAAAGGGGGAGAAGTGTTGGGTTTAATTTGGGAAAACCAAACACGCCTTTGTGGGAGTCCCTAGATTTAGGGGGAGCTGAGATTAAGGGGAGCATGGTTGCTCCATTCTTGGCATAAGGGGAATCTTGGAGAAGTTCTTAAAAAGCCTTTGTAAGTCCAATGTAGAGGGAGCTTTGGATTAGCTTTAAAAAGCCCGTTTTGGTGAAATTCCTAACTTGGGAAGTTAGGTGTGGGAAATTCCTAACTTGGAGGGTTAGGTGTAGGATGCCTTGGGATAGGATCCATGATTGTTTACATTTGTATATGCATTGACGGTGTAAGTCCAAGATGGAGTCTTGGCAACGTAAGTCCAGTTGTTTGTTTAGCATTGTTTTTGCTACTTATCACTATTTGTTTTCTCTAACTTAAATGTATTGCCAAACATCAAAAAAGGGGAGATTGTTGAGGCAATCTATGATCCGAAGTGACCATGAGTTTTGATGTTTGGGCAAAGGGTTTAAGTTAGGTTTTCCCTTGTGATCTAATATATGTAATTGAGTGAGCAGGATTGAAGGTTTACACATATTGACTTGGCCGGATGGCTTCGGTATGGTGAAGGGTTGCATGTAGACAAGCTGGAGACTTGTGTGCACCCGAGGGACCTTGGTATAGCAGGGATGATGAGCTGAGGGGTGCGGACTTCGAGGCGTATGTGAAAGATGACATGTAGACAAGCTGGAGGTGTGTGTGCATCCGAGGGACGAGGGCCGAAGATGAAGAGGGCGCGAAGGCAATAGTCAAGGCTGCTGGTGAAGAGTCAGCAAGTCATGAAGGGACAAGAGCCGAGGGAGGAGGACTCCAAGGGCAAGCCGCGAAGTGGACTTCAAAGGGCACACGCGAAGGGTGGCATGGAGGCAAGTCGAGGACTTACGTGCGCATCTGAGGGACGATAGCCGGTGAAAGAGGACTTCAAGGGGCAAGCCAAGGGAGTGTACCTGAAGGCGCGCGTGGAGGAGGGTCATGAGAGTGAGTAGGAGTGTGTTTGTAAGTTGGGCAGTCGACTGGGAATATAACAGTCGACTGCCAGCGAACACAGAAACTCACAGTGTGGATTTGGCCCTGGACCAGTCGACTGCTCTGGGAGCAGTCGACTGTTGTGTAGCAGAATTCGAACGTTGGGGCTGTCAATGGTCGAATCTGAGTGGAGGCAGTCAACTGCCCTGGGAGCAGTCGACTGCCAGTGGGTTTTCCAGCCTGAGTTCTATTTAAAGAGAACTCGATTTGAGATGGGGATTTTGGCGAAATCTGCTTGGATAGAGTAGATTAGTAGCCTTTGGGTGCTCAAATATTGTCGAGGTGCTGTGGCGATGTTTCTCCACCCACAAGGAGCGACAAAGGCTAGCCGGAGGTTATCCGTGGAGTGATCCACCGACGGATTATTGGATTAGTCACCCTTAGGGGTGGATACCAAGTAAATCGGTATTGTTAGCATTGCTTTCTTATTGTTAGTTTTATTCTTTTGTATTTCCGCTTGCGCAACTAACAACGTAGGAAGAAGAAGATTCGAAAGTTGCTATTCACCCCCTCTAGCAATCGTACAAGATCCAACAATTTAGACTAGTTTTGGGTAATGATTTCCTAGGGTTATCTACCTTGTTAACCCTATTCCTATCATTATACCTAAATCCATGATTATGCTTGGGTAAATAATCTACATTATTTTAATAAGCATATAGGAATTTGAAATTAGATTAAATTTTAAATAAGGGATCACCTTCCCTTTTAGCTTTGAAGCTCCCCCTTGACTTGAGCTCCTCTTCTTTTCCAATTTCTTTAAATGCCCTAGCTTCTTGAGCTCTCCTTTCCTTGGACATTTTTTGTGGTAGTGCCCCCGCTCATTACACGTGAAGCAAATTATATGCTTTTTATCCTTAGTTCCATCCCTACAACCCTCATTAGTTTTTAAATGAACTTTATCGGGTTTAGAGTTTACCTCTTTTTCCTTCTTGAGTGAAGACACCTACTCTTGTAGTGTCTCATTTCTCCACACTCAAAACACTTGATGTGGGATTTCCCACTCTTCTCGGTAATTGAGGTTGAGGGTTGAGCTTCCAAGATCTCCTCCACTTTGGATTGCTCTTCTTTTTCCTCACTTGAGGATGTGAACGATTCCACTTCCTCCTTCTCTTCGGATGTTGAGCTCGATTCAACTTCCGATTAGTCATTCTCTTTCTCTTGGACTAATGAACCCTTGTCCTTGAGCTCCTCCACTTCTTGTTTTTGTATAGAGTCCTCATGAAAAGTTATCACCTTCCTCCATAGCTCATGAGCATTCTTGTATTAACTTACACAAAACACAATATAAGAAGCTAATAAATTTAACATAATTCTCGTTACCTCCTTATCCGACTCCGCTTTCTCCTTTTGTTCCTTTGTCCAATGCCGAGATCGGAGGCATTTCCCCTTCTTATCTGTTAGAGCTTTGAATGAAATCTCCAAAGCGGTCCAATGGTCCCAATCCATTTGAAACCAAGTCTCCAACCGCTTCCTCCAATAATCGAAATCGTTTCGATTATATAGAGGTAGGATTTGAGTATCCCATCCTAGCGGGCCTTCTGAATCTATCTTCCTCTAGCGTTTTGCTCTTTCGGTGATTAGTCCGTAGACGAGCGAATATTTGCTCTGATACCACTTGTTGGGGATCGAGCGCACGACTAGAGGAGGGTGAATAGTCGATCACCCACTTGATTCG
Source organism: Boesenbergia rotunda (assembly GCA_024364735.1). Lineage (NCBI taxonomy): Eukaryota > Viridiplantae > Streptophyta > Magnoliopsida > Zingiberales > Zingiberaceae > Boesenbergia > Boesenbergia rotunda. The sequence continues at coordinate 249,693 of JAGFNQ010008236.1, forward strand.
CGGTTCTCTTCCTACACGTGTTAGTACACAACAGAATATAATACAAACTAAAACTAGTAAGGAAGAACACAAACAAATTTAACGTGATTTGGAGATAAAGCTCCTACTCTACGACAGCCCGTAAGGTGGACGATCCGGATCCGTCAGTGGATAACTCCCCAGAAAGCCTTTGGCTAACTCATGTCACTCCTTGTGGGTGGAGAAACCTCACCACAACACTTGCACACACACCTGAGCTTGGTAAACTACTAATAAGCTTTACCTAAGTTTATTTCGTCAACCTTTGCTCAGCCAAACCGAGCTCTCTTAAATAGAGCTCGTCCCTGAAATAGTCGTTACTAGTTGACTAATGTCAACACCAGTCGACTGGTCCACTCGAACTCGAACGTTACAACCCAACATTCGAATTCCAGCCGACACCAGTCGACTGCATAGAGGATCAGTCGATTGATCTTTCTGTACCCAAGCAGCAGTCGACTGCCCAAACCCTAAACCTAGGGTTTCAACCCCGAGTACAGTCACTCAGCACTCGTCCTCGCCCGAGCAACCTAGACCTAGCCTTCTAGCCTCCTCCATCAGTCTTGCGTCCCTCGGATGCCTCTCCATCCTTTACGCCTTTCCTTCTGAAACTTCTTTTGGCCTCGGTCCTTGTTATCGGGTCTTCCTTTGCCAAGATGTCACTTGGACTTTTCTCCTTCATACCTGTATCCTGCATTCTCACAATGCAACATCAAATATAACAATAAACCAAACTTAAACCTTTGCCCAAACATCAAAACCCAAGGTACCTAGATTGCTCCAACAAAGGTTTGATGTTAGCGTTTGTGTTTTTATTTGTGTATTTTCGCTTGCGCATGCTAACACGTGTAGAAAGAAACGACGCATTGGGGGCAACGAGCTATTCACCCCCTCTAGCCGGCACACTGATCTCCAACAAGCTCGACCTGGATAACTATTTGTAGTGTTAGGATTGCTTCCTAAGGTTTGAAAAATGCAACAACACTCTCCTTCAAATCTTTGAAGAACTATCATGCAAAATCCTCCACAAAGCTCTCTCTTATAGGCTTTAGGTTGTGGCTTCTTTTTTTCCTATTAGCCAATTAGATGAATCCAGCAGACGATTGCTCCATTTGAATTCGATTGTTTCACCTATAGAATAGCTCTTTCTAGCGTAACTTTGATCACAACAGTCAACTGCTCATTATCATCAATCTACTGTTCACACATCAGTTGAGTGTTGCAATTGAGTTCAAAACATTTTGTTCATTGCAACGGTATCATCAATCGACTTCCCATACGCATCCGTTGACTAATAATGATAAATCAAGTTGATTTGATGAATTCTAGATATTTTATTTGTTACAATAGTATTATCAGTCGATTGCTCATACCCAACAATCGACTTATATATAATAAAGTCTTTCAAATCATGTACTCATGATTTAAAGGTTAATCAATCGATTACTACTACTTGCTAGTCGACTGACTGTTTCAATTTTACCAAGGTTGAATTCTCGCTTTGTCTAATATCTGATTGACTTTAACCTATTAGGATTTCCTTTGCCTAATATCTAATCAGCCTTCATGTGTCAGGACTTCCTTTTCCTAACATTTATGTAATCTTGACCTATCGAAACTTCATTGTTGTTTAATATTCAATCAATCTTGATCAACCAAGAGACCTTGTCGTTGTTTAGCATCCAATCAACCTTGACTTACCAAGACTTCACCACTACTAAACATCCAGTCAACCTTGGCATGCCAAGACTTCACCACTACCTAACATCTAATTCTCCTTAACTTGTTTGAACTTAATTTCCTCATTGTACCTAATATCCGATTCTTCTTGACCTATTAGGACTTCACTTCTCATGTCTAACATCCAATCCTTCATAACTTGTTAGGACACTCACTGTTGTCTATAACCTTAACCCAACTTAGATTTTACATTTCATGCCAAGCATCTGGTCCTCCATAACCCACTTGGACTTCGTTTTTGCCAACTCTCTATTGGACTTCCAAACACTAAGTTTCTGATCAATCGTGACCCCTTTAGATTCGTTCTTGTTAACTCCTTATTGAACTTCCAACTATCAAATATTTGGTCAATCGTAATCTATTTGGACTACTCCATTTGTCAACTCACTATTAGGTTTTTAATAATCAAATATTCAGTCAATTGTGATCTACTTGTACTTCTTCATTGTTAAGTATTTGGTCAACCTGAACCTACTTGACTTTTCACTCTTACATCAAATATATTGATCAAACAATCAAACTCAACTTGAGTCAACTCAAGTTTGGTTAACCAAGCTTGATTAACATTGACTATAGATTGATTGTGCTAACAAAATTGACTATTGAATAGTTAATTAGTTATAACAAAATGATAGTTTGTGTTGGAGGAAGTGGACTCCTTTCGGAGAGTTTTCAATAAATTGAAATTACAAAAACTAATTTCAACTTATTTGTTGAGTGACCCGAGCTGCCTTTTAAGCAGTCTGCAGTCTCCCAAGCAGAATTCCCGAGCTCCCGAGTGAACTCTCAAGCTGAATTCCCAAGCTCCCGAGCGGAATTCCCGAGCTGGAATTCTCGACGGCGACTCCCGAGCGGTGAGTTTCCCGAGCTCCCGACCAAGCGTCCCGAGCTCCAAACAAGATCTCCTGAGCTCCCGACCAGATGTGCCGAGCTTCGAGTAGAATATCCCGAGCAGTAGTCGGACGTCTCCCAACCAGGAAATTGCTGAGGCCTGCGCAACGCAGTTTCCTTGAAACATATTTATCCTCCTTCGGCAGTGCTTCGAGGCTTAGGTGGACGTCTGTCTCTCAGGATACAACAGCCGAACCACGGGCACAACGGAGCACTCGTTGCTTGTGGCGAACTGAGGAAGTACCCGAACGCTATCAACGAAGGTCGGGAACGAGGTGGAGTGGAAGAGAATCTCTTGTATCGTCTGTGTCTTTTGCTCTCGGTCACAACCTTTTTATATAGGCTCAGACCCCCGCAATATTCAATAGTCTAATTAACGCCATTTACTACCATTTAACCTTCCAGATCCAAATGTCTGGGGGCTTGCACTAATCAAAATTAATGCATCAGTTACATTTGAGCAAAATGTTGCTTCATCTGCATGGATAAATTTTGCCCCGATCGGTCGGACATTCGACGTGCGCAGGTCGTGCACACACACGAGTTCACTTGGTTCAGTACAAATCTGGACCCTAGATTTGTACCCCCCCCCTGCGCACCCACGCGTGAGAGAGAGCCTCTCCCCTAGCATTTGTTCACAACTATCATGCTTGTGAAACAATATAAACCAACATTTATGTCTTGAGACTCCCAATGTGGGACTAAAGTCTCATTCACAATGGAGTCTCTTTATTCTCCTCCTCACTTTCCATTCACTAGAAAGTCTCAATGTGGGACTAAAGTCTCACCACCTCTCTTTCCATTCACACTAGATATCCAACAGTTTGTTATAACAATCATTTACAAAAGTCATTGTTGAAGACAATCGTTTAATGGCTATTCGAATCCAAAAAAATTGACAACTGGTTGCACATTGGTGACCGGTCAATTATTGATGAGGAGCAATTGACTGATGTAAGGTAGATTGTGTTAGATATATATGTTGATGTGGTAGTGGAGGTGGGACTGAATACCAACTCTTTTGTAGTGTTAGTTTTCCTTTAAAAAAAATATAGTGCATAGTGAAAACTTAAACAATTAACAAGCACACTAATGAGGCGCCTTCAATTTACTTAGTTCAAACTCTCAGGGTTGCTACGTCTAAGGCTTATGCATCGATGGTTGATTACTTTTCTCCTCTTCAGGAGATCAACAGGTGGTAGAGAATGTTAGTAGGAGCTCTAGAGCCAATTATGTGATGATTGACTAGGGGCATTTTGTATCATATTCTATCATTAATAAAGGCATGTTTGGTTATTATACTTACTTTGTATTCTGTGCCGAATGACTAAGTATAATAATGTCCTTGTGCAGTAGGTTCTTATCTACATTATATCGATTGGTTGAATCGATAGTGAGATAATGTAGAGAACACTACACTAAATTATTCCTACTCAAGCATTAATATTCAGGGACAATATTAACGCATGGAGACTAGCATGTAGGTCAACTGATGACTTGAGCTCACAAGTCATGGATATGTGATATCAAATTGACACATGGGTATACATTGAAGAATGTGTACTGAATGACCCACCATGAGAAAGTTTCATAGATTGTCATATGAGTGTCATAGACTTTCTCATGTGACTATTGGTATGAATAGTCCTTAGACCTGAAGTCACTATGGTTCCCTACATAAGGAGTTATATACTTTGGTATCGTCAAACGTCACCCGTAACAGGGTGGATTATAAAGGCGATCACTGGGTATGTAATGAATTATGCGGAGGGATGTGAGTGATGTAGATGGGATCTATCCCTCCCATATGACAGGAGTGATATCTGTGGACCCCTTGATCGAGTAAGACTACTAAAACGCATGACCATGCTCAAATGAGTCAGTATGAGATATTGAGCTCATTTGTTTGAGTGAGTCTACTTGAGAATCAAGAAACACAAGATTGATTGAGGATGACACGGTCTATGCCTCATTGGTCAATCTAGATATCAAGGATAGAAGGACAAAGTCATACACTGTCATAGTCACGGAGGTTTAGTCGGATCTCGACTTTTCTTGTTACTTGGGTAGCAATGATGCATTGCTAGATGTCGCTCATTGTTTATGTGTCTAAAGTGTTTAGGCGCATTGCCAACGTCACGAGAACCTATTGGGTCACACACAAAGGACACGATGCTTCGGGAAACCTGAGCCCGAGTTGGGAACTCGGGAGGCCTGAGCTCGAGTTGGGAACTCGAGAGATCTCGGGAGGTCAGTTCGGGAGCTCGAGTTGGGAACTCGGGAAGACCGAGCCCGAGTTCCTTGGGAACTCGGGAAGCCCGAGCCCGAGTTGGGAACTCGGGAAGTTCGAGCCCGAGTTGGGAACTCGGGAAGTCAGATCAGGAGATCCGCTCGGCAGACTGGGTCGGCGCTCGGCGGACTGGGTCGGCACTCGGCAGACTGGGTCGGCTCTCGGCAGACTTGGTCGGGAGACCGGTCGGAAGCCCGAGAGGCCCGGTCGGGATTAAAGGGAAATTCATTAAAGTGTTTAATGAAGGGAAAAAGAAAAGATTCTTTTCTTGCATGGGAAATGATAAAGGTCCACATGAAAAAATGTGCTCTTTATTGGTATTAATGAAGGAATCCAAAGAGACACAAACCTCTTCATATTCATGGGATGAGTATAAAAGAGGGTCTTGTGACTTTGGATGAGGTCTTCTTCTCTTCTCCTTCTTCCCTTTCTTCTTCCCTCCCTTATCTTCCTCCTTTGGCCGAAACCCTACTGTAGGGTTCTTGGTGTTCTACGAGCTACCTCAAGTTGCTAGCACAACTAAGGTAGTTCTCCCGAAGTTGAGAGATTGTGTCCGTGTGGATACGAATAGAGGCACGAACACTTGAACGTGCAAGAGATCCGGCGCACCTTGGACGAGCGGGATAAGCAAAGGGCACGCTCCAAAGGTATACACTGTAGATAGATCTATTAGATAGATGAACATTATACGAGTTTTTTGTTGGATCGAGAAAACCGATAGAGGGGGGGTGAATATCGGAAATTGTTCGGATTTTCGTAACGAGCAGTTGCACAGCGGAAATTTAAAAACAGCACACAGACACAGTCGATTTACTTGGTTCGGAGCCTGTGTCGACTCCTACTCCAAGGCCCACGGTCGTTGACCGTTTACTTTGGGCAATTCTATATACGCGCAAAACAGTTTACAATATTTGATTACAAATAAGTGCAATAAAATAATAATATTAAAATTTCGATCTTTGTTACCGACGTCCGGAGTGGATTGACTTTTTCGGGGCAGCGGGACGTCGTCGGCTCGAGTTGGAGTGTTTCCGGAGCAAGGCACGAGCGTAGAAGAGCTTTGAGGCGTTGAGAGAACTGATGTCTTGAAGCCTTGGTCGAGGGCCCTATATATAGGGCCAGGGGGCGCCCGGGACGTCGGGGGCGCCCCCCACGTGGCCTTTGATCCGCCAAAGTCTCGGTCGCGTCTGATCCTCTGGATCCACTTTGACCGGGGCGCCTGGAGCGCTCGGGCGCCCGGATTGACCGGGTCAAACTTTATCCGCTTGGCTTCGAGGGCTTTTGGTTCGATGTATGCGCATGGGGGCGCCCGGGACGCTGGGGGCGCCCGGGAGCAGCGCGGGCGCCCGGGAGCACGGGGGTGCCCCGCCCAGCAGCTATTCGAACCCTTTTTTCCTTTGACATATTTTGTATGTACCTTGGGGGCGCCCGGGACACTCCAGGCACCCTACTCAGCCTTTGCCTCTCTCCTTTGAGGCTTTCTGAGCTGCAGACATACGTTCCTTCGGTCCTGCATCCAGGGTTAGTCCAAAACACAATACAACAATAGAATATTTATTTATACAGCCTTAGCTGTCTTGGTTCTGACTTTGGTCTCCAAAATGGAGTCCTAGGTCGAACCGACGCCTACTGTTCCCTCGACGGGGAACGCGTCCTCACCTACTCCTCTCGGGAGAATTTACCTGATGCTAACCGCTCCTTTGGTTGGTCTTTTGCCTGACGGTCCTTTGTCAGGTCTTGGATACTGGCAGTCCTTCGCCAGTTGCCTAGCAGTCCTTCGCTAGGACTTTGGTACTGGCAGTCCTTCGCCAGTTGCCTAGCATTCCTTCTCTAGGACTTTACTACTGGCAGTCCTTCACCAGTTGCCTAGCATTCCTTCGCTAGGACTTTGCTACTGGCAGTCCTTCGCCAGTTGCCTAGCATTCCTTCGCTAGGACTTTACTCTGCACACTAGAGTAACTTGTTAGAAACACAATTAATACTTAATTTTGACCTCTGTTGCCATTATCAAAACACAGGTTTAACTTTGGTGCATTCTGCACCAACAATCTCCCCCTTTTTGATTTATGGCAACCCTAGTTCAAAAAGTTAAGTTTAAGCAAGCATGAAAAAATGTTAAATTTTGTTCCCTCCCCCTGGAAGGAATCTCCCCCTCGATTTTTCAAACATTCGTGGGGTTAAAAAAACATTACTTGTACTTTGAAAACTTAAGTTTTAGATACTTAGAAATCTTTTAATAACTTAAGTTAAAAGTACATAGGAAGATTTTTGAAACATGATTTTTGAGTACTTAAAAAGTTTGAGGCTTTAAGTTTCAGGGTACTCAAAGGTTTTGCAAGTTTTAGCTTAAGTACTTAGTTAACTTTGAAAACACTTTAGTACTAATTTTGAAAACTTAGTACAGTACTTTTGGAAAACTTAAGTACTTAATCAGTTTTGAGAAACTTAAGCTTAAGGTACTTTATAAAAACTTTTGACAAGCTTAAGTTATAAAATTTTGAAAGGCTTGAGTACTTAGCAAAATTTTGAAGGTTTCAAAAAAAATTTTGAGGCTTGAATACTTAGCTTAAGTAAAAAATTTGAAAGGCTTGAAGAACTTTAGCCATTTTTGAAAAGCTTCAGTATTTTTCAAAAAGGAAAAACTTTTGAATACTTTTTGAATAAAGGATAGAGTTAAGAAAATTAAATTTTGAAAAACTTTTAAAATAAAGAAAATTTTAAAATAAAGAAAATTAATTTTACTCTCTCCTTTTTGAATACTTTTTGAATAAAGGATAGAGTTAAGAAAATTAAATTTTGAAAACTTTTAAAATAAAGAAAATTTTAAAATAAAGAAAAAGAAAATTAATTTTACTCTCTCCTTTCCTGTCTCTCCCCCTTTGCCATATATCAAAACAAATAGCAGAAATAATGGAAATAAGTAAGATTTTGCTGTACTGAACCAAATCATAATTAGACTTAACTAAATCAATCAATTTTCTCTTTTGGGACATGTCTAACCCAATTAGCTACTTACTAATTGTTATAAACAGTAGTTTTTGCTAGGGTTAGTCAAATTAAGTGTTTCTGTTCAAGTTAGATTTTCTAAACTTGACACTTAACTTGATTGCTGTATAAGTTGTATTTAGTGCCCCAATTACTGCAGATGCACTGACTTAAAGCATCTTGAATTAAGGCAAGGACCTAAGCATCTCAACCCTTTCTAGGTTATCAATCAAAAAGTACCCTAAGGTGCTTGTGAGATGCTGGCTTCTAAGTCTATAGGTGCATGCAGTTCTAGGGTTAGGGCCTAGGCTAAGTCCATTTTCAAAAAACCCTAGTTTTTAAAGGGGGTAACTTTTGAAATAAAAATAAAACTAAGTCGAAAATGAAAACTGATTTTAAAATTAAGTAAAACAGTTTTTCAAATTTTACTAAAAAAATTTAAATCAGGTAGAGCAAAAGAATTAAAGTTAATCTACTCTACAGAACACAATCCTAGTAATCATAAACTAGTCAACATAGAATAAGTCAAGTAGTCAGAGTTCAACACAGTTACACAAGTCAAGCACAAGTCAACCACAAGTCAACCCTACTGAGTAGGGGCAGTCACATAGGTACAATGCTAAGTGAATCTAAGATGAAGGACCGGGGTGATCAGATGGGCCGGGCTACCATGCATCGAATCGTGCCATCATCTCTATGTATCGTGCGTCAGCCACTTCTCGATCAGCTCGACGAGCTTCCATCTGTTCTAGGTGGTAGGCTTCGACCTCCTCTCGAAGACTTTGAACCTTTATGTCTAAATCTGTCATTCTCTGGTAGAGTGTCGGTGGAGCGGGCTCGTCGATGTGTGCTCGGGCTGCTGCAGCTACATCTCCAACGTCAACCTCTATTTCTTCGTCAGAATCGATCGGTGCCCCGGCCTGCTGTCGTCTCCAACTAAGAACCCCGGTGGCCGACACCTCTAGACCTGCTAACGAAAAGTTCCTAAATCCTATTTCGTCAAAGTCGGTCATAGCGGTAATTTCACCAACGGTAATGTTACGACCGTGGTGATGAAGGAGGGATGTGATGATGTGGCAATATGGTGTGCGTACTCGTCCCTGGGTCGTGACACTGGACGCATGCAGAATGGTATGAAACATATGGAGTCCAATGTCTATGTCAAGGTGATGGACTAGGGCATAAAGAAGGAAAGCATGAAAGGGTCGCATAGTCCCAAGGTCTCTGGTGGAGAGTGGTAAGATACAGCGGACCAAAACTCTATACAAGGCATAGTTCTGGGCCTAAAGTTCAACATCTTGGAAGCGTTTATTTGCTGGGAGGTCTGCCCTATAGAAATAGGAGTGAATGGTATCTAGGGTAATCTCTGAGTAGGGAGGATCAAATGGGGGTTCCTAGGAGGATAACAGCAGAATGTGGACTGAGAGGGTCGCAGTCCTAGGAAACGGTTCAACAAAGCTGGGGTTATAGTTAAAGGAATCCCTTGGACAGTGGTGTGAAACATAAGATTATCTTGTCGAATTATATTATTGTAAAATTCTACGCATAAAGATTCATTAATGGTATGCGTGCAGAAGACAAGATTGTCCAGTTGATAGAAGTTGATGATGTTCATGGCGACAGGGCATGATTGGGTAAAAAAGTGCCTATTGAGATAACTCGTTTTAATAGGCTTGTAGATGGTTTGTGCAAACCTATTACATAACTCTAAGTTAGGAAATCTAGGGTCCGGACTAGGTTCGGCACCGGGGTTAGCCGGGTTTGATCGGCGTCTTCTAAGTTAAGGAAATTAAAGGAAGAATAAAGATATTGCATAAGAAAATAAATTTAAATGCAATAACAATAATAACAATCATACCGGACGGCTCGGGGAGGCATAATTGAGGAAGATGACTTGCAAGATCTTCTTGAAGAGGAAGAAGTGAAGAGGAAGGTTGATTTTGGTGTTGAGGAGAAGGGGAATTCGGGTGCTTTATATAGGCAAACCCATGGGGGCGCCCGGGAGCTTCCGGGCACCCCGGTCAGCAACTGCTGCCAAAGGCAGTAGCTTTTGGCTGTTGGGGGCGCTCGGGACAGTCCGGGCGCCCTCAACAGAGAGCTTTTGCTGCATTGGAGGTGATGGGGGCGCCCGCGTGGTTCCGGGCGCCCTGGTCAAAAGCAAAATCAGCTTTTTGCCTAGGGAGTAAGAAAAGATGGGGTAGGGGCGCCCGCGTGGTTCCGGGCGCCCGGAATAGTGTGGGTAAAGACAAATTTTTGTCTTGTCTACTTTTAACCATGGTTTAATCGGTTTGACCATGGTTTGAATTGATTTGACCATTTTGACTGTGGTTTGACCGTGGTTTGACTTTCTTGACCATGGTTTGAATATGTTGACCATGGTTTGACAAATACACGATTATCTCATAGGTATTAACAAAAATTTCCAATTGAGTCTTAATCCTACTGTCTCACCCAAATCTAGGGTTTTCAATCACGTTAGCCTTATAGGTTTCGTGAGACAGGTTTTGAAAGTCAAGATTATTTTGAAGATTTTGATTAATTTTGAAAACAGTTAAATCTTGAAAACTTAATTAATTTTGAAATTTCGAAAAGATGTTTATATCTACTCTTAACTGAAATTTTGTGTTAGATTCGAATTTGACAAAAATAATTTGAATTTAAATTTCAGAAATTGGCTTCCAGGTCTTGGCGAGGCACTAGGACTTCTTTGGCCGAAGCCTTATGGGATCATCCACCCTTTCCTTGACAAAGCCTTTTAATGAAATTTCATTTTCAAAATCAATTTTTGAAAAATTTCTGGTCTAACTAGTTTGGATTTTGGATCGGTAGCTTCGGCTGGTTTCACCAGTCTAAAGAGACCAAGTAAACTTGATCTTATTAGAATTGGTTTCCCCAACGTACTATCATCTCACCTCCACCCAATACTATGTTTTCAAGTTTCAGTTAGGTTTGTTTAGTCCTTAAACTAACCTGAGTCTAAGCATGGTTTAATTTCATAAATTAAATAAACAAGCAAACAAGCAATTGCAATCAAGAATTTAAATTTTTATCTAATAATAAATATTGTTTTCAGTTTGGCTCCCCCTGGACTAAAGCCACGGTGATGGTTAGGCAAGATGTGAATCTTGTCCTTGGGGATCCAATACTGATTTGATCCAGTCGGTTTGTTTAGGCATAGTTTAGGTACCCATGCCTGAATTTTACCTCTGGACTGATTCAGTACAGCAAAGTAAGATCTTTGCCGGGATTTGGTTCTATAGCCCAGTCCGGATCGATTTAGAACTGATTTCTGCTTTCCAAGGATCATGTCAAGACCCTTGGAGCCAGATGTGAATCGTTCTAAAGTTGATCTAAGATCCTTAACCTGAGTTTTCAGGGAGGAGTTTTCCTCTTCATGTTTTTCAACCTGAGTAGGAATTCCTTCCTGAACCTTCTCGGTTAAGGGTTTAGAGTCAGCTCCCTCTTTCAGGAGTTTTACTTCCTGTCGGAGGGATTCGACTCGGAGTTTGGCTTTCGCCAAATCTCGAGAAAGAAATGAAATTAATTCAGTTAACTGACATCTATTAAAACCAGTTACCTTAATTTCGCCGTCTTCTGTGAATGTCAGCTCGCCGTCGTCCTGTTCTGATTCTGATTCAGACTCGACTTTTTCTGAGGCAGTCAGAGCTAGTAGGGTTGATTGGGGTGCTTCTTCTTCTTCTTCTTCTGAGGAAGACTCATCCCAGGTTGCTTGGAGCGCCTTCTTCCGTCTTGTTTTCTTGGACCCCTTTAGATTTGGACATTCTGTCTTGTAGTGGCCCTTCTTCTTGCACTCGTAGCAGGTTACGTTGGGCTTGTTTTTATCATTCGCGGGTTCAGCTGGTTCGTCCTTTCTTCGGCTGATTTTCCGTTTGTTGGTTCGGTTCTTCAGCTCCTTGTAGTAGCTTCGGGCTAGTCGGACCAGCTTTGTTTGATCCCCTTCTTCGTCTTCTGAGACTGAGTTAGACTCGGGTTCAGGTTCAGGCTTCTTCTTCGTCGTCCTTAGTGTTTTACCTGCAATGAAAGCAATACCTTTCTCGACCGTATTGGTGTTAGTTTGTTCGTGCAGTTCTAGTTCAGCAAATAATTCATCTAATTTTATTTTTGAAAGATCCCTCGAGACCTTGTATGCATCTACCATAGATGCCCACAAGGTGTTTCTAGGGAAAGCGTTTAAGGCATACCTTATTAAGTCACGATTTTCAACCTTGTGACCTAGTGTGTGAAGACCGTTCATCAGTTCTTGGATCTGTGCGTGAAGTTGGGCTGCTGATTCGTTGTCGGTCATCTTGATGGTGTACAACTTGTTCAGGAGCAGATCCCTTTTGCTGATCCTGGTATCTGACATTCCTTCGTGCAGCTCGATCAATTTAGCCCAGAGCTCCTTAGCACTGTTAAAGGGGCCCACGCGGTTCAGCTCTTCTTTCGTCAGTCCGCATTGAAGAGTCTGAGTAGCTTTTGCGTCGGCTTCTATCTTGCGTTTTAGGGAGTTGTCCCATTCGGAGTAGCTCTGAGGAAGTCCATCAGCATTCTTGGGTATCTCCAGTCCGGACTGGATGATGATCCACATGTCCACCTGAGTTTTCAGGTGGACCTCCATGCGGCTTTTCCAGTAGGAAAAGTCTTCTCCACTAAAGAGTGGAGGTCTGGCGGTGCTAAATCCCTCTTGCATAGCCATCTGAAACAGAAAACTAACAGAAAAATGAATTTTCCAAGACTAGGTCATGGATTAGCAGTGCTGGATAAATTAAGTAACGAGGGGTGTTGCACCAACCTCGCCAAAAAAAAATCGAATGAAATATTTAACGAAAAATTCGTAAGAAAAAAATAGAAAAATAAAAATTCGAAAAAATTTCAAACTGGTGGTTGCACCAGGTTTGAACTTCCCCGCTCTGATACCACTTGTTGGATCGAGAAAACCGATAGAGGGGGGGTGAATATCGGAAATTGTTCGAATTTTCGTAACGAGCAGTTGCACAGTGGAAATTTAAAAACAGCACACAGACACAGTCGATTTACTTGGTTCGGAGCCTGTGTCGACTCCTACTCCAAGGCCCACGGTCGTTGACCGTTTATTTTGGGCAATTCTATATACGCGCAAAACAGTTTACAATATTTGATTACAAATAAGTGCAATAAAATAATAATATTAAAATTTCGATCTTCGTTACCGACGTCCGGAGTGGATTGACTTTTTCGGGGCAGCGGGACGTCGTCGGCTCGAGTTGGAGTGTTTCCGGAGCAAGGCACGAGCGTAGAAGAGCTTTGAGGCGTTGAGAGAACTAATGTCTTGAAGCCTTGGTCGAGGGCCCTTTATATAGGGCCAGGGGGCGCCCGGGACGTCGGGGGCGCCCCCCACGTGGCCTTTGATCCGCCAAAGTCTCGGTCGCGTCTGATCCTCTGGATCCGCTTTGACCGGGGCGCCCGGAGCGCTCGAGGCGCCCGGATTGACCGAGTCAAACTTTATCCGCTTGGCTTCGAGGGCTTTTGGTTCGATGTATGCGCATGGGGGCGCCCGGGAGCACGAGGGCGCCCCGCCCAGCAGCTATTCGAACCCTTTTTTCCTTTGACATGTTTTGTATGTACCTTGGGGGTGCCCGGGACACTCCGGGCGCCCTACTCAGCCTTTGCCTCTCTCCTTTGAGGCTTTCTGAGCTACAGACACACGTTCCTTCGGTCCTGCATCCAGGGTTAGTCCAAAACACAATGCAACAATAGAATATTTATTTATACAGCCTTAGCTGTCTTGGTTCTGACTTTGGTCTCCAAAATGGAGTCCTAGGTCGAACCGACGCCTACTGTTCCCTCGACGGGGAACGCGTCCTCACCTACTCCTCTCAGGAGAATTTACCTGATGCCAACCGCTCCTTTGGTTGGTCTTTTGCCTGACGGTCCTTTGTCAGGTCTTGGATACTGGCAGTCCTTCGCCAGTTGCCTAGCAGTCCTTCGCTAGGACTTTGGTACTGGCAGTCCTTCGCCAGTTGCCTAGCATTCCTTCGCTAGGACTTTGCTACTGGCAGTCCTTGCTAGGACTTTGCTACTGGCAGTCCTTCGCCAGTTGTCTAGCATTCCTTCGCTAGAACTTTGCTCTGCACACTAGAGTAACTTGTTAGAAACACAATTAATACTTAACTTTTGACCTCTGTTGCCATTATCAAAACACAGGTTTGACTTTGGTGCATTCTGCACCAACATTTTCTTTCCCATAGATCGCTCGAGGGTTCTTGTTTCCGCTGCGTTTTTATGTTTTGTGCCGGGAGAACCCAACAGAGAACCCTCTTACTAGTAGCAAAAAAATAAACATGAAAAATACAAATAATATAGAGAAAAGTGAAGGCTTGAAAGAATATGAGAGTTGACATGTATCTCCAAACAATTCATGTGCTTCTCACATCTCGTCGATTCTTTATAGCCTTCAACTCGAATATGCAAGTTGATTAATTTGGTGACCATTAGTCAATTACTCGTCACCCATCGATTACTTATCACCTACTAGTCGACTAATTATTAAATTTTGTTTGCATGTGATGTTGATTTTTCCATATTTGACTTTATTTCAAATAGTCACAGTAGTAATAGTCGATCAAACTGATCCATCAGTTGACTATTATGTATTCAATTGATTGTCCTAGTCGATTCTTGAATTTTTTGGTCTCCTCTTGTGGACTTTAGTCGACTGAAAAACTCTTATTTTGATTTATCAAAATCCTATTACCATCAATCAACTGATCGTTATCCATCAGTCGACTGATTTAGATTTGATACCCCAAACAACCTTAGCTTTAAGGAATGAGAGAATACCATGATGACTAGTCGACCAGATCAACCCATCAGTAGATGGATGCTATGATTTCGACTAGTTCTAAAGTCGAATCCGCTTAAGACACTTGTTTGCCATTCGACCCAAGTATACAAGTCACTTCACTTATCTAACTTGGAGTATCTTTCAATCATGAGAATTTCTAATCTTCAAGTTACATTTTTCAAATGCTTTGAACTCGTGGCTTCTCCTTAGACATCCTTCTCACCTACGCTTACATAGATCTCCTCCTTAATTTTTCTTGTTCTAATTCTCTTAGTTTTACGATCCCTTAGATGCATCATCTTTCTCCAATCTTACCGACCTTAAGCCATTGATCCCTTAAAATTTATGTACTTAGTAGACCCTATACAACTTAGGGCCAACACTTCATTTCACTTCACATCATAACTTAAACTCTTTGTAGTTGTAGATATTATCAAAGCTAGGGATGAAAGTTTTAACAATCTTTTCCATTTTTACGATTGATAATCCGTGAATATTATCCAAAATTATAATTAGAATGTCAAACTCCTATTTTACATAACCTATACCGAGTGTTAAGGGGTGTTTGGTAAACAGGTTCAGAAGGCGAGAAATATGATGCTTGGTATACAAGAATCAAAATATGAATATGATACCCTTGATTTTATAACTCAACCCCCACTAGGTTATCACTAAACCTATAAACCCCTCAATTAAAACTTATTACCATTTCCATTGTCGAATATATACTAAACACCCTCTTAATTTTTTTTTAAAATATATTGATTACTTGAATACTATATTCTTCTCCTTTTCCACTCATAATAATGTAATGATTATTTAAAATTGAAGTATTAAATTAATTGATCTTGTCGAAGAGCGAGAACCGGTCTTCCCTCGGATGACTCGGTCTAACCAAGATGACTCGGTCTGCTATAACCCGGGGGGTCGGACTCGGGCTGAATAGGAGTCGGGCTTAAGTCGCTCAGCTCGGACCAAAGCAGAGCCCGCAATGTGATGGTATGGTTGCAAAATGGCAGCAAATCCTTCTACAGAGCCATATGGGGGGTTTATATAGGGGAGAGGTAACTCTCTGCTGTGTTAGGGCTGGCAAATCTCATTAAGGGAGGGTCAGTTGACAGATGGTGATAGTGACAGCCACATTAATGCTATGAGACTGCCATAGCCGCCTGACACCCTGTCTAATATATTTATTTTGTCCCTCCTTAACTATTGGCGGCTCTGCCAGGTAATGATTATGCCGAGGGGGGGATTATCTTCTGAATATTTGATAAGAAAGGCTTATAATTGTTCGGCCGTCCTAGTGTGATCGCGAATATCCGGCTTCGGACGACAGACTTTGAGGGGCCGACCTCGGGTGACCGACCCCGAGTGCCCGACCTCGGGTCTTTGAGGGGCCGACTTCGGGTGACCGACCCCGAGTGTCCCGACCTCGGGTGATCGGCCCCGAGCGCTCGACCTCGGGTGACCAACCCCGAGTGCCCGACCTCGGGTGACCGACCCCGAGTGCCCGACCTCGGGTGACCGACCCCTTGGCCTGGCCAATTCACTATCGGTTCAGATAGGCAATTGAACCCGACTGAGCTCCTGATCCTTCTAAATACTATACGCTCGGATCACAAGCCTCCCTCTCAAGTCTAGTCGAAGGAGGAGTTCAATCCGACTGACTAGGCTCCTTGCTCGGTCGGCTTGCCTCTTTTTTGTCTTCCCGCGCGTCATCTCGTACAGTTAATCCTCTTCCTTAAATGTCGTATCCCCCATCAAATCCTCATTAATGCAGGGCCACGTGTCGCTTCCTGACTGGAGGTCTCCGGTAACAAAACGTCACTGGCATGGCTCGCGCGGCGTGCGAGTGAAACTTCGAGGTCTGGGAAACGACAGAGATCGGACGGCGAGGAGTCTGCCCCACCATTTTCTTTTTCTCCATCGGACGGTCCTCCTGGTTTTACCAGCGGTATAAATAGGCTTAACTCCTCATTTTACTCCTTTTTATCCTGACCTTCACTTTCTCTCTGACTTTTGTCCGACCTCCGTCGCCCGACCTCCTCGATTCCGGCGAACAGTGTTTCCGGCGAACTTCACTTTTAGGTACTCCTTTTCTTTGCCGAGTCTTTGTGGCACCTTTTCTGACTTCGTCTTAATGGCTTCATCGTCTGCACCTCCGACTGCGCCCCCCCGAGCCATGGTATTTAACTACCCGGTCTTCTTTAACCTTAGGTCAGGTAGAAACCATGCGCATAGATTACCTAATTCCCGAAGACCACCCAATAACTCTGCCCAACTGTCGGGGTCGGGCGCACGCGCCCCCTTAAGTCATTTTACCGTTTTATCTGATCAATTGTTAGTCAGTCTACGCTTTCCCCTACATCCCTTCTTTGGCGAAATCTGTCGTTATTTCCAGATCTCTTTGTCTCAATTAGCCCCCAATTCGATCCGAATCCTATGCGGCACCGTGATCATTTTTACTGCCCATAAGATCCCCTTAGAACCTCAGGTGTTCCACTTCTTTTATTACCTCAAGAAACAAGAACCCGGGAATTTCTACTTCCAAGCCCGCATTAACTCGGCCTTCTTAGAGAAGGTTCCTTCGCCCAATAAGGGTTGGAAGTCTCATTTTTTCTATATCCGATCTACCCCCCCCCCTCCGAACTGGCCCACCGCGTGGGTGGAAGACCTGCTCAATCATCCTCAGATGCCCAAGAATCTTCGCTCAGACCCGAGCTACCGATCTGCCTTCTCCAAGCTCGGGGGAGCCCGGTACCACGCGGGCAAACTACTGATCGAGGGTATGCTGTATCTCTTTCGGCTGACCCAAGTCCCGGCGGAGCTATCAGGCACCCTCGGTACGTCCCTATTCGCTTTGTAAGTTTGTTAATGCTAACTAAAACTTTTTCCTTTATGCAACCGAAGTCATGTATAGCGCTAGGGTTGATGCCGTAATGGATCAGGAAGACGAAGCCATGGAGGCTCTAGCTTCCCAGCTAGCGGCGGACCGGGCGACCTTGACAGTGAACATTGCGCCGGCTCCCGAGCAACCTGAGGTGGAGGGAGGCAACCTGGAAGGAGGTCTTCCGGCTGGGGACTCGGGTGCGGCTGTTCGGGCGGTGGGTGAGGGGACGTCCTCTCAGACAGAGGAAGAAGAGGAGGAGACGGACCAAGCAGCCTCTGCTAGCCTGGTCCGGAAGCGTCGTCGGCTAGTCATTCGCTTGGGTACGCCTTCCCCTCCCGCACCGACCTTGCGGGGTCCGGTCACAGTACCCTCTCGATCCGACCCAGCTAGGCCGAGCCCTCGGATCCCGGCCCCAAGCTCAACTCCTGCTTTGGCTATTCCCCGACCTGACACTCGGGGTTCACCCCAGCCGACACCCCGCTCGGGAGCCCGAACTCCTACCCCCTAGCGGCGCCACCCGGTGCGTCCACCTCGGGGACCGCGCCTCGTCTTCAGGCCCCTCAAACGAGCACCGCAAACGTTGACGCCGTGGAGGCTCTCCTGTCCATGCGTTCCACTCGTTCAGGTGCCTTCAGCGACTATGCTAACTCCAACAGTCCAGTCCCAGCCACTTAATCTTCATGGCATGCTAGTTTCGGGCTGGGAGGAAGGATGGACGGCGTCTTTCGCGATGGATCCCATCAGCTTGGCTGACCACTTCTTCGTGGGCCTGACTCAGGTACCTTCTACCGTCATTCGGCTGTCTATATTTGTCCTTATGCTTTTCCTATCACTTTGCAGCACTGGGCATTGAGTCATGCCGTCAGCCAAGCACTAGTCACCAACACTCGGGAGCGCCGGGCGGTTGAGCGAAGGGTAAAGGACCTGGAGGCCAGATTAGCACAATGTACCCTCCCTCCGGGCGACGAGGGCTTGGACCAGCTGCGTTCAGAGATAACTACGTTGAGGTCGTATATGTCGGAGCTGGAAACCCAATCAGAGGAGGAGAAACGGCTGATGGCCCAAGCTGCCGTGGAGACGGAGCGATTGTCGAACAGGGTGGCCCATCTGGAGGGTGAAAATAAGATTCTCCGAACTCGCAACACCCGCGCCCGTTCTGACCTGGATAAGAAAGTCGCCGAGGCCAAGGGTTTCCAGCGGCAACTGAAGGAATCCGACGCCGCTCACCACCAGACCCAACTTATTCTGAAAAACAAGGAGACCGAGCTGAGCGCCCAACAAGAGGCTTTCCAAGGTTTGGAAGCCCAGCTGGTCGGCAAGGAGAAACAATTGGCAGCTCGAGAGGCCACCATCCGGAGAAAGGATACCGAGCTTGCCCAGAAGAACACTGAGCTTGCTCGGCTTAAGAAGGAGTTGGAAGACTATAAGTCGGGCGAGTCCGCCCGGATTGAAGCAGCCCGTCTGGCCTACATTAAGTCGGACCCCTTCCTTAACCAAGTGGCGGAGCGAACCGGCGGTATGATTAGATACGGCACGAAGGGTGATATCCAGCAGCTGACCGAGGCCGGCCACCTCCCCGAGGACCTCCCTCCTAACGCAGTGAAATTGAGGCTGATCAAGGCGTCAATTCCTGAAGATGCCTTCCCCCCGTTCGTTTAGGTTAAATGTCTATCTTCCTTTGTTTTGTCATGACTTGGCCTTCGGGCCTTAATTTTGTAGAGGCCCTGAGCCCTGCTTAGCTTAGCTTGTCATGGTTTTACTTCAGTCGCCCGAGCACCGTATTTGTTTGCTTGCGATGTTGGAGGTTTTTGTTAAGTATTGTTTGCTCGGGGTGCCCGACCTGCTTAGCAAAGGTCGACCTTTGGACTACCCCGCAAATTTTCGTTAAGCGCTACCCGCCCGGGACATTCACACCATCCCCCCTTAGCTGGGCTTCGCAAACCAAACAGAAAATTTTTCTAAGCGTGGGACATTCGGTGTATTTGAACCCGACCTTAGTGTTTTATTCAGTCGAGTTAGCTCGTGCGTTTTGGTTTGATCAGTTCAGCTTCAGCAAGCTAACCTACTATCCCTTTTAGCTCTCGGGACGTGGGGAGCCCTGCCCCGGCAATGAAGATCACAAGAATGTGTTACCTTGCAGAAATGTGTTAACTCATGTTTCCTTTAAGCAAGAGTCTGGACACCGTCCGACTTACCCTGACCGAACGTGGATCGCCACGCCCGACCGGGCCCGACCGAACGTGGAAGGCCACGCCTGGTCGGCGCAGAGCCCGGTGGGTGCGTGAGAGCAAGCTCACTTATAACTTGCCTTAGCAAGAGTCTGGACACCGTCCGACTTACCCTGACCGAACATGGATCGCCACGCCCGACCGAGCCCGACCGAACGTGGAATGCCACGCCCGATCGGCGCTGAGTCCGATGGGTGCGTGGGAATGATCCCACTTATAACTTGCAGGATCGTTCTTTAGCTGTTTTCGAGCTCTTATATCATATTTGCTGAATACAAGTACAAGGGTCAATCCACTCAACTCTCCTCACAGTACATTCTCAAATGTATTGCACTCCAGGGCCTCCCGAGCTGCTTCCCTTGAGCGTCTTGCAAATAGTAAGCTCCGGATCCCAATACCTTAGTCACCAGAAAAGGGTCACTCCACTGAGGCTCCAGCTTGCCTACTTCTCCAACCGGCTTGACTCTTTTCCATACCTTGTCCCCTACTTGAAAACTTCGGGATATAACCTACTGGTTGTACCGGTTCCGCATCCTTTGTTGGTAAGCATTCATGCGGACTGCAGCTTTAGCTCGGACCTCCTCGATCAGATCTAGCTCCGCTCGTCTCTTCTCCGAATTGTCTTCTCCATATAGATGTCTTCTGTCAGACTCACAGCCGACCTCCATGGGGACCACCGCTTCGCTACCATAGACCAACTGGAAGGGAGTGCATCCTGACCCTTCCTTGGGGGTGGTTCGAAGGGCCCACAGAACACCCGGCAGCTCGTCCACCCAGGATCCGCCGACCTGATCTAGCTTAGCCCTGAGCCCTTTCAGAATCTCCCTGTTGGCTACTTCGGCCTGACCATTACTTTGGGGATACGCCACGGAAGTGAAGGCCTGTTGGATTCCGAACTCCTTGCACCACTTTCTGATAACCCGACCTTGAAATTGTCGGCCGTTGTCTGACACCAGCTTGTGAGGTATGCCGTACCGGCAGAGAATGTTTTGCCAAAGGAACTTCTTCACTGCTTGCTCAGTAATCCGGGCTAAGGCCTCTGCCTCAATCCACTTAGAGAAGTAGTCCACTGCCACTAGCAAGAATTTCTTCTGACCCGCCGCCCTAGGGAACGGTCCGACTATGTCCATGCCCCACTGGTCGAAGGGACAGGACACAGTGGAAGCTCTTAGCATCTCGGCAGATCGGTGCGATAGATTCTGGTATTCTGACAAGAAAGGCAGGACCTGCCCAATCTCTCAGCTTCCTTCTGGAGGGTCGGCCAAAAGTACCCTGCTAGTAAAACCTTCCGAGCCATGGACCGACCTCCTGCATGATTTCCGCAGTACCCCAAATGCACTTCTCTGAGCACATAGTCTGCATCTTCTTTTCCGAGGCATCTGAGTAGCGGTCGGGAAAAAACCCGCTTGTATAATGCATCCCCTATCAGAGTGAATCGGGCCGCCCTTATCTTCAGTATCCAGGCCTGTTCGGGGCTGTCCGGAAGAGTTCCTTCTTTCAGATAAGCGATGAATGGAGCTCTCCAGTCCCCCCTATCTCCATTTCTGCTTCCCTCTCAATCTGAGCCACCAGCATAACCTGAGGTGAAGGCTTGGGGAAGACCCACGGGCGGACAGAGCTGGCCAGCCTGGCTAACTCGTCCGCCCTGGCATTGTCCCCCCGGGGGATCTGCATAATCTGAACTTCTTGAAATTCTGCTTGCAACTGTTGATATGCCTCTACATAAGCCTGTAGCTTCTCGTCATTCACTTCGAACCGCCCAGCCACTTGTTGAGTCACTAACTGAGAATCCGAATGTAGGATGACCCGAGTGGCCCCGACCTGTCTGACCGCTTTAAGACCCGCCAAGAGGGCTTCATATTCTGCTTGATTGTTGGTAGCCTGATACTCCAGGCGCACGGCCAGATGAATGGGATCTCTCTTAGGAGACATCAATAAGATCCCCACGCCACTCCCGGCCCGAGTGGCCGACCCATTCACATAGATCTTTCAGATTTCTTCTTCTTCCTCTGTATGGAGCTCACTTAAGAAATCAGCCAAGGCCTGAGCTTTGATTGTAGCTCGGGGTTGGTACTGGATGTCATATTCACTCAGTTCAGTTGTCCATTTGACCATCCGACCTGAGAGCTCTGGGTTGATCAGCACCTTCCCGAGCATGCTATTGGTCAACACCCGGATAGGATGAGCCAAGAAGTATGGTCGTAGTCGCTGAGCCATCAACACAAGAATATAAGCTAATTTCTCGAGTGTGGTATACCTACACTCGGCTTCCTTGAGTAAATGGCCGAAGAAGTAGACTGGCTGTTGCTCAGTCTCCTTCTGAGTTACAAGTACAGCACTCACAGCCCCCTCCGTGGATGACAAATAGACATACAAGGGCTCTCCCTCCTCAGGTTTAGCTAAGGTAGGCAGGCTGACTAAGTAAGCCTTCAGTTCTTCGAAGGCTCGGTCACACTCAGCATCCCACTGGAACTTGGTGGCCTTGCGCAAAATCTTGAAAAACGGCAGACTTCTATCAGCCGACCGGGAGATAAATCGGGATAAGGCCGTGATCCTCCCAGTCAAGCGCTGCACTTCCCTCAAGTTCCTGGGCGGCGGCATGTCCAGCAGAGCCTTCACTTTGCCTGGGTTAGCTTCTATCCCTCGTTCAGTCAAGATGTAGCCCAGGAACTTCCCGCTTTTGGCTCCGAACAAACATTTGGCCGGATTGAGTTTGAGGCCATACCTTCGAAGGGTACAGCAAGTTTCTCGCACATCGGCAATCAGGTCGGCAGCTCGGAGGGACTTGATGAGAATGTCATCTACATACACTTCCACGTTTCTCCCGAGCTGTTCTTTAAAAACTTTATTCATTAACCATTGATAAGTTGCCCCGGCATTCTTGAGTCTGAAGGGCATCACTGTGTAGCAATAGGTGCCTTCAGCTGTGATGAAACTCACATTCTCTTGGTCGCCCGGGAACAACGGGACTTGGTGGTATCCCTGATAGGCATCCAGCATACAGATGAGCTCGCTTCCGGCAGTAGAGTCCACCATCTGGTCTATCCGAGGGAGAGGATAGCAGTCCTTAGGACAAGCTTTGTTAAGGTCCCTGAAGTCGATGCATACCCTCCACTTGTTATCTGGCTTGGAGGCCAGCACCACATTGGCCAGCCAGGCGGGAAACTGCACCTCTTGGATGTGCCCCGCTTTTAGCAACCTCTCCACTTCGGCTTGGATGATCTTGTTCTGCTCGGGGCTAAAATCTCTTTTTCTTTGCTTCACAGGTCGGGTGCCCGGGTAAACATGTAGCCTGTGTTCCATGACTTCAGGCCTGACCCCCTTCAGATCCTGCTGGGACCAGGCGAATACATCTTGATTCTGGGCCAGACATTCTACCAGTTGTTGCCGGAGGTCGGTCGGCAACCCCGGAGCTATTCTTACCTTGGACTCTTCTCGGTCGGGTGATAATTGGACTTCCTCTGTTTCTTCCCTCAGCTCAGCCCAGGGGGAGGGCTGGGAGGACTGCACCATGTTGCAACTAGTCGGCGTAGCTCGGTGGGCTTTGCTTACTTCCACTCGGACATCGTCTACATAACACCGACGGGCTACCTTCTGATCTCCTTTAGCTTCACCGACCTTATCTCCTACCGAAAATTTAACCTTCAGATAGAAAGTTGAGGCTACGGCTCGGAATTCATTTATCGCTGGCCTACCCAGTATGGCGTTGTAAGCTGAAGGCGCATCTACTATCAGGAACGTAGACCATCTGGTCCTCCTCAGGGGCTCTTCCCCAAGTGAAATAGCTAATTTGATCTGGCCGAGTGGTTGAACTTCATTCCCGGTGAATCCAAATAAGGGTGTGGCCACTGGCTGTAATTCAGTAATCTCAATCTGCAACTGCTCAAATGCTTTCAGATATAGGATATTAACAGAGCTTCCCGTATCTACAATGGTCCGGTGAACTTGGTAGTTTGCTATGACAGCTGTGATGACCAAGGCATCATCATGAGGTACCTCCACCCCTTGTAGATCGGCAGGGCCAAAGCTGATCTGCGGCCCCTGAGCTTGGGCGGGACTGCAACCCACTTGATAAATGTCCAGGCGTCGGACTTGAGATTTTCGAGCTCGATTGGAATCACCATAGGTAGGGCCACCGGAGATCACATTAATAGACCCATGCACAGCATTCTGCTGATTAGCCTGCTCTTCGATAGCATTCCTGTGTTCGGCGGAACCAGGGGTCGGGAACAGCTGTCTGGCGGTTGGGGCGGTCGGCCGAGCGGGGGGTTCGGACTGATCCGGAGAGGCTCTCCCCCGGCCACGGCCGCCTCCCTGATATGCTCCTCGGGGACTTCCTCGACCAGTGCGACCTCGACCTCGGCCGGCCTGCCAACAATCTTGGAGATCATGCGTATGGCTATTATGGAAGGAACAATAGGGTTGCCACCTGGAAGGGAGGCAACCCTGGGCCACTTGCTGAACTATTCCCCTCTCGGCTCCCTGTCGATGTCCCAGAGCCTGGGGGCTCCTGAGAGGTCCTCCGGGTGGTATGCTTCTCTGATGTTGCTGGGGAGCTTCAGGTGCGGGCCTAACCTCCGGCCGCCTGGCGGCTTGTGCTTCCTCCACATCCACGTATTTGCTGGCTTTGCCCAGGAGGCTCTCAAAGTCTTTCGGCGGCTTGCGGATCAGTGATCTGAAGAATTCGCCTTCTTGCAGACCTTGGGCAAAGGCGCTGACTAGCACCTCGGACGTAGCAGTAGGCACGTCTAACGCAACTTGATTGAATCTCCTGATGTAAGCTTTCAGTGACTCCTTGGAGCCCTGCTTCATGGTGAACAAGTTCAAGCTGGTCTTGTGATGCCTTTTACTACTCGTAAAGTGTTGTAGAAACAGCCTTTTGAAATCAGAGAAGTCCTTGATCGATCCTTCTGGTAGTCTGTCAAACCACCGTTGGGCTGGCTTGGCTAAAGTGGTCAGGAAGGCTCTGCACTTAACACCATCGGGATATTGATGTAGCATCGAAGCATTTTCAAATTTCTTTAGATGTTCTTCAGGATCAGTAGCTCCTCCGTATTCAGTGATGGATGGGAGTCTGAAATGCTTAGGCAACGGCTCGTGCAAGACTTGGCTGGAGAAGGGGAACCCTGTGAGCTCAGTTGGGGTCGGCGCCAGGGGAGCCTTCCCTTTATTAGCTCTGGCCTGGCTGGATGTAGCTTCGTGAGGGTCTGATTGCCCTGCTCCTTCAGCCGGGCCAAACAGCGCCCGGTGGAAGTGAGGACTATCCTCCTGTCTAACCCCTCCCTCAGTGCCCACGCGAGCAGTGTGCTCGGCTGGGCCCGCCTGAGTGGGTCGAGCGGCTGCTTGCTGGGCCTCCGCCAATTTCCTGGCTCTAGCTTCTATCAGCAGCTCTAAGTCTTCTTGTGAGAGAGTAATGGTCACCCGGTTGGATTCGCTCATCCTCGGCTCTCGATCAGGCGAGATTCCCACAGACGGCGCCAAATTTGATCCTGTCGAAGAGCGAGAACCGGTCTTCCCTCGGATGACTCGGTCTAACCAAGACGACCCGGTCTGCTGTAACCCGGGGGGTCGGACTCGGGCTGAATAGGAGTCGGGCTTAAGTCGCTCAGCTCGGACCAAAGCAGAGCCCGCAATGTGGTGGTATGATTGCAAAATGGCAGCAAATCCTCCCTACAGAGCCATATGGGGGGTTTATATAGGGGAGAGGTAACTCTCTGCTGTGTCAGGGCTGGCAAATCTCATTAAGGGAGGGTCAGTTGATAGATGGTGATAGTGACAACCACATTAATGCTATGAGACTGCCATAGCCGTCTGACACCCTGTCTAATATATCTCTTCTGTCCCTCCTTAACTATTGGCGGCTCTGCCAGGTAATGATTATGCCGGGGGGGATTGTCTTCTGAATATTTGATAAGAAAGGCTTATAATTGTTCGGCCGTCCTCGTGTGATCGCGAATATCCGGCTTCGGACGACAGACTTTGAGGGGCCGACCTCGGGTGACCGACCCCGAGTGCCCGACCTCGGGTCTAATTTGAGGGGCCGACTTCGGGTGATCGACCCCGAGTGTCCTGACCTCGGGTGATCGGCCCCGAGCGCCCGACCTCGGGTGACCGACCCCGAGTGCCCGACCTCGGGTGACCGACCCCGAGTGGCCGACCTCGGGTGACCGACCCCTTGGCCTGGCCGATTCACTATCGGTTCAGATAGGCAATTGAATTCGATCGAGCTCCTGATCCTTCTAAAAACTATACGCCCGGATCACTTGTAAAAGAGGGAATTGGAAATGCAGTGGAAAATAAGAGATGATTAGTGAGCCAAAAATATAACCATTATTATTTTCCTTTTATACCTTTTATTGGGAGTGATGACTCACATTATAATATTCCTTTTGCAATGATGGCCCAGCTCCATTAATTCTAACTATATGCACAATGATGAACATTTGTCATTACTAATTGTCTTTATTATCGATCATCCATTTCTAAAATGCTTCATCTTTAGATTAAGCCCTCCTCCGAGCATATTCCTAAAATCTCTTGAGCCCGAATCTTAGGCGTCGGGCACTCAATGATCATCAATACCCACTCTCGAGTAATGAGCACTGAGCATAATGCAATACCGGCTACTCACTTGCTTAAGATCCGAGTGCCAAGCACAATATCTAAGGGCCCGGTCATATCAGACCCATCTTAATCATGGATTAATACAAGGTATCAGTCTGATTTTGCCCAAAATATTTTATAAGTCTAAAATGTTTAAAATGGAACTCTCTGAATAATTTTGCATCTTTATTTCTTAAAATAGTTATATATACTAGTTTTGATAAAATTGTTAGATAATTTTTGACAAAGGTAAATAAACTAAGGCAAGGAAGATTAAAATCTATTTATTTTGAGATTTTTTATAAGTTTTATGCATATGGTAGAAAAGTATCTCTCGACTAGCATTAGATAAAAATTGGAATACTAAGAAAAACTAAAAATTGAGAGAAACAAAAGTGTTTGTGTGTTGTTGGGATAGGAAGCCGACAGTGGACTGATTTTTTTATTTTTATTTTTTTCAAATGTATGAGAAATACAATGATGATTTAAACTGATCAAGAAAATATATTTAAGTAAAAGGCATGCAAATGGAAATTTTAGATGGTTAGAATCTAACCTATTAGAATATTTTTTTATAAATTAAAAAATATATTTAATATAAGAATAAATAGTAAAAACTATAATTTAATATGAAAATAAATAAAAAAAATAGGAAAGGATATCATTTAATATAAATAGATTTATATGGGTAAATTTTCATAAACTCCCCACATACCAAGTCAACTTTGTATGCAATCCTCACATAAACTTTTCTTGCATGCAGTCTCTGATGGGATTGACAAGACAGTTTGGTGAGTATTATTTGAAGAAAGTTGAGTATAAAAGTTAGAAAATTGAGTATGTAAGGTTGTATCCACCACATCAATAACCCATGTACTCAATTTTCACTCTTTTATACTCAAGTTTCACTCTTTTATACTCAGTTTTCACTGATGTATACTCAATTCATCAGGGAGTAAAAATAAAGAAAAACTTGTGTGGGGAGTGCATGCAAAGATCAAAGGGCTATTAGGAAGTTTTCTGTAATTTACCATTTTTAAAAGTTAAAAATAATTTAATATGAAAATAAATAGAAAAAGATATAATTTAATATGAAAAAATAGGAAAAATTATATTCAAATATGAAATAATATAAATGACGTATAAAATATTATATGGCTTAGATTAAATTTATAAAAAATAAAAATATTTTAGAGGTTTGGATTTTAACATTTTAGCATTGTCTTTTATTTAATAATAAATTAAAATAATATTATTAATATATTTATCCAAGGACATGAGGAGATTGCCTTTGCGTTCCGACGATCAGATAGCGCTGATGCTCTGCCATTGCTGCTGAGCTCTGCTCCCCAAACAAATAGCCCTAACCCCAAGTTCTCCTATCCCACCGGCGCCATGGTCGCTGCTCACCTTCCGAACCCCTGCTTATTCTCTCCCGTTCACTCCCCTCGGCGACTCTCCCTCCTCCCAGCCTTCCGGGTTCGGAGGCGACGCGCCCCTTTGGTTGCCAGCCGTCGACCGAAGCCTTGCCTAGCCTGTGGCGCCGACACTCTGGTCGCTCGATCAGAGGCGAGCTCGCAGGCCCTCCCCTCCAACAAAGTTAGGTCGGAGGGAGCGGAGCTCAAATCCTGGCTGCACCAGCATGGATTACCGCCGTGCAAGGTTGACCTTAAGGAGAGACCTTCGCATGACGGGAAGCATCGCCCTATTCATTACGTTGTGGCCAGTGAGGATCTGCAGGTGGGATTTTGTGCGTTGTTTATACCTCCTATGGCGTCTTTGTTAGCTTCCCCACTTTTTATATTCGTTAAATTTGATTTTTCTCGCCAGGCGGGTGATCTTGCTTTTTCAGTGCCGAACTCATTAGTGGTGACCCTGGATAGAGTTTTGGGAAATGAAACCATTGGTGAGTCCGCAAGAGAATTTTGTAGTTTTTGGACTTTCTTCCAACTATCTAAGCACTTCTGGGAAGATTGGACCTTTATGTTCCCTTTGAGAATGAATTGCACAAGCAGATCCATTGCCATGCTACTATCCTAAAACCAAAGGGAAGTGACTCTACATGTAATGTTGTTGTCTTCCACTCAAGTCTATGAACTCTTACCCCATGCGTGTAGGAAATGCTAGATATCTCATTGTCCTATTTCAGTAGGCTATTGTTATGATTTATGTAAAACAAAATTGAATGGAAAATTGATTGGCCTCCAAATTCTGTGTCAGCTATTAAAAACCAAGGAGGGCATGATTCATAGTGGTTAAATTATTATGATATTTCAATGAGAGCAAACCTTTAGTTGTCATACATAAAGTAAATACAGGAGTGATTTACAGAATGTGAATGGGAAACAAACTTCTAGGAGGGGCCCCATCTACGTGACTTATTCCCTTGCTGCATCAACCTTCCGGGTGAAGGTTCCACTACTGGATAAACAACTCGGAAATGTGGCTCTTCAATTAGCTGTGCCTGGGATCAACTGAATATGGATCTTTGAGTTAGGGCTATGGACCTGGACCTTCATAAAGGAAGATGTTGTACGTAGTCCTATCGTGACCAAGCTCTTCTCTTTCTTTTGCAAGGCTCCAAGGGGCCTTTGACTAGCGATTGAATGAGTTGGTTTCCCAATTGGTAGGGTTTCGGCTTGAGGACAAGTAACGTGTTCCCTTCCACAAGGACTTTGTGCACCATATAATATGTAAATGAAAGTGCAACAGTTAGCGATGGAAGCAAATTTAGATATCATTAAGGCTCGACTTTTGAGGCGACGGAACAAATCCAAGAGGAGTGAAGGAGTTCAGTAGAAAGGAGGAAAACAAACCATCCTACCTCGCCCACTGCAAGCCCTTCGGTCCCTCCCGCTGCAAGCCTTCATTGAAAAGCCAGCATCCTACGTAAGCCTTCTTCAGCCAATCTAGGGAGTCAAAAAAACCAACCTTGGGCAATCGTTTAGACTATTTGATTGGTGCTGGGGACAGAGTTGAGATCCATTGGTATGAGTTCAGCAGTATCATAGTTATGAAAAGCGCGTGCTTGGTTGCGCCTAGGCATAAGGCGTAGCCAGCCGTGCCATTTGCGCTTGCGGAGTGACCTAGGCACAATACTTGAATGAAGCGTGCTTAAGCGTGTGCCATTTGAGAGGTTAAGGCGCGCTTAAGGCATGATTTTCCTCGTCTTATTGAAGTTTTAAAAGACGGTCCATTAATAAAAGTTCTTTATTTGGTTGTTGGGGGAAAAAAGCTTGAAGTTTTAAAAATAGACCGTCCATTAGTAAAAGTTCTTTATTTGGTTGTTGGGGAAAAAAAGCTTGCAATGGGATACATTTATGAGGCAATGGATAGGGCTAAGGAAGCTATTGCTGCCTCATTCATAGCAATGAAGATAAGTAATTAGATATTTTTGATATAATTAAAAAAAGATGGCCGATACAACTCCATCAACCTTTGCATGCAATTGGCCATTTTTTAAACCTAGAGTTCTATTCGGATTCTAAAATACAAAATGAAGTCAAAGTTGTGATGGGTTTGTATAAGTGTATACCCAGGATGTGTGAAGGTGATGAACTACAAGTTAAAATCACAGATCAACTACCAATGTGTAAAAGGACTGAAGGATTTTTTGGAATGCCCATGGCCATTAAATAGAGAACCAAAAAGTCACCAAGTGATCATTTTTTTCCTTAACATGTCATAGGTAATGTTATTTGAAACGACAATTGACCAAAGGACGCATTTAAAGTTGCGAAATTCTTAAAACGCGCACCCAACTTTCAGATTTCCCAAAGGGAGCATTTGTTTCTCATTTTACTCCTTCCGCCAACTATGGTGCTGCATATAAAGAACTCACCATTGTGGTGCTGATTTTCAACACCATTGTGGTACTCTTCTTTGAGAACTAAGAGAAAATCTTCTACAAGTCAACTAATTGATGAAGAGGGGGAAGAAATCGACCTCGATGAAGATTCTGGATACAAATCTGAAACATCTAATGATGATGATAATGAAATGATTGAGGAAGATGATTTTGATTATGAAGATAAATTATTTCAATATTTGAATGCTAGTGAATTTTATATTTATATTATTGTTTAATATTTTATGCATTATAATTTTGTTAGTGAAATATTTTGGTAGAAATTTCCAATATATATTTGAATTGTAAAAATTTATACCTAGAGCACCTTATTTAAGGCGTGCGCCACACCTTGCGCTTAGCGCCTCGGGCTCCATAGTACTTACGCACTTTTGAGCGCCTCATGCATTAAATAATTATGGGCAGTATCACATTTGACTTTTCATGGTTAGCGAGAGGAAGACAATATTGGAACCAATCTCCTTAGGTAGTTCATACTACTTGGATTGAAGAGAAGAGTGAATTTGATCATTTCATCTAACTACCGTCAAGGTAGCCCTACCACAGGCAATGAGTGAGCTCCCTTTTTTCCAGGGCGCCTGAACTTCTTAACCAATTGAAGCTAGGGATTGGAAGAGCAGAATCCGATGACAGAACTGCAGGAACGTTCTTGTGGCTTGTAGCTCACTCCTTGTAAGAGTGGGGCGGAGTGCTTGACCGGAAAAGAAAAGACGGTGCTAGTGGTGGAAAATCCGTTGCAATGTTCCTTTGCCTTAAAAGAGCCCTCTTTTATACCCTTCTGATGTCATTCGATAAAATTGAGTCGTGATACCAGACAGTGAATTCCTTGCAAGAGTGGGGCGGAGCGCTTGACCGGAAAAGAAAAGACGGTGCTAGTGGCGGAAAATCTGTTGCGATATTCCTTTGCCTCAAAAGAGCCCTCTTTCATACCCTTCTGATGTCATTCGATAAAATTGAGTCGTCATACCAGACAGAGGATCGAAGGGAGGGACTTGACAGACGGACCTGTTAAATATATTAAGTTAACCATGTTGAACGATCCTAGATTTTACTATCTAAACCTGGTTAATTAGTATAGTGATAGTTCATTAATTTGTATTTTTTTCCTTTGTCAACTTATCTAGCCATTCAGGTTCACTATGCTCCTCTGCTACTGTATTTTTTTTTTAACTTGTTAACTTATCTAGCTACTCAAGGTTCATTATGTTCCTATATTACTGCGATTCTATGAGTTCAATAAAGAGTGCAATTATAAAGATTAGATGAGTTCGATCAACCCCTATGGCTTCCTTACTAGTCATTTGATCAGGCTAATAATCAAGGTCTTCATGAAAGAAGATTCTGAAGTTGTCAATGGTGAGAGGATTTAGCATCCAATGTAGAGTATTCTCTTGTGTGCCATTCATGGTTCAGTATTGGTACCAATATTGATGCTGAACATTCCAAAAATCTCAGTATTGGATCTATCGGTCAGGTACCTAGTTGGTAGGATTTGTTTGAAAAAGTGTGTGTGTGTGTGTATTTATATTTTAAAAGAACAAAATCAGTTTGTTTAACAAATGAGATAACAACAGGAACTCAAAAAACCCTAAGAATAATTTAGCTTATATCATATTATTAGATTATTAACCATTCATGATATGTAATCAATGATATTTTATATAATGTTAGTATGATCCATATCAGCATTGTATACATAGTAGTATGTTATTTGGCTCCACGGGTTAGCACAGTTGGTAACTACATGGATGGTTGCTTCAATAGGTCTTGAGGTCAATTTCAGGTGCAAAATGCTTCATTAGGTGCTTGACCTCTCCTATATAAAGGGTCGTTGTGCTAAGGCAAAATGACCTGTGATTTACTGTCCGTATCTAGCCGGGGGAGGCGACGATATCGAGCCGACTGGGATGAGCATTATCACCTTTTGTTTCAATACTATATATGCTATTTAATTAACAATAATAATTTATTTGATAATACAATTAAATTAAAATTAATACCGATTTTTATTTTATTTAATCTTATGTTTAAAATTGAAAGGGAGCTGTGGGGTAATGATAAAGTTATTGTCATGTGACCTAAGATCCCATGTTTGAGTCTCGAAAATATCCTCTTGCAAAGCAGAGTAAGACCGCGTACCATAATTCCTTAGGATTCCGCATTGGCGGGAGATTCGTGAACTGTGCTACTCTTTAATCTTATGTTTTAAATTATTCCTAATTAATAATGTTATGTAATTTTTAATATTAATTAGTAAATTTTTTTTTTATGTTATTATCATTTATAATACTGTAATATTGTTCATATTCCTAATTAATGATATTAAAATTCTTATTATTTGTTAAGTAAATAATTTAGTTATTTATATCATTTTTAATAGTTCAATATTAATAATGAGTTCATAATTAGAACATGATTACAAAACAATAGCAATATTAGATACATTATACATACACCATATCTTAGTAATAATGTAATTGAAAAGTACTTTATTGCCTTTTCTCTTCATGTTCTTCTTAAATTACATCAAAGATATCTCCCATATAGAGTAAGTTACATTGAAGATGTTTTCCATATGGAGAACAACTTCCAGTTAAGTTGTGAACGTCTTTGCTTCGAATCAATCTCCATGGGCTTTCGCTTCCTCCTTCAAATCAACCTTTATCTCTTTTGAAGGCTTTGGCAATCCGAACACTTCTAGCTTTTTCTCTCTCTTTTACATTGCAAACTGATAAGGATCTCTTTGGTAGTGTGGCAGTCATATAGTGGATCTTATTGCTTGTGAAAGTAGAGCCTCACTTTTCATAATCGTGATTCTCTAGATCTACAATTTCCAAACTAGATTGTTTGGATTGGTGAGAGATTCGTCAATTTAAACATAATCAATGAATCTTGTTGCATATCAACAATTTTGTTCAATTTCCCTTTGATTTTGTTGACATTGATATATCAAAGAATTCTATTCATTTTTTTCAACAATCTTGAGTTGTTCTAAGGCATGTTCTAGAAATCTGCTGAAATCAAATTAGCTATTGTTGATCCCAATCCATTGTAGATGATTTTTATTGGGATCGCTTAAGTGTTAGGTTGACACAACCATAACATATTGTTTCAATTGGTAATAAAAAAATTGGCACTGCACAACATGAATACTTTTTTTGTGCTGTCCCTAGAACAATTCTAGCTATGATTAATGAGGCTTCTCCTCATGCCAGCCTATGTTGAAAGAGATAGAGCAGTACAACGAAGAAAAATATCCAACCCTACACTTTTTGTTCTTACCAATGTTGATGAGGCAGAACACAATTTCAAATTAATCTATCATTAGGTAGGAGGGGTGCGATAAGTGCAAATGCAATGCGAAAAGGGAGGAGCTGGGAATGTAAATGTGGGTGCTAGAGTTGACGAGGTGAGGGCGTCAAAGTAATTTTTATCTTGATTATTTTGGTTTACGAGCATAGGATTTAAGATTCAAAAAGGACGAGTGTGGATGGTGGTTACACATGGGTGAAGACATGTACGTTATGTTTATTCTAGTGAGATGTGGGGTTGAAGGAGGGTGGGTCACTTAGGTCATTGGCAGTGGAACACATGGTTGGGTGGGTTGGGAAGGAATTAATATAGTAGATTAATAATCAATTAATGTTCTAGTTAGGTAATGCGAGACCATAATAAATACACATTAATCAAGGAAGAGGAAGACTAAAGAAGGCTTGACTAGTAATGATAAAATGTGATACAATTCATTTAAGAGTAATGATAGGGAGAGTGAATTTGGGAGAGTGAATGGGAGAGTGAATGACGTGGCAGTTATTGTATACACGTCCGATCGCCGATCGGACACCACCGGCGGCCTCTGATCACCGTCCCGAATCAAACTATGTCCTAAGAAGATCGGTGAACTCATCGGGAATCATCGCAATTATGATCTCGTCGCATTCACCGTCAATCCGGTGAGATCTCAATTACCGGCGATCCTGCCGGGTTCACCATCCCCCAAGACATAGTTTGATTCGGGACGGTGATCAGAGACCATCGGTGGTGTCCGATCGACGATCGGACGTGTACACATTAGCTGGACGTCATTCACTCTCCCAATCATTACTCTTCATTTAAATATAGATGAGGAGAAGATCGAGCTCAATGACATAGGAGGATTTATATAGTCGACCCTACTTAGTGGGATCAAAGCTTGTTGATGTAATTGAGTTTATTAACTTAATTTTATCTTAGTTTTAGAGTTCTATTTTACTATAAATCTGAAGTTAATTATAGCACTATAGTAAGTTTGTAATTTTAAATTTATTTAATAGTGTATTTACTTTAAAGTTTAATATTATGCTATTTTATTAATATTCGTGTGATTAATTAAATTTGGTTTTGATTCATAATTTAGTTAATTTAGCAATATGGTTTATTTAAAGTGCTCCCATTTGATGTACCACACTCATTTATATTGACAAGCGATATCATTACTTGATGTGCTCATTATATTTCTATAACATGGTTTCTAAATTCTTAATTCAATAGATTATCTCATTGGTAGTTTTATTTTTTAAGAGAAAATATCATTTCGCCCCTATAGTTTTCTTACATTTTTATTTTGCCTTCATTGTTTAGAATATTACA
Organism: Boesenbergia rotunda; assembly: GCA_024364735.1. Taxonomy (NCBI): domain Eukaryota; kingdom Viridiplantae; phylum Streptophyta; class Magnoliopsida; order Zingiberales; family Zingiberaceae; genus Boesenbergia; species Boesenbergia rotunda. The sequence continues at coordinate 284,658 of JAGFNQ010008236.1, forward strand.
TTTACCCCCATAATTTATAAAATATAAACAAAATGTTCCTGTACCAATGCTAATAGAGTGACCACTATTCATCCCACATACAACACACATGTCAAACCTAGGTGGAAGTTCGAGAGGTTAAAATTGTGATTTCACCTTAGATTTGCTTGTTGAATTTGTCGTCATGCTTTCTGAATCTTTCAATTATTTAACCTCCTTAAACTGTTTTATGCCTCATTACATTCTCTTCTTAAACGAGCTCAAATCTAAAAAAACTTCATTATTCACATGTAGGTATATTTGAAAGGATTTTGTTGCATCGTTTTACTTTCTATTTTTTTATGATTTGGGCACTGTATACAATCTCACAATGACTGATTTGGGGTGTCACTTATAGCTACTGATTGATAAGCATCAGGTTTGACTAAATTTATAATTTTACAGATTTTGTTTTTTTTGGTTTGCGCATTTAGACTATTTACAGGAAGACTAATTTTATATATTAACAAGTGAAGTTAAGAAATTTCTTCCTTTTCTGGTAGTTGATTTAAAATTTCACTTCTTTGTTTTTTATGCTTTATAACCGTTACATCGGTATTATATATTGATTCATAAGAAAACATTAATCTAGAACTACTAATGTGGGATTAACCAGTAAATCAAAAACAGGATTACCTCTAACACTCCTCAAGATGATGCATAGATATCATCTATATTTTTCTTGTTACATAAACTAGATCTCATAAACAAAAAAAGGATAACGCGTCCATGTGAAATAAATCTTAATGAGTTAATGGAGCATGTAGTCACTCAGGTCACGAATAGAGGGTGGTGGTGGCTGTGCTTGCTTTTGTTGGTCCTGTGGAAGCTGTTTGGATCGCTAGAGGGGAGGGGTGAGTATCAAACCTGTTAATAAAAAGTTGTTATTTCTCTTGCTAATGAACTAGCAAGGACACACACATTAATAGGAAAATACCATAAACAAAAAAAAGAAGAGGTCGAATTTACTTAGTCCAAGACTATGAAAAACTCTATTCGAATATCCTTCTTCAAACACAGGCTGGAGGTGGAGAAGCCCCTTATAGTAGATGAGTACAAGACTAATGAAAAAACTGAAAAATAATGAATTGAATGAATATGTTGTGTTGAACTTCGAGCTTCAGTCCTCCTTTGTCTTCGATCTGATTGTTTACTGACGTGGCATCTTCCGGGCGCTTGGACTCATTGAAGTCGATTCACTTGGCAATGGTCTGCTTAATTGACTCCTACTGACTTTGGGCATTCCAGGTGCTTGGAAGTGATCTGGGCGCCTGGAGTCTATTGATGTGGATGCTGTTTTTATCTGTTTCGACAACTGACTCCTACTGACGTGGCCACGTAATTCAGACGCATGGAATAGCTCGGGGCACTTGGTGTCCGGGCGCCTGGAATCGTTCTAGGCTCTTGGAATCGTCAACTTGCGGAGTTGACCATTTTCTTCTCTAGTAGTCCTGAGTGATTGTATCCCAAAATCGAGCTCATCCCAACTCAATTTCGGTCTTCTCGAGTAGTTTTCCTCCCGGCTTCTCGTCCCTCGAATGGATCCCTTGCATTCTTCACGCTCCACTGGAGTACTTTTTCGCAGTTTCTTGTACCTCGTATGCACTGAGCTGTTAGCTCCGTACCATCCTTCTCGCTCGCCTGCGTCTTCTACCATCTCCAATGCTCCTTGCACACTTAGACATAGAGATTAAATCTATAAGGTCTAACTTAATCTATGTTGAACTCACATCAAAATCGTGGCTCAACTACTTGGGGTACTTATGTGGGATGCAATTGCCACTACTAGGTTGCGTGATTGCAAGGAGAATTTGGTAGTGATAGCGTTTGCATCCATTTGTGGTATGGTTTTTGACATACTGTCATATCACAAGCTAAGGTTCACAATGGCAGTGCCTGTGTATATGTGAGGCACAAATGTGAGTGACGGAGGAATTCACCTATGAAGGTGTTGCTCAATCATTGATGGAAGTTGCAGTTAGGCTTCGAAAGCATCAGATCTCTTGGCTTTGATGCCATGTAAAATTGGGAATATGCAAATATTCTATTGTGTTTCTTCATGGAGGGAAAAACATTACGTGGATAGACTCATGATAAAATCCTACTAATAGTGAGGGACTAAAGCCACTAGACCAATAACTGAATTAATCTAATACCTCTAACATCAACAAACAACAATAATGGAAAACCAGATTTTAGCTTCTTTCTAGTTATTGAAACTTACATTGTGAGGGATTTTTCTGCCCCATGTCAAACATTTGGTGAAGTTTTTCATACAGTTGAGGCTGCTCCTTGTACCTGTTTTAACTTATTTGCTCTGCATTTTTCAGCTGAACTATTGACCACAAACAAGCTATCTGAATTAGCTTGTTTAGCACTATATCTGATGTATGAGAAAAAGCAAGGAAAGAAGTCATTCTGGTATCCATTCATCAGGGAACTCGATCGCCAGCGAGGAAGAGGCCAGCTAGCTGTGGAATCTCCGCTTCTTTGGTCTGAATCTGAATTGGCCTACTTAGATGGCAGTCACACAAAGGTAATTGCTATTCGGCCAATAGACAGAAATTGTACACTTGTTACTTTTAACCTGGGAATATGCTTAGAACCCTGTTGAGGCTCCATGATTAGTATTTATAAACATAGATTGCAACTAATAACCATTCAGGCTGAAGTTCTTGGAAGAGAAGAAGGAATAAAGCGAGAGTATAATGAGCTGGACACAGTTTGGTTCATGGCTGGATCACTTTTTCAGGTCCTATTTTAATAATCAGACAAGTCTGCAGTTTTCTGATTAGTCTTCTTAAACTTATTATGAACTTTCATTTGCTCACAATTTTTTAGTGTGATACAGCAATATCCCTTTGACATACCTACGGAGGCTTTTCCATTTGAGATTTTCAAGCAGGCATTTGTTGCGGTACAGTCATGTGTTGTTCATTTGCAGGTAAATTGTTTTGTAATCAATTTTATTTGCTGATGTAGATCAGTGAGTTGCCACCAAAGCATTATTTGCAATCAACATTATTCTTTCTGGTTGGTTGGGCACATTTTTTATGAGATGACGGACTATGTTTGCTTACCATGTAAACTGGTGGCACTGTCATTTACAGTGGTCAGTGGGGTAAAAATCAATGCCCTGGACCTACTAATTCTTTTGCCCACGGTTGACACGACATCCGATAATCCATGGGTTGCATTATTTTGTTAACTGATTACTAAATGCGTCAAAACTAGTATTTGTTGTGTTTTATTCACACACATTTTAGTTGTCAAATTGTGAGAAAAAAAAAAGAGAAACGGATTTTCCCATCAGTTGCAACTTGAGTTTGAACGAACACTGGGGAGATAATCTTTGTGGCTCATTTGAAATCTATCTTAAATGGATCAACCTCACCAATGCTCAAGATGAGTCATAAGATTGATTGCTCAGCCCTACTGTCGCTTCCTATTTACCACTTGCTAAACCAATTCCTTCATCCATCTTTATCATTCAATATCAACTGGGAGAAGTTCCCTACCGAGAGAGCCATTCTTGACCAATAGTAGCCTCAAAACCCCCTTTCTACATTTCAATAATGTATCATTACTTAATAACTTTACATTAATAAATATTTTACTATTTATTATAATATATTATAATCATAACTTTTTTGTTAAAATAACAAAAATATTAATAACAACAACAACAATAATAATTCTATTGTTAACAAAATGATAGTTAGAACATATATTACTATAAGTATGTACACTATCTATGCATCTGCTACAACTCAAACTCCCAACACAAAAAAAATCTTTCCAACACCATGTAAGATATAAAATCACTTATCAAACCAATTACAGCAGACAATTCAGCCATCATACCAGCTGAAAATATCAACCATTCCAATTCAGCTCACACATACACTTTCTTTACATATGCATTCTTAGGAAGAACCAACAGAAACCATTATGTTCAGCACTTTACAGTAGCAGAAATTAGCCATCACCGGCGGCAACAAAAAAGACTTTACAGTGTTCTAAGACAAGAACTAAGCAGTGCCTTCTACATAATAATGTGAAAGACTCCAGCAGGGATCAGCCATTAATATAACATCAAATATGCCTTGAAACAGAATCGACTGCAACTCCAGTCATCAAATTCCAGAAATTGCTCCAAACATGCAAGTGTTACATATCTATCATTACGACCAAGGAGGTTCATGTGGATCGAGTGAACTTCAGGATGATCCAGATAGCATCTTGTTTCTCCGTTCTCATAAGTAGCCCGGTTGATACTTTTGCTTTCTGCTGTTATTTTTTTTATCATAGGCACACTTTAATAGGGGGGAACACAGCCTACAAGAATTTGGTGGCCATTCAAATAGGTATTCTGGCTGCAAGAGGAGAAAAAAAGTGATGACTCTGTAGTGACTGTTTCATCTTTTCCTGCCCCTATGTATTAAATGAAAGCTGCTGTCATAAATAGCACAATGTTAAATAGTTGAAGTACTTTCGGTCATTTTCACAATATTTTTGCTGCAGTTATGAAGCAGCTATCTAACAGACTTCCAAAGTTTCCCACAATCTCACGGTGGCCACTTCCTTGACCTTGCATTTGATTATTTTTTGTCACAGTTATGTTTTCTACATTTATTGGTTAATTTTACAAATGATCTTATATTGGGATATTTATGAAACAACCATGCTGACATGCATTGGAAACATCAAGTGCATTTTTGAAAGAACAAGCAGACAATGGAAATTATTTCCATTTAGTAGCCATATTTTGAATTATTCGTTTGTTCCATGGCCTTGTTGAGTAGTCATAGACATTGTTTGTTAAGGTAATTATTTCCCTCAAAAGCATTTTCTAGGAAAATAGCTTGATGTTCTATCATTTTGCATAGTTGAACACTATTAATGGGCCTTAGTTGTTAAAATAAAAATTAAAAACTATGAATCAACTAGAAGATTCATCCTTATTATAGTTTTAACATAGAATAATTCTATATTATTTCCACGTTATCATATTACTTTTAGATCCACTCTGAAATCAATCATACTCTCTCAAGATGATAAGCAATGGATATAAATGAGTAAATGTCTCTCCCTTACTCTATAGGTAAGAATCTATCCCTTAATTAGAAAATTCTTATCCAAAAGTAGAGCTTCTAATCCACAGATGAAACTTTTCATTTGCTTCCTAAGCCTTTTGGTGTTCCTTTTGACACTTGAATAAGAGGGAGGATGATTTCATATTTTTTTGTGTGACCATTCATTGCCAAATGATCTACCAAACAAACCTTGAAACAAGGCTGAATGGCTCTTTTTAGGTATCTATATCGACCAAAAATCAATGTGTTGACCAACATCGAAAATATGATTGTTACGAGACATCATGTTCAAATCTAGGCAGTATTGGTTCACCGAAATGTTACAATCCAATGTGTGTTGACTAAAAACTAACTTTGGTTGACACCCCCAATTTGGTCGATCAAACATGGATATTTAGTCAATCCAATTTGTGTCCATGGGTGAATCAAGTTCTGTTTCAATTTGTTTGACCATCAAACAACTATGAGTCAATCTATTAATTACCTTGTAGAATCTAAAATGAATTTCCTTAGATAACAAACTCTGTTTATAAACTAAATCCTATAATACAATTAATCTACCCAAAACAAGCCCAATATTACAACAATTAGCACATTACACATAGGGCTTTGAGTTCTTCAAGCTTGATGGCTATCCACAAGTTTGAACACCGCACGACTTACACATAGCTCATGAGCTCTGTCATCTAAACTCGACCACTTAATCTATAATTTACACAATTAGTGTTGCACAATAGGTAAGTGATCAAATAGAAATGGTTAGACACAGATTGCATTACCAAACCATCATAATGCTATGGTTAGACTTACCCACAGCGGAGAAATTATTATGTCAACATTGTTCAAATAACTATACACCCAATATATGCAAAGGCAAGTATCCACCTAGCATTTAACATTTACCCAACATGAATAAAACATGTATCCACTAATAAGAAGTCATGCAACCACAAATAAGCAAGCATAATAATGAACCATAGTCTCGTCTATAAAACATAGTTAAGCATCACCTATTAACCTCTATCCTTCTATAGCGGTTTTCTTATATATATTTATTCCAATCTTTTTAAGAGGATTAGCCTTGTTCACCTTTTTAGCCTTTTTGGTCTAATTGCTAAGGCGTGTAAAGAAAATATTACATATTAGTTGTCCTACAAGAGTTTGGTAATTTTAACATTTTCAATATGAGCACTACAAGGGTGAAACTGTCTCAAAATTATGTAAAAAAGAATAGAAGCGTAACGGTCATTATACATTCTTTTATTAAAGGAAACACCCCAAACTTAACCATATGAAAACAACCTAATCTAGCATGGAACTCCATGGTAATACAATCATGCCACAACACAACCTGTTCATACTAGCCTTTGTTTTTCCCCTTTCAAATTTAAAATGCCATTTTAGGCTTCTTTTACTATTTAGGATTGCCTACTTGATTCCTACAATCTTTGAGATTATCATTTGATTCATGCATAAGATTCTTATAAAAATTGAGTTCAGCAAAGGAGAACACCTACGTTATTAATTACCTCCAAAAAGGCAGAATTTGAGCCTTTAAAATGACTTAAAACCTCTACTATATTTCAATCTATAAAATAATAGCCAAAGCCAACAAGAAAGTATGATTTTCATGCTTCTCAGCATCAAAGTTGCAGGGAGGTTTACCATGAGAAGATCTGATCATCTGAATCCCTTCTACTTCTTTTCCTTAAAAAGATCAATATCATCAAATTCATCAATAATATAATTATGTCTAGGTTTATCCAAATAAATGAAGGAGATAACTCACAAAATCATCCTAGCCTCTTTACAACCCCAAAGAAAGAGAAATTGGGTAGATTTTCACCTTCAATCAAAGAGGTAACTCTTCCAGGGTTGTTCCCCTCTTCCACAAGAAGCCACAAATGCTTCGTTGTTGGTTCTCCTCCAAGGAGGTAGAAGAGAGGAAGGAGAGGGATGGAATGGTTCTCTATTAAGGGAGGAGAGGGGAGATGTTCGCTAGGTTGTCGAAAGGTGGGGGGAGGGGTGCACTACTGGAAAGAAGAAAAGAAATCACTGGATAAAAAGAGGTGTTCGATCTCCAATTGAAAAAAAGAAGAGAGAAAACTCCAAGATTTAACCCAAACTACATATTATTATGATCAGATTTTGCTTCAATCATATCTACCCAATTTGCCTCCAAATTGATGAAATTTTAGCCAAATGAATGTTAATTATGTCATGTAGTCGAAGGCCTCAACACCAAAACAAATAATAATCAGTGCAAATCAAGAATATCACAAAACACATTTTCTTATTTTTCTTTTTCATTTTAAATATCTTAGCATTTACCTGTAGTTGCTGTTGACATGTTAGAGATATGTCTATTTCATGAGAAAAATCACGTTATATGTTTTTTTTTTCTTTTAATGGTAATTTTTCAGACTTTTTTGCTTGTCTTGTTTGTTTATTTCATTTAGAACAGAAGGTAACTTTGGCCAGAAGGTTTGCATTAGTTCCTCTGGGACCTCCTTTGTTGGCTTACAAGAGCAACTGTAAAGCAATGTTAACTGCTACTGATACCGCTGTTCAACTAGTAGTTGATTGTCCATACAAAGCTGGAGATCCTATTGTTGTATGGTAATTTTTTTATTTAAAAAATTATACTTATTGTAGATGTTATTCCTTTTCCAACTAGCCATTGCTGTACTGTGTTCTCTTTGTAAATTTGCAAGGTTATATTCACAGATATCTCAACTATATTTGATAGGTGTGGACCCCAACCGAATTCTAGGTTGCTTCTCAATTATGGTTTTGTTGATGAAGACAATCCTTATGACCGTATACTAATTGAGGTGAATCTCACATTGATTCATCTCGCTTTGCTAGCACGTCATTTGCTTAGTCGACTTGGTATAACTTTCTTCCATATGTGGACTCCAGGCATCTTTAAATACAGACGATCCTCAATACCAAGAAAAGAGAATAGTTGCTCAGAGAAATGGAAAGCTATCTGTCCAAACTTTTCTTGTATGAGAGTTGAACTTTTTTCCTCCTAAATTTTCAAGCAGATATAAGATTGCCTCTTTTTTCAGGTCCATGTAGGTAGAGAAAAGGAAGCCATATTAGAGATGCTACCATATCTCAGATTAGGCTGCATTTCCAATGCAGCTGATATGCACTCTGCCATTTCTTCTCAAGGCCCTACATGTCTGGTACATTAGTCTATCCACTTGGTTCTTTAGTTTGAAGACTGCCATTTCTTGATTTCTCAGATATTTTGACCTTTCTGTTAACTGTGAAAGTGCTGATACTGTAACAATCACTTGAATATGCACTGCCATCATTTATTATTTACAGTCACGAAACAAAAACAAAAAAAACTAATTCTTAAGTATTTAGGTTATGATCTATGTATCACATAATCAAAATTTCTTTATTTATGTGGTTTAGACTTTTATTTATTTGACGGTTGACTTATATATATGTTTGGTTGTGCTTATGAAAATGTGCCGAAAGCATTTTTCTAGTGTTTTGTTGACGATATAAGATTGAAGACAAATGTAATTACCCATGGTTTTCCTATTTTGATTTTTTAAAATTTATTTATCTAGTATCTGTAAATGTTATAACGTTATTTTTTAGTTTAATATTTTATATTTATAATGTATTTTTTATTATTTAAGTTTAATTTTGCTTATTAGTTTCACGATATCTATATATTTTGTAACTTTAAGTGTCTTTTTTCTTTTTGGCGTGGACCAAGTATGGTTCAAATTGGGCCGACTTGAGCCCATCCCTTTTTGAGATTTGGTAGCGTATTAAACTTTTAATATCTTTATATTATTGTTTTTGTGTTTTGTGCAAAAATATTCGGTACATTATAACTTATGAAAAAGAGGCCCCAACTATCTTGACTGCACTAACTGAATCTAACCTGAGAGTCAAAATGTGAAATAGTTTTTTGGCTCAATCTTTTCAAGAAATTGTGTCTCATAGGTGAAATCGAAGTGAGCTTTCTTATGCTTGAGATATGCTCTTATTTGACTGAATAATTTTCCATTCACTGAAGCATTGTTTTCTACCAACCATCCAAAAAATGCTGAAAACTTTTTCTTGGCAATTGCTAAGAAGGTTACAAGCACTTGAGGTGTTCCTACTTTGGCATGGAGCACTGACAAAGTGGCAAGATTTCTAAAAGAAATCTTGCCACTTTCATGTCTACTTTCCGGGTGTCTAAAGATTCAAACTATCCTGGTTCTAAATGAGACATTGAGAAGTCATAAGGATGCCATTAGGAAATATTGTTGACTGGCTAGTCACTCACAGAGAAAATAAATGAAGACAAATTAAGCCAAAATTGTGATTTTGTATTGCGCAGTTTGTTTGGGTTCATTTCTGAGTCATGGAATGAAGCCTTTGTTGTCTCTCATTGTGTACTTATTTTGATCCTTGGTTGCGACAATTGGAAACTTCCAACTCAATTAGTTTTTTGTTGTCAATCCAAAAGGTTAGTCTGTTTGCTAGTTCAATCGTGGTGATATGATGTATACTTGGATAAGTTCACAATTTCTTTTTTCTTGATAATGGATGCTGCTTGCAATGTTTTCTTGTGTCACTTGTGTCAGAGTTCATGTTTGTACAACATTTGGTAATTATCTTACAACAGTTAAGCCCATGCATGGAGAGAGCTGTGCTTGACCAACTTGTAAACTACTTTGAGGCTCGGTTGGCGGCCTACCCGACAACTTTGATTGAGGATGAAGATATGGTAATGACAATGCAGATAGTACTTATTCCATAGTATTCAAATATGTGCTAGTAAGCAAGTTGGTATCCTTTGATTACCAGTTGGCAGATTGCAACCTGGATCCGAAGAAGCGAGTTGCAGTTCAACTAGTTAAATTAGAAAAAAAAATGATTCATGCTTGTTTGCAGGCCACTTATGGTTTTATACATGAATTACCAGATGACACAATATCTCCTTGTCCAGCTCCTTTCATGCCACAGTTGAAAATTTAGGTATTTACTCTCGTTTCCATTCCAAATTAGTCGATCATATTGAATCATACTCAGAAGCAGCTAATCCTTTCAGGGATATTGAAGATTATAAGTAAAGCTCTTAAGCAGCATCAACTCAGCATCGCATAGTTGGTTTAAGTACTTAACTTTCTGAGTAAGCTTGTAAAAAATGAAGTTCTAAATATATTTGGATTATGCTTTATCAGCTGCTATACTAATATATCATAATAGTTGCAATTTCTCCTAAATACAATGAATGCTTGATAGGTTCATATCAGTTAGAATGGGGATGCTCATCAGTTGTAATATGTGCTGGGGTTAAGGATGGTGAAACATTAGTTTGCAATACTTGAAGATGCAAATGCTGGTCTCCTGCTAATGCAATAGAGCAGTGAATATGAATATGTAAAGTGGGTTCAAAGATAAGTGGGAAAAATTGAATGATAATTTGAGCATATTGGGATATGATCCCAAAGCTTGAAACCAATTAGATTATAGTTCTCGCACCCCACTAGTGAATTATGGTAAACTATTTCTTTATTAACTTGACAACATCACAAATTCAAGGTCTCATCCATTTTCTCCATAACAATTTTCACCTAATTATGGATACAATACCTTTCTGAACTTCAATCATTACAATGAGTAACTCTTAATCTTCAACTGAAAATTAATGATGCATTTCTGATGTACCTCTGCTTCTCTTTTTTTCCTGCTTCTGCTTCATCATTATGTTTTAAGGCTAATGGCCTTTAACTTGACCACTCTATGATAGTCCTATCTTCATGCAGTTAAAGATATTAGAAACATTGGATTGTAGTTAGTATGGGACATTTTCAAGGATTTGGAGTATTCCTTATCCATCTTGATGCAACAGGCTAATCCAAACCTGGAATAAGAGAGGGCAGATTAACAAATTTGATCCTATCTTTCTTGGAATATGCAATTGGGGTGTAGAGATGACGAACTGTAGAAGAATTGTTATTGGCAAGAAAGGAGAGCTGTGAAAGGCTGACTTGCTAGTTTTGAGAACATGTTATTGTGAGGTGCGGAGGAAAGAAATATAACAGTCAAAGGTGGAAGATTTAGTTGATTTTGATATTATGGTAACGATTTAATTAATTGCTAATTTGACATAGGTATTAAAGGTAGACTTCATCTGATTAACTAATAATGCTATTATCTCAATTAAATTAGTTAATAACTAATCACCTAACCTGACAACAATAGCAATAAACTGCTACATAAATAAGGAATATAATTAATCCTATACACACCCAAACTATTAACTTGATACATTAAACATTAGCAATATAGTAGTTAATTGTAACATATTAACTTCATATTATTATATTACTGATAACTAAAATATGATTAATAATTTGATTGTGCCATTGCACATCTAATATTATGCCATCTCATACATCAAAATATTTCATTTTATTGCTATTATTTTTAGATTTTTCTATCAATTTCAACATATCCAGAATGAACGATAGTTGGGTATTTTCACCACTGATCCCGCCCTATCTTTGGCACCGTACGGACAGCCAACGTGGCAAACAGCATGACCGACTTCAATGTCCACGTCATTGTGCAGGTAGCCAGCTGGACACTCTAGCCGGACCCAGGGTCTATGCCAGCCAGTCGGACTCAAGGCGGCCGGTTAGAATAAATATAGCGGTTTATCCGGCCGGGCAAACCCGGCCGACCACGTTAAGGCTTACACGCCTCGTCTATCCGGGTATTTCCGCCCGACCACATTAAGGCTTACACGCCTCGTTCATCCGAGTGCATCCGCCCGGCAGTCCTTTATGCCCATGCCTGATATCCATCCGGGCGGGCCGCCCCGGTGCCCACTCGGGCGAACTGACACTCTCTGACAGGCGCCGCCTGTCAGAGACTTACAGAAACCTGTCTTTGTCCTCACATAAGACAAATAGTATACGACAAAGAAGGTTGGTTACAAATCAATATAATCATACAATATCTTCTGACCCTGTCAGAGAATCCTGACACAGGTCATACTCAAATCAACCTAACCTTACCATATCCTCTGACCCTGTCAGAGGATCCTGACACAGGTCATACCCAAATCGACCTAACCATACCATACCATATCCTATGATCTTGTCAGAAGATCCTGACACATGTCAGACTTGGTCCTTTTCCCCGGCTATATAAGCCACTCCCCTCCTCATTATCAGGGACGCGCGCGAAACCTCTCGTCTACAGTGCTCCTCTATTTGCTTGTTCATCGGAGTACTGACTTGACCGTCGAAGTGCCTTGCCGGGACGTCTCCCGGCTAGGTTGCTAACGGTCATCCTCCTCAGCAGGTCTACTTCCTCCGGTCGAAGGACGCCCCCCACCCGCTGCCATTTTACGCGAGGACATCCAGTCAGCATCCATGTCATTCCTCTCTACACTGTCATTCCGGTTGCGGCTCCACTACGCTCGGCGACAGGATCAAATTTGGCGCTAGAAGAAGGGCCTTGTGCCTGATCGAGAGCGAAGAATGGAAAACCCCAATCCACTGACGGTTACTCTTTCGCCAGAAGAGTATGAAATGCTGATGGCTGCCCGGACACAGAAGGCACAACAATCACATCCGCCGGCCGGTAGCCAAGGGGCCCGGCCCCCTGGGCCTTCTATACGGGGAAATTCAGGAGGTATGGCTGCTCAGCCCGACCCCGTCATTCCAAATTTTCCCCGAGCACTTTTTCGAAACGAGGACCACTCGGCCCCGACCGAAGCTTCAGCATCCAGCCGGGCGCATCAGGCGCGCCCCGATAAAGGCAAAGGGTTGGCCGACACCGCTGCGGCCTATTCGACTCACAGTCCTTTCTCTCCACAAATTCTTGGGGACCCCGTTTCCAAGCATCTGCGATTCTTCACCATGCCTGAGTATTCGGGGGCCAGCGACCCCGAGGAACATGTCATGAAGTTTGAGAGCGCCGCCCAGCTGCACCAATACCCGGAGGGCGTCAAATGCCGCGCTTTCCTGACAACCCTCTCCGGGCAGGCTCAACGATGGTTCGATGGACTTCCGGGCGGATCAGTCGGGAGTTTCGCAGAAGTGAAGCGGCTGTTTCTACAGCATTTTGCAAGCAGTCGGAGGCATCATAAGACCAGCCTCAATTTGTTCGCTCTGAGGCAAGGTCCAAAAGAATCTCTCCGGGCCTACATCCAGAGGTTCAATGAAGTAGCTATAGAGGTGCCCAATACCACACCAGAAGTACTGGTCACCGCCTTCTCGCAGGGGCTCCAAGAGGGCGATTTCTTCCGATCCCTGATCAGGAAGCCACCAAAGAATTTCGACAGCCTGCTCGGGAAGGCTGTTAAGTATATAAATGTAGAGGAAGCGCAAGCCGCCCGGAGGAAGGAAGTAATGGTTAGCCCACAGCCCGCACCTCAACACAACAGATCGCCAGGAGGACTAATTCGCAGTCCCCGACCGGCCGATCGGCCCGGAATGAGACCCCAGCAAGTGCAGGTGGCACAGGGGAATTGGCCCAACAGATGGGCACCGTATTGTGCGTTTCACCAGTGTAATACGCACAACACTGAGGACTGCCGAGCAGGCGGCAGAGCTCGGACCCCACTCGGCAGGGGTCAAGGACGACAAACCCCGCAGGGACGCGGGCGTGGTCATGGAGCCACAGCCCAACAAGGACAAAGGCGGGATGCTCCCGCCGCCCGGCAATTGTTTCCTCCGCCCGGGCAGGAAGAGGCGGAGGAACTTGACGAAGATCAAGCGAATCAGCAGAACGCCGTCCGAGGAGGCGTCCACGTGATTTTCGGCGGTCCGACCGGAGGCGACTCCAACCGAGCCAGAAAGACGCAGGTGCGCCGACTGGAAATTCACCAAGTCGGAGTCAGCGCCTCTCAAGCTCAAGGGCCCCAAATCAGCTGGGGGCCGCAGGATTTACAAGGATTGGAGGTGCCGCACGATGATCCGCTGGTCATCACGGCTGTCATCGCCAACTACGACGTCCACCGCACCATTGTGGACACAGGCAGCTCGGTAAACATTTTATATAAACGAGCTTTCGATCAACTGCAAATTGAATTATCGCAGCTAGAGTTGGTGGCTACTCCCCTATTCGGATTTACGGGGAACGAAGTACAGCCGATCGGACAGATACGGCTGGCCGTCTCACTTGGAGAGGAGCCACTCAAGAGAACCCGATGGACCACATTTCTGATTGTGGATGCCTCAGCTGCCTACAACGCTATTCTCGGTCGACCGGCTCTCAACGAATTTAAAGCGGTAGTCTCCACCTACTACCTCAAGGTGAAGTTTCCGGTCGGCGACAGAGTCGGCGAGGTGAAGGGCAATCAGACCGTGGCCCGACGCTGCTATGCGGATGATGTCCGCTCGGGAGGACAAAAGGCAAGGCGGGCAAGTAGCGGCTGCAACATGGTGCAAGCCTCCCCTTGGGCAGAATTGCGGGAGGACAAAGAGGAGGTACAACTTTTGCCCGGTAGAGAGGATACCAAGATACAAATTGCTGCAGGACTTCCTGAGGAGCTGAAGCAATCCCTAATCGCCTCCCTCGCTCGAAATCAAGACGTATTTGCCTGGTCGACGAAAGACTTAAAGGGAGTCCGGCCGGAAGTAGCAGAACATCAACTGCACGTGCACCCAGGCGCGAGGCCAGTGAAGCAGCGAAAAAGGGATCACAGCGCCGCCCAGAATCAAGCCATCCGGGCGGAAGTAGAAAGACTGCTGGAAGCAGGACACATCCGGGAAGTTCAGTTCCCAGCCTGGCTGGCGAATGTGGTGCTGGTGGCCAAACCCAACGACAAGTGGCGGGTATGCATTGATTTCCGAGACCTTAATCGTGCATGCCCGAAGGATTGCTACCCACTTCCACGGATCGATCAAATGGTAGACTCGACGGCCGGCAGCGAGTTCATATCAATGCTGGATGCGTACCAGGGGTACCACCAAGTCCCGCTGGCGGCTGCCGACCAAGAGAAGGTTAGCTTCGTCACGGCTGACGACACCTACTGCTACACCGTCATGCCGTTTGGCCTCAAGAATGCGGGCGCCACCTACCAAAGAATGATGAACAAGGTGTTCCGGTCGCAAATCGGGCGTAACGTCGAAGTGTACGTCGACGATATTCTAATCAAGACCGCCCGGGCGGAAGAATTAATCCCCGACATTGAAGAAACTTGCCAAACCCTACGGCGGTTTGGCCTGAAGCTCAATCCGGCCAAATGTCTATTCGGGGCTCGAAGCGGGAAGTTCCTCGGTTATATAGTCACCGAGCGGGGAATCGAAGCAAATCCGGGCAAAGTAAAAGCCATTCTAGAGATGCCGGCCCCACGAAATCTCAAGGAAGCTCAGCGGCTGACCGGGCGGATAACCGCCCTGTCCAGATTCATTTCCCGATCAGCCGAACGGGGTCTGCCATTCTTCGAGACATTGCGCCGGGCCACCAAATTTCAGTGGGACGAAGAATGTGACAAGGCCTTCGAGGAGCTGAAAGCTTATCTGTCTGAGCTACCGACACTCGCCCGGCCGGAGCCGACTGAGAATTTATATGTATACTTGGCAGCTTCCTTCGACTCGGGCAGCATGGTGTTGGCCCGGCAAGAAAAAAATGAGCAAAGGCCGGTGTACTTCTTTGCCCACTTATTTAAAGGAGCTGAGTGTCGGTACACGGCACTCGAAAAATTGGCGTACATACTGTTCTTAGCCGCCCGGCGACTCAGACCATATTTCTTATCTCACCCAATTACTGTATTGACTAACAGTAACTTGGGTCGGGTGCTCACAAACCCAGACGCATCAGGGCGGCTAGTCAAGTGGACAACTGAGCTGAGCGAGTATGACATACAATATCAACCCCGGCCGGCTATCAAGGCGCAAGCCTTAGCCGATTTTCTCACGGAATTGCATCCCGATGAAGCCGAAGGCGTATGGAAGGTGTACGTTGATGGGGCATCCTCTCGGCAAGGTAGCGGAATCGGCGTTCTTATGGTTTCACCCGAAGTAGAACGGCTACACCTGTCCGTGCGATTAGAACACAAGGCTACGAATAATGAAGCTGAATATGAAGCACTTATAGCCGGTCTGCAGGCCGCCCGGCATGTCGGCGCCACCCGGGTATGGCTATACTCAGATTCGCAACTTGCTGTACAGCAACTGGCCGGTAATTTCGAAGTCAACAGCAACCGGCTGCAAGAGTACATCGATGCTTATGAACAGCTGAAGGCGGGTTTCAGGGAGGTACTCTTACAGAAGATCCCTCGGGAAAGCAACTTAAAAGCGGATGAGCTAGCCAAATTAGCTAGCGCAGTCGGAGCTTGGGTGATCCCCCGGCCGGCCTGCCACGCTTTATTCGTCATGCAAATCGAGCAGCAAGCAGAAACCGAATTGATGACCGATTGGAGAACTCCATTGATTGCATTCTTGACCAGGGGAGAAGTACCATCCGACCGGGAGGAGGCTCGGCTGTTCAGAAAGAGAGCCGCGCAATGCACCATGGTCGGAGATGTCCTCTATAAACGGGCTCACGCCCGGCCATTGCTCAAATGCCTTGGCGGTGAAGACGCAGATTATGTGCTCCGAGAGGTCCATATGGGGGTCTGCAGTAATCATTCAGGGGGTAGAGCCACCGCCCGGAAGGCTCTGTTGGCCGGGTATTATTGGCCAACTTTACAGAAGGATGCCGACCGGCTGGCCGCAACATGCATCTCATGTCAGAAACACCAGTGCCTGCCACACCAGCCAACCGAAGTAATGAAGACATCTGCTGTCTCTTGCCCGTTCGACCAATGGGGCATGGATATCGTAGGTCCGTTTCCGATCGCCCCCGCCCAGAAGAAGTTCTTGTTGGTCGCGGTGGATTACTTCTCTAAATGGGTGGAAGCAGAGGCGCTGGCTAGGATCACCGAGCAGGCGGTGATTAAGTTCTTGTTGCAAAACATTCTATGCAGATACGGGATCCCCCACAAGTTGGTTTCTGACAACGGTCGGCAGTTTCAAGGGAAGAAAATCAAAGAATGGTGCTCGGCATACGGCATCCATCAGGCTTTTACATCTGTAGCGTATCCACATCCACAAAGCAACGGCCAGGCAGAAGTCACCAACCGGGAAATCTTGAGAGGGCTCAAAACAAAGCTGGATCATGCAGGAACCAACTGGGTAGAGCAGCTGCCCGGGGTCCTTTGGGCGAACAGAACCACACCCAGAGAAGCGACCGGGCAGACGCCTTTCCACCTCGTCTATGGCAGCGAGGCGGTGGTGCCGGTCGAGGTCGGGTGTGAATCCGACAGGCGGTTAAGCTATGATGAAGGGAACGATGAAAGAAGGCGCTTAGAGCTTGACCTCATAGAGGAAGTCCGGGAAAAAGCAGCCGCCCGGATGTTCACATACCGTCAGCGTATGAAACAAAGGTACGACCAGAAGGTGTTGCCGCGCTCGTTTCACGCTGGGGACCTAGTCTGGAAACGTATAAAGCCGGTCGGTGATGTTAGCAAATTACAACCACAGTGGGGCGGACCCTTCAAGATAGTGCAGAAATTGCATTCAGGCGCTTACTACTTGGAGGATGAACATGGAAAGAGGCTTGACCGACCGTGGAGTGCCATACACTTGAAAATGTACAGAGAGCCCTAGAGTGATGCAATCTTGTAAACCGCAGCATTCTAGCTATAACGAAAGGCTCTCCCGACCGAAAATTGCCGGTCGGCCATACAAGGCAAGTCATACCTGGACGGGACGCAGGCGGACGTGTCATAACCTCCAGATGCCTGAGTTGGCGATTGACTGGAAGCGTCAGCCCACTCGGAAGCCTGGATTGGTTCCCGGTCGGAAGCGTGGCGACCCACGTGGAAGAATGGCCCATCAAGAAGCCTGAAGCGGTTCCCGATCGGAAGCGTGGCGTCCCACGCAGAAGATCGATGCCCTTTGGAAGCCTGAGTCGGCGACTGACTGGAAGCGTCAGCCCACTCGGAAGCCTGGATTGGTTCCCGGTCGGAAGCGTGGCGGCCCACGTGGAAGATGGCCCATCCGGAAGCCTAAGCGGTTCCCGATCGGAAGCGTGGCGTCCCACGCAGAAGATCGGTGCCCTTTGGAAGCCTGAGTCGGCGACTGACTGGAAGCGTCAGCCCACTCGGAAGCCTGGATTGGTTCCCGGTCGGAAGCGTGGCGGCCCACGTGGAAGATTGGCCCATCCGAAGCCTAAAGCGGTTCCCGATCGGAAGCGTGGCGTCCCACGCAGAAGATCGATGCCCTTTGGAAGCCTGAGTCGGCGACTGACTGGAAGCGTCAGCCCACTCGGAAGCCTGGATTGGTTCCTGGTCGGAAGCGTGGCTGCCCACGTGGAAGATTGGCCCATCCAGAAGCCTAAAGCGGTTCCCGATCGGAAGCGTGGCGTCCCACGCAGAAGATCGATGCCCTTTGGAAGCCTGAGTCGGCGACTGACTGGAAGCGTCAGCCCACTCGGAAGCCTGGATTGGTTCCTGGTCGGAAGCGTGGCTGCCCACGTGGAAGATTGGCCCATCCAGAAGCCTAAAGCGGTTCCCGATCGGAAGCGTGGCGTCCCACGTAGAAGTTCGATGCCCTTTGGAAGCCTGAGTCGGCGACTGACTGAAGCGTCAGCCCACTCGGAAGCCTGGATTGGTTCCCGGTCGGAAGCGTGGCTGCCCACGTGGAAGATTGGCCCATCCAGAAGCCTAAAGCGGTTCCCGATCGGAAGCGTGGCGTCCCACGCAGAAGATCGATGCCCTTTGGAAACCTGAGTCGGCGACTGACTGGAAGCGTCAGCCCACTCGGAAGCCTGGATTGGTTCCTGGTCGGAAGCGTGGCTGCCCACGTGGAAGATTGGCCCATCCAGAAGCCTAAAGCGGTTCCCGATCGGAAGCGTGGCGTCCCACGCAGAAGATCGATGCCCTTTGGAAGCCTGAGTCGGCGACTGACTGGAAGCGTCAGCCCACTCGGAAGCCTGGATTGGTTCCCGGTCGGAAGCGTGGCTGCCCACGTGGAAGATTGGCCCATCCAGAAGCCTAAAGCGGTTCCCGATTGGAAGCGTGGCGTCCTACGCAGAAGATCGATGCCCTTTGGAAGCCTGAGTCGGCGACTGACTGGAAGTGTCAGCCCACTCGGAAGCCTGGATTGGTTCCTGGTCGGAAGCGTGGCTGCCCACGTGGAAGAGTGGCCCATCCAGAAGCCTAAAGCGGTTCCCGATCGGAAGCGTGGCGTCCCACGCAGAAGATCGATGCCCTTTGGAAGCCTGAGTCGGCGACTGACTGGAAGCGTCAGCCCACTCGGAAGCCTGGATTGGTTCCTGGTCGGTAGCGTGGCTGCCCACGCGGAAGATTGGCCCATCCAGAAGCCTAAAGCGGTTCCCGATCGGAAGCGTGACGTCCCACGCAGAAGATTGGTTCCCTGTGGAAGCCTGAGGCGATGGCCGATTAAAACATCAGCCCGGCAAAAACACGTATCTGAGTTCGGTCGGGCGTGTGGCGATCCACATCCCTCGGGATCATTTATCAGTCGGCTAGCTTACACAGCCATCTCTGAAGTAGCTTAGTTCCCGGACCGGGCGCGGGTGACTCACACCTTAGTCAGATCACCCGGTCGGCTACCTGACAACCATTATCCCGCGCTTAGGTCGGATCTCTGGCCGAGCAACATCTACTTAATATCTAAAATAACTCGTTAAAGGAAAATACTCTTCATTGCTGATTGACTCGGAAGCATTACAAAAAGAAGAACCCCAACCGGCGGCTTAGGATTACACGGTTAACATTTAGGTAAAAGGCTGGAAGAAGTCTTTGGGTAGCATCTCCTTGACCCGGCTCACTTGGACAGCATTGATATGAAGGTCGGCAGGCAGATGGCCGCTCTCTTGGAGCTGCAGAACAGCGCTTTCTAAGCCCATCTTGAACATGCCAGATGTCCGCTTGCCCAACTGCTTGCCGAACTCTTTAGAATTGATGTAAGCCAAGCGGTGTGCGTCCATCCGGGCGGGCTCGCCTGCTTGATGCAGCTTCAGGCTGTCATTTCCGCCCGGAGGTTAGCTAGCTCCTTGTCCTTCTCCTCCAGGGCAGCGGATTGGGAGGCCAGCAGTCCTTCAGACAAATGGAGCTCGTCTTCTCGGGCGTCTAAAGCCTTCTCCTTGGCATTTAAGTCCGACTCCCGAGTCGCCAGCTCCTGCTCTTTTTCATTCAGGGTCATCCGGAGCTCCTCCGAAGACTTCATCGTCTTGTCGAGTTCCGCCTTCAAGGCTTGGGCCTCGACAGCCTTCTTGTCGAGGTCCAATCGGGCACGGCGCTGCATAGCCAGAGCCTTCTTCCTCTCCTGCTCAAGAGTCGCGTGCAGGGAGGAAGATCGGGCATACGCCCGCTCGGCTGCCTCCGCTCGGATGGTTTCCTCCGTCAGTAGTGCCTCGGCGGAACGGAGTTTCTCCTTAAGGTCCAGTATCTCCGAACGGAGAATAGCTGTACCCTCTTCGCCGGCCGGTAAATTAGCGTGCGCCTGGCGGAGTTCCGCTTCCTCGAGCCGCCGCTCGGCCGCTCGGCGTCCCCTGGCGTTGATAACCAGGGAATAGGCGACGCTCGAGCAGGAGGCCCAAAACTACAATAAAAATGTTAGAAAGAGGCAAGGTGATTAAGCTTCGAAGCATCGGACTTACATGCGTAGCGTCCTGAAGAAATTGGTCTGCCAGTCGGATCGGGGGCCTCGAAGTCCCCTCCCTCATACCCTGCTCCCAGCAGTCCGCCAATTCCCCGTAAAGGGTAAGCCGCTGCTGGACTTCGTAGGGGGCCGCTGGGTCGACCGAGGGAAGATATACGCCATAGCCACACGGCTGCGAGCGCTGTCCCCCTGAGCGAGACGAACCCGGTGCGTCGGCTGACCGGCTCGCTCCAGCCGGGCTAGCAGTTGCCTCTGCAGGTTGAGAGGGAGAGCCCGACGCAGTAGTCCTCGGGCGCCTCTGCAAAGGTTCCGGGTCAGGAGAATCAGAAGAGGACGGGCCTACCTCTGTCGACTCCTCAATACCGATAGAAGCGCTAGCCTTCCGCTTGGAAGGCTGGGACTTCTCCTTGGAAGGCTGAATCTTCTGCTTGCCGGAGGATCTTGCCGGAGCAGAAGATTTTGATGAGCCGACCGGCTCCCTAGAACCAGTCGTCGCTGGTTGGGCAGAAGGAGCCTGAGGGGCGGGCTCCGCGCTCTCAGGAACCGTAGGTTGGTCGGGCAGACCGGCCTGGCGCAGACGTAGTTGCTCGGCCGCCCGGGCGTTTAATTCTTCGTCATCCAGGCCCAGGGCCTCATCGAGGGCCGCTTCCCACATCATCTCGGCTGCAAAATCAGAAGATGTTGAGTTAGGGAGAAAGAAGTACGAAACAAAAAATGACTTACAGAAGGTGCCGGGCAAGGCGGCAGGCACTCGGCTTAGCCCAAATATGTACAGGACGGCGTCGTTGAGAAGTTTCAGGCCGTCGAAGTGGAGGCCACCGAGTAGAGAAGCAGCCCTTATAAATAAGGGGTCGGATTTAAAGTTTCTTAAGGGAGCTATAGGGGGCATGTCTTCGACCCATCCGATCGGGAACCCAGGCCTGGTCGGAGGGCTTATGAAGAAGAAATGAGTTTTCCATCCCTTATTCGAGGAAGGGATATTCTCCACAATGGATAATTTGGCTCGGGCTTGGAGAAAGAAATTCCCGACCTCCTGTTTCTTCGGGTAATAAAAGAAGTGAAGAACGTCCGGTCGGAGGGGGACTCGGTAAAGGGTAAAGAGAACTACTATGTTACACAATATACGAATGGCGTTGGGAGAAAGCTGGAAGATAGGAACATGGAAGAAGTTACAGAAGTCTACAATAAAGGGATGAAGAGGGTAGCGCAGGCCAGACATATGTTGGTCCCGGAAAAACACAAAGAAGCCTGCCGGAGGCTTGTGGGGTCTGTCAGCCAAAGTTGGAACCACAATGCGGTAGTCTTTTGGAATATCGTAAGCTAATCGGAGGTCGGAGATGGTCTCGTCGGTAAGGGTAGACTCGACAGTGGTATACCACAGAGAAGCAGCCATGGAGTAGAAAGAAAGGAAGAAAGGGGAGAATCTGACCGTGGGTGGCAGCGAAAAGAGTTAGAGAACCGACGATGAAGTGCGAAAACGGCGGCGATGAGCGAAGACGACGGCGAGGAGCGAGAAGCGGTGAGCTAGAGAGAGAGCGGCGAAAGCAAATCAGGGTTCCGTCGACCCCGAAGGTCTATTTATAGGGTGGCGGGAAGGCGGGCGACCGTCCGATGGCGATCCACGTGTACGGAGATCGCCTCATCCATGCCGTTGAGACGTCCCATGATCAGCCTCGAAAAGACGCGCCTCAGGCGCTGACGTCGCCTGCAGCGGCGACAGGGCGCGTCGTCGTGTCGCTCAGCCGGAAGCTGCCGCGTGGCAGAAAGAATTACGCGCGTTAATGGCCATTAAAAGCTCGTAATCATGGGGATAAATCGCATCCCGGTCGGCCAACCAGCGCGCGCCACGTGGCCCGGATCATTAAAGCCGACGTGAGTCCGTTAAGGCGCCGGTCGCATCGGGCGTATCACATCACCTCATTCGACTTAGAATGTCACGTCCCCATTAAATGACTGACTCGGGCTATCCCGAGAAAATCGTCTTGGGGCGCGTGACACTCCACATTTCTGGCGACTTAAGGCAAACATTCTCCCGCCAAAACATATTCAGCATATATCTCGTCGACTAACAACATTCGTCCGGTCGGACGCATTAACAATTTACGAGGACGTGGCGGCCCACGTTCCTCCGGTCAAAATCTTCATCCGCCCGGACATCTTCATCCTGTCAATGGCTAGTCGGGGATGCGTGGCGGCCCACGCTCCCCTATCATGCTTCGTCCAGCCGGACGGCCTCGTTAAAAAAGAAGGGTGCGTGGCGGCCCACGCCCCTCTCGACTAACAATCTTCTTCCACCCTGACAGGGCAGACATACTCGGCACCAACTGTTGAGCATCGTGTTAAGCCGGCCAGATATTAAAAGGGCAAATTCGCTCGGCCGCGGAATGGTTGTACACACTTGTAGTCCAGTCAGTCGGACTGATCGCCTCCTTCGACTAGACTTGAGGGGAAGGATATTGATCCCGCCCTATCTTTGGCACCGTACGGACAACCAACGTGGCAAACAGCATGGCCGACTTCAATGTCCACGTCATTATGCAGGTAGCCAGCTGGACACTCTAGCCGGACCCAGGGTCTATGCCAGCCAGTCGGACTCAAGGCGGCCGGTTAGAATAAATATAGCGGTTTATCCGGCCGGGCAAACCCGGCCGACCACGTTAAGGCTTACACGCCTCGTCTATCCGGGTATTTCCGCCCGGCCACATTAAGGCTTACACGCCTCGTTCATCCGAGTGCATCCGCCCGGCAGTCCTTTATGCCCATGCCTGATATCCATCCGGGCGGGCCGCCCCGGTGCCCACTCGGGCGAACTGACACTCTCTGACAGGCGCCGCCTGTCAGAGACTTACAGAAACCTGTCTTTGTCCTCACATAAGACAAATAGTATACGACAAAGAAGGTTGGTTACAAATCAATATAATCATACAATATCTTCTGACCCTGTCAGAGAATCCTGACACAGGTCATACTCAAATCAACCTAACCTTACCATATCCTCTGACCCTGTCAGAGGATCCTGACACAGGTCATACCCAAATCGACCTAACCATACCATACCATATCCTATGATCTTGTCAGAAGATCCTGACACATGTCAGACTTGGTCCTTTTCCCCGGCTATATAAGCCACTCCCCTCCTCATTATCAGGGACGCGCGCGAAACCTCTCGTCTACAGTGCTCCTCTATTTGCTTGTTCATCGGAGTACTGACTTGACCGTCGGAGTGCCTTGCCGGGACGTCTCCCGGCTAGGTTGCTAACGGTCATCCTCCTTAGCAGGTCTACTTCCTCCGGTCGAAGGACGCCCCCCACCCGCTGCCATTTTACGCGAGGACATCCAGTCAGCATCCACGTCATTCCTCTCTACACCGTCATTCCGGTTGCGGCTCCACTACACTCGGCGACAGGATCAACCACAAAATTTGATATTAAATCTGTGTTTGTCCATGTATGGCCAATCTACTTAACTGTTGAATATTACTAATAATAGGAACACTTCAAGACATGTAAGACAAATTGTTACATATGGTGTATACAGAGGATCCAATTCGATGGGACCTTGATAATATAACGGAGTGCCTCTACCATCTGAGATACAAATGGAAAACGACATGTGCAATTGATTTATTCATAACCCACTTTTGTGAGACAGTTTCTTGTTATTGGGTTAGTGCCTTACGCAAATGATCATGTTAAATAATCGAATTTTGATGTTAATTGTTAGTTAATCATTTATTATTTTTGTTGTATTTAGTGTGTTTATTGCCTTTTATTCCTATTGGTAAATGGCTCTCTGCTTGGCCAGATGCTAATATTGATAGTATTTTATTTAAATAATTCATGTACTATCAGCAAGTCTAGTTCACTACATATCTGAAGCAATATGCACGAACCAGTTCCATCTGTCTGTGTGGTGTTCCTAGCATAACCTGTGATTTCTTTTTTGTTGTTTCAGAGCGAATGTTGGTCTGATAACGTATCGTTGCCAGTAAATACTTCCGTGTATTGAAAAGTCAAAACTGATTTCTAAGGTCATGGGTGGCAATTGCAGTAGCTGTGTTGTACAAGTTAGGTCTTTTTTTTTTTAACACTTGCAAAAGATGTTTCTTCTATATGTTTTCTTATTTCTGCTACGTATGTGCATACCTTTTTTTGATAACTAGAGGCCCCTATTATTTTATTCCTTGTACATGTTGTTTTAGATAAGTGGGGTGCCCCATTGTTTCTTTTAACTATTGCATTGTGTTGTGAAATCGCTTGGTCTGAAGTGAGATTGGTAGAATCACTACTGATTCAGTTTGTTCAATTGTATCTGATAACTAGTTCATGTTTGGCATGCCTACCTTATTGTTATTGTTATGCTTTTTTGTCATCATATGCTTCGTAATTGTATTGAGTTGGTACTAGCGCAGGCATCAAAATTCACCAGCAAAATTCCCATGTCATGTATCCATTTTGAAGATTTTCAATTTCTTTTATGAGAACATGCAAATACACTAGATGATTTTTAATATTTTAATGATGTGTTGAGGCAAGTTTGACGTGCAAAAATGACATTGTTCTGTGACTAATGAACAACTGTCCGCTTTGGACTCAGCTTGGTTGACATCTTCTTTGTACTGGGGAGTCGTTATATTTAGGAAGAACGCTAACAAAAGAAAAGAAAAAAAGATAGATAGAGAAAAAAAAATAGAGCTTTGGATTTTTTTTTTGCAGAAAATAAAAAGGAGATGAAAGGAGGAAGGAGAAGAATAATTTCTTTATTTTTGCTATAACTTAGTTCTATATATACAATTCGCTTATAAAGATTAATAGTATATAACGTGATAAATATGATACTAGCAATTATAATATATCATCACAGTAGTAGTTATGGAAGCAACAACAGTTGTTAAAATTGGCCTTTGAATAATAAATGATTGATAAACAAATTAAACATGACCCGGGGCCAAGCAAAGTGAATTGCAATGCAAATAGTAAACTCACGGGATCATACGGTTGCAATAAACCATCCTCGAGGCGTGTCCGAGTAGCTATTTCATTTTACTCACCGGCTCGCGGAGATGGTTTAAGAACTTTCAAACTGTTCCTGATCGAAGTTATTGAATCATTTTGTACAAATGAAACCGAGTAATAGTTGAGTGATTATGGATAAGAGATACTATAAAACCTCCCATGGATCAATCACGCTTTGCCCTCACGGACTCCACGGTGCTGGCGGGGGCGGCGTTGCAGGGTACATGGGTGGCACTGCAGAGAAGATGGTGTTCTTGTCGACGCCGGCGCTGCCCGTGGTGGTCGTCAGGGAGATGAGCGCCGCGACGAGTCCTGCATTGCCTGCCATCGTCGGCTCGGTGTAGCCGTACTTTGTCCGGACGTCCGAGAAGTGGTCATTCCGGTCAGGGCCGCTGACCATGGCTCCAATGATGGTGTTAGGATTATCGGTCTTGGCGTCTCTCCACTTGTACCCGCCGGTGCAGGAGTACTTGACGCCGTTGTGAGGGATGGACGCTCCCCGGTGGTGGACGTGCATCGGGTACTTGTTCCCGTACCCAACGACGTAGCTCATATTCATTGGGTTGTCTCCTAAGATGTAGTTCACCTGCCATTTTATCCGACCAGGACTGAATCAGCTATATATTTTGGCCTTATTCAAACAACGCCGGCCGGAAGCAATTAAGTTACCTGAGCTCTGGCGAAGCTCCGAAGGTTGTCAACAGATAAGTAGTAAGGGCCGCAGTAGTAGCCGGGCACGTTGGCAGCGTCCAAGTAATCGGCGTACAGGGAGGAGAGGAAGGCAGCGTTCACAACGTATTGCAGTGGCTGAGGCCGGCCGTGATTTAATTGCACTAGTCCACCTAATCGCATCGATTAACTAATTAATTAATTAATCTAGAGTTTTGTAGTCGGATCGATGCTTAATTATATATATTAATTACCTGGCGTGTAGTTGAAGACGTTGAATCTCTGAAGGTACATGCAAATGTTGAGGCCAGTGGCATTTTGGTAGCGGCTGAGGGTCTCCTCGTAGGGGGAGCCGGGGTTCAAGAAGAGCCTCAGGCGGGTGAGGAGCAGCTGGGCTCCGGGCAATTTGTTGTCCCAACTGAAGACGCTGAGGTTGGGGATCTGCATGAAGGCTTTGGCGTTGCGGGGCAGGCGAGTGTCGGTGGCGAAGCGGGCGTAGCTGTCGTTGCCGCTGGCGTAGTACATCCACGCCGCACTCCACATGTACTCGTCCCAGTACCCCGTCGAGTTGTAGAACATCTCGATGGCCAGGATCCCCCGACTGTAGGGCGTGCGGCGCCCCGGGTCGCGAGCGAACTTGTACACCGCCGCGGCGCCCCGGAGCAGCTTCTTCGAGTACGCCGCGTCGTCGCGGAACACGATCGAGGAGGCCGCCAGGGCCGCCGCGACCTCCCCTCCCAGGTCCGGCGCCGAACTGGACGCCATCACGGGGCGGGGGTAGTCCATGTTCTCCGGCCGCATCCAGCAGTAGTGATCGTCGGGCGTCGTCGACGCATTTATCGCGATACCAACCTGCACATGCTCCAGCACTTCATTTATCGCCGGCACTACTTCATCGCGAAAGAAGAAGAATTGAATTCTGACTATTCCTTTACCTGGCTGTATATATGGTCGATTGCGGTGGCCGAAGAGTTGAAGGTCTTGAGCAAGTAATCCGTTCCCCATTTGATAAGGTCTCGGACATGGTCGTATTCTCCGAGATCCTTGTACTTGTCGCTGTACTCGACCACGGACCAACTCAGCAGCGTCATCGAGAACGCCATGGGGAAATGGAACTTTATGTTGTCGCCGGCGTCGTAGTAACCGCCGACCAGACCACCCTTCACGTCGCTGAGCGTCGACCCGTCGTTGAGCGCAGAGTCTCCGCGCCACGGCACGCCGTTGTTCTTGGGCAGCCGACCAGCTGCATACGGATGAAAACTTAAGTTCCATTAAGTGTTGAGATTGCGATTAGCCTGTAATGAATTGGTCTCACATTTTTGGGCGTTGAAGAACATGAGCGCCTTGTGGAGGGCTTGCGAGTACTGGTCGGGCGGCGGCATCCTGTGCTTGGGGATGGGCTTGGCGATGGTGATGGGAACGGCGCTGACGACGAAGGAGAAGAGGAAGGCGTAGAGGATCCACTTGAGGAGGTTGGTATTAACGATAAGGCAGGCCAGATCGACGTACTTGTCTTTCTTCTTCGACTCCTGCGGCCCCGCCAGCAGCCAGCTCTGCTGCGTCTCGTCCAGCTGTTGCCGCGAAAGCGCCGCCCGGTCCAAGTCCATATCCCGGCTCTGCTCGTCGTCAGTCGTCGCCTTCGCGCCGATCTCGAACGTCCCGCCCCAGTGATTGATCGAATGCATCGTCGCTATTCCAGCAATCAAGCTTCAATTGCAGACTAACAAAATGCGAAGATGAAGGCCACCAGCTCTGTGTGAGCTCTTATTCACATAGAGCTGTTCCCAGCGCGGTCGTACTCCGTTTCCTTTCGTGCGCGAGTGCCACGATCGGATCGTTGACTCCATGGTTTTTTTTTCCCTTCCTGTCCTCGATGCGATGAGGAGTTTTCTGTTTTAGTGGCCATCTGGTTTTGGTGGCATTGACTTCAGCTGCACATGAGCATTTGCCTCCACGAACATTGTCGAGTTGATATTTGGAATAATTATAGTTTGATTATCTTTTCTTGATATGCTTTACAAAGAGTTTCAATTGAATTTGTTTGCGTTTTATATGTTGTGATATGTTTTAAAAAGAGCTTATTTGTAATTTTTATAGATGCTAGGATCTTTATGCAAAAAGCAAGTTAGGTTTTTTTGGCCCCGCCAAAACAAGAGTGAGAGTGAGAAGCGGCTCTCTAAATAATACGCCACCCTTATTTTTCTCCCTTCCACCCTGTTTGGCCACCTGTTTAAAAAATTTTTAAGTAAGGAATTAGAATTCAATTTCGGTTCATCCTGAATTAGATTTCAATTCTCATGTTTAAAATGAATTATAAAAAAAGAATTCAATTCAATTCAATTGTTATACTTTTACGATTTTATCCTGCGAGGATGGAGCCGAAGCAACTTTGATTTGTTTTGTGAGGGGGCAATTTGATAATTTAATTTGTTCAAGTGAATTCCTTTTATAAATCAGAGATATTTAGGTATAATTTATTTTGAGGGATTTAAAAAAATTAAAATTTAATTCTTTATCAATTCTTTTGAAATTGAATTCCAATAGGAATTCCAATTCCTTCCTTTCCAAACACCGTTCCAAACAGGTGTTCAGACTTCAGTGCGTACCGTCTTTCATCGCAAACCCTAATTTTTTACTTGCGCTGGCACCGCCGCCGCTGTCTTTGTGTGGCTTTACAGGGTCGCTGTCGTTGCACACCAACGCATCCGCCTCCTTTTTCATTATTACAAACTCTAAACCTCATCTGATTGCTTCCCACTCAGGATATCCTCTCTCCCACGCGATCGAAATCCTTGACGTCGCTACTTGATCGTCGATACTCGCCGCCCTTCGTTCTTAGCTATCGTCGCCGATTGTTTTTGTTGCTGCTGGTTGTCACTTCTATCGTCGCCCAACAACCATGGGATTGCGGCTGCGGTTGCCACGAGCGCTTAAAACAAAGAGCTGCCTTTTCTTATTCTTTCCTGCAAATCAAGTTCAGATGTTCTCCTCGTGCTATTCGGTGTGCTATGTTAATTCTGGAGTGAAGTTAGGATGGATGGAATTGATACAGGCTTGGAGAAAATTTTATTTCATCTTCGAATCATGGATACCCTTACTCGAAGGTATGAAGTTCTAACAACATTGGGGTTTTTTTTTCTACTTTTATATTGCATGTTTAAGGAGTTCTTTGGTTTCATATATTGTAGGTTGAGTTATGGTTAAGTTTACGAGTGCATGCGGATTGAATAAGCATTCATCGGGAAGCTTGTATCGAGGTGGAGTCTTCCTGCTTGTTTCACCTTAATTATCTTGTGCATGATTAATTCTATTAAATTAGTTTTAATAATAATGTATTTCTTCTCTTGTTGGTTGGTATATGTTTTCACATTGCTTGTCCTTATTTTGATGTTATTGTTATTCTTCCCTCCTTGTTCTTCTTAATTTATTTTTTGACATAACTAAAACAGGGATATAAAGAATATGGGATAGTAATATTTTAACAGGTTATGAACTACTCTAAGAAATTGAGAGAAAAATTAAGATGTAATTATATATTCAACTAAATGAAGTAATTGATATATTATTTACACTTTAGCATTATTCTCTGAAATGAGTTGCGTGTTATTTGTACTAAGTTAACAAAACTATAAATGCTACTTGAATTGTGGAGTTTCAACTCTGCGATTTAAAAAATGGTTGTGTAAACCTTATGCTAAATTAAGAGAACGGTGAATGCAATACTAGAGCCATAGAGCTTCGGCTACGCCATTTAAGAGTTGTATGACTATTTGTAGGCTAGAGTCAGCTCTGCTCTCTAAGAGTTCTCGTAACTACTTGTAAAAGTGCTGCCTAACTACTTACAGGAAACCTAGAGGAAACATCTTTATGCAACAACATTGAGATTGATATGAAGATTAAGACTTGGATGCATGTGAGTTATCCAAGATTATGATTGATTGCAATGGTAATCTTAGGGTTTGCACTTTTGGGCAATAATGTTAGAGATTATTGTGTATATGACTAGATGGGGGTTTATCTAAATGATGGCTTAAAGAGAGCTTTCGGCATTGGGACAATAGGTTCTAGGTTGTTATCAACATGTAGACTAAATCCCAAACTTTGTGAATGCTTGAAAGAGAAAAGTGGAGGTACGCTTTTGCATTGATTTTGACTGGGCTTTAGATCTAGATGAAAGGTATTAAGCTTCCTTGGGGTCAAGATAGCGAACTGAACAATTGGCATGATGGACTACGAAATAAAGTAAAGAATGTTCAACTGATGGTAAATGCTCTTTCAACTTAAGAAATTAACAAGGGCATTTGACCAAAGGCCAGTTTGGAAATTCTTAAAAGGTGTGCCTAAATTTCAATTTTCCTAAAGGACACTTTTCTTCTCAAAATACTCTTTTTATTAAAAAAAAATTCCCCGCATGGCCTGTTCGGGCGTGGAGGCCACATGCGGATGGCTGATGGACCCAAAATAGACTGTCACGAATGTGGGTCTCAAATTTAAATATTTATAAAGAAAGCTGGAAATCCTTTTTGCAATCAAAATATGAAAACGTAGTAAAGGGGCCACAGGTCGTATTTTTCCTCGGGACTAGTTGATATTGTTTGATTCGATGCTTGTGTTTATATGTCGTTGATGTTTTTGGGTTTCAAATAGAATTTGGGGTTTAGTTTCAATGAGAAATGAAAACACAATAGAAAGAAGGAAACTGAACCAAGCAACTTAAACTAGATATGGCAACCAATGAGCTCAACTAATGAAAACCCAATCAACCAAGGCACTTAGCCAAATGCAAGTACTTCTGAACTCAAGTGCCAGTGTATGCGACAAATTGCATTTTACTCCAAGAAGTGCCACTCAACCGAAACTTACTTGCTACACAATGCAACAATGACACGAACTTGATACGCAAAAGAGATGCTTATGTGCCAAAATGAGATCACAATTCAGGAACAAGTCAAATGCATATGAAGTTGATTTCAAGCATAACCCAAACACTAAAAGATAAGATTACTCCTTTCACAAATCAGTGCAGACTTTTATCATGCATAATTCAGCAACCTTGATGCGCAGACAAAGGAAAACTGATGTACTGCAATGGAAATCTCATACAGAAATCTCAGCTGATCAAATCAGCTGGGAAGGACGCAAGCTTAAAATGAGTTGTAAGCAAACTGAGCTCAAGTTCAATATCCACTTAACAAGTGCCTATCTGATACGCATTTCAGAATTAAAAACCTAAGAGAATGCAGCAACAATTCAGACACTTGAAAGCAGAATTCAGAAATGCAGATAGAAATTCAAATCAGAAATTGAATGCTGAATTCAATTCAGAATTGCCGCATGAATCTGATGCAGGAACACCAAAGCTAACTTAGTTAAGTTCAGAATCTAGTGTTCAGAAAGATTTAGACAGAAAACCACTCTAACTTGATACAACTTCAAGGCTGAAACCGAAACAACTTGCAAGAATGTAATCAAAACTCAATGCAGAATTTACATGCAGAAATTCAGTAATGATATAATGCAGAAATTCTAGATGCAAGGAACTAAAACTGATGCTCAGAGATCAGATTGATCATTTCCAATATGATTCATATTTCTGCAGAATCAAACCATGGATGCAGCAAGAATTCGATGCAAGACATGAGGCTGAATTTCAGAACATTGTATGTGCAGAAATGAACTGCTCAAAACTGAGACAAACTCATTGCGAATGGAGCTGACACCAAGTGCGAGAGTTCACTTAGAATTGAGTTTAACTTGGTACAACTCCAAGTTGAATTGTTATTTGAGACAAAGACAGGAATTAATAGCTGGAACGCAGGAAAATAAATTGAGTTTCAGAAATGAGGTTGCGCAGAAACTGAAATTGAAAGTGCAGCAATGAAATCGAAATTCTGAACAAACCAAACTAAACACAAGCCGAATTCAAATGCACAGCACACTAAGGTCTTAGTTTACTTCAGGAATGGAAACTAAAATGAACTAACTGCAAAGCTACTGATACTCAGGAAAACTGGCTGATACGCAGGATGAAAACAGAGCATAAACTGATACACAACAATTAAACACGAATTAAACTAGAATTTAAAAGCAAATGGGCACTAACAAACAATAAATCTAATTAACTTGCATAATCTAAACTGATTAAAGTAGTAACAATTCAGAAACCTAACTTAACCAATCTGAAATTCAGATGCAATAAATGGCACGCAGCAAAAGGGAATTACAGCTAAAAGAAAACTGAAAATTCCTAATTTAAACTAATCCTCAACTCTTCCCGAGATCAAAACCACCTTGTTCGTCACGCAAGAGCAAGCCAAGAACCCCTTCGGCTCCGCAAATCACTGGAAGCAGCGCTGCGATTCAAATCCAGCTCACTCTGCACTTGGCTGGGGAAACTCAATCCAATCTCCTCGATTTCCATGGCTGGGAGTGCGATGATGATTTGAGAATCATCTGAGCTCGCCTGAGAACCCCTACAAACGGCTCAGATGGTCGGACGTGGCTCGCGGATGAGATTCAAGGGATTGGATTGCAGACTGCCGAAACCCTCAAACAGCCCTGTTCCGACGCAATTTGAGCTGAAATCTCTCACAAACTATCCTCCAATGATTCAGATGTTGATCCAAGATCGAAGTTGAGGAGGTCACGCCTTCAAACTAAAGAAATTGCAGGAAAAATGAAGAACAGAAGAAGAAGAATGAAGAACTGCGAAGGAAACGGCGAAGACGCGATGAGGCTGAAGCGCTGGGAATTTCTGTTTAAGTAGCTAGCAATGGACGACCCAGATTGATCGGAGGGAATCCAACGGCTGATCTTGCTCTAATTTGAGCCAAACTTTGAGGATGTTGATCAGAGGTCAGGATCTGCCTCATGGTAGCTCGGATCCTCCAGATGTGCAACGGATGGTCCAGATCAACCTAATCTTTGAATGGACGATCTAGAGCCCTCTGAGCTTGATCCAACAGTTGAATGAGCTCTGATTGGGATGAAACCTTCAGATCTTGATCAGAGTGCTTGATCAACCCTAACCCTAGCTCGGATTGCTTCAGATGGTCCCGGATGGCTCAGATCTAGCCGCTTTTGAATCGGACGGCCCAGATTAATCCGAAACTTGATAACTCGATCCGGGTCACATCCGACTCAAGTTTGACCCAGTATACCCTAGGTCCATGAACCTTTCATGCTTACAAAAATAAATCAAAAATTTAGTGGCCAAATAATCAAATTTGTGCAAATTTGCATTTAAGTCCAAAATAAGAGGAAGTTCTAAAACCTAGGGTAATTTTACAATTAAGCAATAAAAATATAGGTCAAACATGGATTTTAGCAATTAAAATAATCAATAAAATGGTACTTATCACTCAGCCCACGGGGAGGATTGCACCATATTACAACTAGGGGGCGTGTGTTGAGCCTTCTGACTCTCAGTTCGGACATCGTCCACGTAGCATCGGTGGGCCACCCTCTGATCTCCCTTGACCTCCCCTACCTTGTCGCCTATCGGGAATTTGATCTTGAGATAGAAGGTTGAAGTTACTGCCCGGAACTCGTTGAGGGTCGGTCAACCCAGAATCACATTGTAGGCTGAGGGGGTGTCCACTACCAGGAAGGTGGATCATCTTGTTCTCTTCAGTGGCTCCTCGCCTAAATAAATGGCCAGGCGAATCTGCCCAATTGGTTGCACCTGGTTTCCGGTGAACCCGAACAGTAGCATGGATACCAACTCCTGCTGGGATGGCTCGATTTGCAACTAGTCGAAGGCTTTCTTGTACAATATGCTGACCGAGCAGCCGGTGTCCACTGTGTCTCGGTGGACCTGGTAGTTAGCGATTACTGTGGTGATGACCACGACATCATCGTGCGGGACTTCCAGTCCCTGTAAATCTTGCGGTCCGAAGCTGATCTGGGTCCCTTGTGCCTGGGCGGCACTCGTACCGACTTGGTGAATCTCCAATCGGCGCACCTGTGCCTTCCGGGCTCGATTGGAGTCTCCTCCGGTAGGCTCGCCCGAGATCACGTGAGCTCCTCCTCGGACGACATTCTGTTGATTATCCTGCTCCTCGTCCATGTCTTTGGACTCGACTCGCTCCTCTCGTGGGAACAAGTTACGAGCAGTCGGGGGGTTCCGTTTGGGTTTCCCAGCTGCTGGTGCAGCTGCTGAACTTCCCCGACCCGAGCCGCGCCCAGGGGATGCCTGACGCCCCCATCCTCTCGCAGCAGGAGCCCAACCTCTGCCTGCCTGTCTGCACTCCTCTGTGTTGTGCATGTTGCTTTGGTGGAATGCACAGTACGGTCTCCAGCGGGTTGGCAGGCACCCCTGGGCCACCTGCTGCACGTGCCTATGCTCCATTCCCGCTCAGTCGATTGCTCCCCACGGGCTGTGGATGGGCCCGCTTGGGGATCGGCTGTTTTGAGCGGGGCTCGGCGTGTTAACTGCCTCCTTTTTCGAGCAGCTTGTGCTTCCTCCACATTAATGTACTTGACAGCCTTTCCTAGCAGACTGTCGAAGTCCTTCGGCGGCTTCCTGATCAGCGAGCGAAAGAAGTCTCCCTCTTATAGCCGTTGGGAGAAGGCGCTGATCAGCACCTCGGGTGTAGCGGTCGGCACGTCTAGTGCCACTCCGTTGAATCTCTTGATGAAAGCCCGAAGTGATTCCTTCGGGTCCTGCTTCAACGCGAACAGGTTGAGGCTGGTCTTATGATGCCTCCGACTGCTAGCAAAGTGTTGGAGGATTATCCTCCTAAGTTCCTCAAAGCTTAACACGGACCCGTTGGGGAGTCGGTCAAACCATCACTGGGTTGGCTCAGAGAGCGTTGTTAAGAAGGCTCGGCACTTCACGCCCTTGGGATACTGGTGCAGCAGGTCCGCACTTTCGATCTTTATGAGATGCTCCTCAGGGTTGGTCGTCCCAGCATACTTTGGTATGATGATGAATCAGAGGTGCTTGGGGACTGGGTCCTCGAGGATCTGTTGGGAGAAAGGGCAACGCACTAGGGAAGGCGGAGTCGGATCGACTAGGGCCTTCCCATTATCGAAGCATGCATGGTTGGTGCGTCTGGCTGGAAGCAGACGCCTCGCCGGGAGGCGAGTGAACCTCGTCATCCCGGGCTCTGTAAAAAGCGGCAGGGAAGGGGATTGAACCTCCTTTAGGTCGGGCAACATGTCCTCGACCCCCTCAGTGGCCAAGCGCCGAAGGCTTAGGAAATCGCGTTGCCGGGATACCGGACTGCCCCAGCCTCTGCGGGGTTTTCTGAGCCCGGACAACCATCAAGAGCTCGTACTCCTCGGGAGTAATTGTCACTCGATTGGGATCTTCCATCATGCACTCTCGATCAGGCAGAAAGTCCCTCCTAGAGCCAAATATGATTCTGTCACAGAGTGAGGTGGACTCCCAAGAGTGAAGCAGACCCGAGTATTGCTGATGCTGGCTACGACCTGCAAGAAAGTGACCGTTAGCAACCCGCCAGGAAAAGTCCCCGGCAAGGCCCTCCGACGGTCAAGTCTGTCTCCGCGAGAAGAGAGCAAAGCAAAGCAATGGAACAGTAGAGCCAAAAAGCTATCACGCATACCTGCGAAGTGGAAAGCGGAGGAGCTTATATATCCGAGCGAGCTGACAACTTCTGCCCGTGCCTACCACCCTTTGTCGTATGCGGGAGCAGGGCAAGGTGTCGCATGTGGGGGCAGGGTAAGGTGTCGCATGCGGGGGCGGGGTAAGGTAAAGGGCGCTATTAGCGTGCTGACGGGCGCCGTTCGACACCGCTCAGTCTGACACAAGCGTAGGTTGTCGTGGTACGAAGTGCAGGGGTATGGCAGGAGGATGCTGTGACGGCCAGATACTCGCGATTTGGGCATGAACGATGTCAGGTCTGCGCCAACTCCTGTACCACTGTTGTTGGGGTTGTGTCAGAGAGTAGGTACCTACAGGGATTGTGACAAATCCTGAATGGGAGCGCCAACCGGCAATTCCGAGTGAACTCTGGCAATGCGACCACTACTGCCAAGGATGAGACAATGTATTTTCCAAGTCGAGGAGCGCTCGGGTTTTACTAACCCGACTTGACCTGTGGTCGGGCAGCTAGGGGATTGGGAGTTCTCTGGCTCAGCAGTCGGTCTCTCTTAAGGTCGTTCGCAGTGGACGGATTAGGCTACCAACCAACTGCTCGCCCGGGCAACTTGGCTCGTTTGGACCCTAGGGCCCCTGGTTCAATCCCCGCCCGATGTGGCCCCAAACTGGCCGGTCGAGCTACACGTGAGCTAGGCCGGGATCATCCTATATTATTTCAATGTACTTGTCTACTCTTTCTCGTCTTACACTCCTTCAATCATATGAGTATTTCTCATAAAAAGAAGATGAGATATATGTTGATGATCGAATAAAAAGGTAAATTAAGTATTTTTCTAAGGCAAAAAGGGACTAAAATTTTTCTTTCCTAATAAAAAAAATAAGGTTTGTATATATCGAATAGATCGATCGGATGTTAAATTTCCCAACGATTTGAAAGAAATGGCCATCATTGATCTATATCAATAACCAGCGATAGATCCTAACATCACACGGGCATCTACATTGCTCCTTGAGATGTAGCGACTTTCTACATCTATACGTGCATGATTTCTATGATAATGCCTAGGATATTTCTATATTAATTAATATAATGTAGTAATAGTACTGAAAAGCCTACTCTATTAAATCAAATTTATGCGCATATTAGCAAAATTAAGTCTTTGAATAATTCTACTAGCCTTATATCTCACGCATTCTAATTGTTTAAAACACGTTAACATGATGGGGTTTCTGAGATGACTCTACAATTTTACTTGTTTAATTGAATGATGATTTGGGAAGGGTATTGACCAAGGGTTAGATTCAAGTTTAATTTTGGATCAATTAAGTATGTATTTCTTAAATCGGCTTCTAGGTTGTGGCTCGGCTTAGGGGCCTATTTTGGAGCTAGCGGCCACATCCTTAGACAAAGTCAATAAAAAAAAAACTACACAGTTAACTAACTTAATATAATCTTGATTTAACTAGTTTAAAATATGATGAATTAGTCTTAACTAGTTCCATTTATCTAGGTGCACCAAGTATGATAGTCTTATCAAGCTTAGACATGCACTTAGTCTAAGCTTTCCTAATATATTATTAGTTCATCCCATCTTGATATTATATTATCGAGATCAAAGGCCCCTTTATTTTGTCTAGTCATTCTAGATTTATCTAGTAATTCTAAACTAAGCATGAAAGTAATTATAAAAAAAATATATTAATCATACAAAATAAAAAAAACTAAAAACTAATTGCTCCCCATAGATTCATAACACAAGTTTTTCCGCCCCCGGGGCTATGGTGCAGCGGTAGGGTCGCTAGTAGTTAACCTAGGCATCCACGGTTCGATCCCCAGCGCATTTTGCAGGAATTTTTCCTCCAAATGGGGCGCGAACCCTGGGACGCTGGGCTTCTAGACTACCCACCGCGAGCGCGATTCATCATTTGGATGACGTCTTCAGTAATTTTTATCTACTTTGTTAATCAAAATTTATTTAAGGACCGATGCTTGGACTCTTTTGCTAGCATGTCTATTTACTAGAGACATGATTTATGTCGAGTCTTTGATTTATATCTAAGTCCTGATTTATTATACATGACTCGTTGAGACTCAAGCATCATATTTAAATACTTAGAGCCTGAAGTGAAAATTTTCAACATACCTTTAAGTTCCTCAACTTTACCTTTCAAGAGAGAATTTTTTTCCTCAAGTTTTTACACTTAAGTTGAGGTTCCTTCTTAAACTTGATTAGTTGAGGGACTAAGGTCGATCTTCCCCTTAGAGTCTTTTACCTCCTTAAGAAATGACCTAACACATTCCTCGGACTTAGCTAATTTTTAAGTTAAGCATGTAATGATTGCATATAATTTTTCTACAAAAGAAGATGTGACCTTATCCAATTTTTCTACTAAAGAAGATGTTACCTTATCATCTTGTTGGTTTGGATTTAACTCAAACTTGAATTCATGGTCTGACTTAGATTCAGATTCGTTTACATTTTCCTTTTCCTTTAGGGGCATGAAGCTTGTTTGGCTAGGTTTCTCTAAGTCTGATTTTTTGGAAGAGGATTCATCTCATGTGGCTTTAGGTGTATTCTTCCTCCTTTACTTCTTTGTCTTTTTTGAGTTAGGGCATTTGAACTTGTAATGACTCTTTTGATTACATCTGTAGCAAGTCACCTCCACTTTGGCTTTATTGATTTTGCTTAGACCCGTTTGCTTGCCTTTGGCTTAAATCACCTTCTTGATTTCACTCTTGGTGAAGCCCTTCTTTTTGATCATCTTTCGGGCCTAGTTGATGATCTACAATGTCAACTCCTCATCGTCTTTGTTTGAATTCAACTCGTCTTCGGATTCCAGTTCTGATCGAGATTTTGACTTGGCCTCCTTAAGCTTGGTTTGACCTACAACTAAGGCAATACATTTCTCGGTTTGACTCGAGTTAGTTTGCCCATGCAACTCAAATTCACAAAACATCTCATTTAACTTTACAGTTGAAAGAACCCTATATACTTTATATGTGTCTACCATATTATATTTAAGAGGTGTATAAGACAATCGTCTTATGGAAAATATCTCTATTTATTGGATAAATAGAGATTTACTATTTAAGTGCACATTGTCTATGTGTATAATTGGATTTTAAACTCATTTACTGAATGTCCGTAATACGATTTATAGCATGAGAGAACTTGTGATTGGATCACAATTAGTAAGCGTCTTTATGTGTAATTATGAATGCTTGAAATATTTTCTAGTCAATGAATTGATAAGTTCAAACATCATCGATTCTGCGAGACTAGCACAGGTTATACTCCTTAGTTTATCTAAGCAATTGTTCCTCACTAGCTAGAGACATTAGAACGTTGAGAGTTAAATGTGGATGCTAGTTATGGTAGCTAGTTCTTTGAAGTGATTTGTTATGAGACTTTGTATGATTCTCTACATATATATAGATATGTCAATGAAGATCTCATTGTGGCTTCAGTGCAAATTTCCTTCGACTTGAGGTATTCAATCATCTTAGTCACGCAGTCTTATACTTTGATATCTAAAGTAAACATCTTCGAGGAGGTGTGGACCTGAGGATGATTAGGTATATGTTGAAGTGCCCAAAGGTGTTTGGATAACCAACAAAGGATTTACCACTCCTTGAAAAAGGAGATGTATACCCTAAAACCGCTCGTTAAGTTTGTTACTCAAAGTCTTTGGTCAAAACAATACATGTCAAGAATATGATACTTTTGGACACATGTCGGAGTAATTGGAATCCACAGGATGAGGAAATATTACTTGATCTAAGTGTAACGTAGTCAGCCTAGTGGGGACTGACACATAGACCATGTCCTGAACAAAGTGGGTATAAGACGAGCATAAAGATTAAGTCATGACTCAATGTAGATGTTGAAGGGTTCAACGGTGGTTTTGAAATCAACCATGATTTTTCGATTAATTGGGGGTTATGATACACTACTAGGTATCACTCATGATCAATTATATAAGTGTCATAAATTTTTTCATTATGACTATTAGTATGAATAATCCTTAGACCTGAAGTCACTATTATTCCCCATATAAGAGGTTGGTACTTTGGTATCAGCAAACGTCACCTATAATAAGGTAAACTATAAAGTCAATCAATGGGTATTTAATAAATTATGTGGAGATTTATCTCTTCTATATGACGGGAGTGATATCTGTGAGCTCTTAATCAAATAGGACTACTAAAATGCAAATCATGCTCAAATGAATCAATATAAGATATTGAACCCATTTGATTAAGTGAGTCTATTTGGAGATCAAGAAATATAAAGATTAATAAGAGGATAACACGATCTATGCATTATTTATCAATCTAGATATTGATGATAGAAAGACCAAGTCATACAAGATAATAGACACAGAAAGGTTAGGTCGCATCTCGATATTCTTGTCACATGGATAGTAATGATGCATTGTTAAATGTTACTCATTACTTATGTATCTAAAATGATTTTAAAGAGATTGTCAACGTTACGAGAGTCTATTGAGTCATACATAAAGAATATGTTGATTTGGAGATGAGTTTATTTTAGTTTAACTAAAATATGATGAACTTTATGATTGAAGGGTTAAGTCTAATTTGAGTTAGACTCAAATGAATCCAACCCTTTGGATTATTGGATTGAGTTTAATCCAAGTTAGACTCATTAGATTAGATTCAACCAACTAAAAAAGTATTAATATCCATTAAAAAAGTTTAATGGAGCATTATTAAAGAGGAAGACCAAGAGACAAAACCTTTGATATTCATTAGATGAATACAAAAGGTTAAGAGTATTCATTAATCAAAGAAAGACCAAGAGGCAAGAACCCTTTGGTATTCATTGGATGAATACAAAAGGTTTTTTCATCATTTTCGAAAATAATGTTGATCTATTTCTTCTTCTCTTGGCTGAAACTCTCTCTTCCCTTCCTTGGTCGAACCATCCAAGTGGCTAGCATTATAAAGGTGGTTCTTCTCCAAATATGAGTTCGTACAACGAACGTGGACATGTTTGTGTGGATAATGGTAGAGGCGCGACCGCTAATCAAAGTTACTGCCGGAAATATACCCTTCATGCAACAAAGATAACTACTCTATTAAGCGTTGTGATAAGTACCATTTTTGTGATTATTTTAGATGCTTAAATCCATGTTTGACCCATGTTTTTACTGCTTAATTATGATTTTACCCTAGGTTTTGGAACTTTATCTTATTTTGGACTTAATTGCAAAATTACATAATTTTTGGATTATTTGGCCACTAAATTTTGGATCTATTTTTGTAGGCACCAAAAGTTCAAGGACTTAGGGCATACTGGGTCAAACCTGAGTCGGATGTGAACCGGATCGAATTATCAAGCCTACGATTAATTCGGGCCGTCCGATTCAAGAGCGGCTAGATCTGAGCCATCCGGGACGATCTGAAGCAATCCGAGCTAGGGTTAGGGTTGATCAAGCTCTATGATCAAGATCTGAAGGTTTCATTCCAATCAGAGCTCAATCAACCGTTGGATCAAGCAAGGAGGGCTCTAGAGCGTCCATTCACAGATAGAGTTGATCTGGACCATCCGTTGCATATCTGGAGGATCCGAGCTACCACAAGGCAGATCCTGACCCCAGATCATCATCATAAAAGTTTGGCTCCAATCAGAGCAAGATCAGTCGTTGGATCTCCTCCAATCAATCACAGCCGTCCGTTGACAACTATTTAATCAAAACACAGCAGCTTCTCTTCCTCGTCGCGTCTTCCTCGCCGCACTGTTCTTCAGCTAGATTTAGTTTTCTTCAGCAATTTCTTCATCCAAGGGGCGCGACCCCTCGATTTCTCCATTTGATCATCATCAGAGTCCTTGGAAGATAGCTAGGATCGAGATTTCAGCTCAATTTGCGCCAGAACAAGGGTGTTTGAGGGTTTCGGCATCTTTGCTACCCAATCGATTGTGTCTCATCCACAAGCCATTTCCGAGCTTCTGAGTAGCTTGTAGGGGTTCTCAGGTTAGCTCAGAGGTTCTTCAAATCATCATCGCAAGCCATCAATCGAGATACAAGAGATTGGACTGGATTTTTCCCAGCTGAGGCAGTTTCGAGCAGAGTGATCGATTGAAGCTTAATTCCACTGATTTGCTGAGCCTAGGGGTTCGAAGCCAGCTCTTGCTTGACGACCAAGATGATTTTGAGCTTAGGGAAGATTGAGGAGTAGTTTAATTGGTTTAAATTCATGTTTCGTAGCTGTAGTTCCATTTCTGCAATGTCTCGTTACTGAATTTTTCGTATTAGCACTCAGATTTCGTTTCTTGATTGTTACTGTTAAATTAGTGTTCAATCTTCAAGTTTAATAGCTAGGGAACTTGTTTAGTGGATAATCGCTTTTAATTTCAATTAATTTTGTTTTCCAGCTTGCGTTTCAATTATGTTTTTAGTGTATCAGATGGTGCTTGCGTGCCACTTCCTATTTCTGAAATTCTAGAATTGTTAAGTTTAGTTTCTAATTTGTTTTTGTTTTAAATCAGTTTCGTTTATGCAAGTCAATTAGGTTCATTGTTTGTTAGTGAACAATTGTAATCAAATTCGGTTTCTTTTCTAATGTAGTTCATGCGTATCAGTACTTACCTGATTTCAGATTGCGTATCAACCCTCAATCCTGCATCTCCATTTCATTTCTGAAAATTTCGATCTCAGCTCATCAATTTGCACTTTAATTGTTTGTTTCACATCCATCCACTTCACACAAGCTGCTAGGTTAAGCTTGAACTCAATTCATAGTTGCAATCCTGAAATTCTGCGACCAATTCTGCAAATCTGCAGTCTTGATGGTGCCAAGTTCTGAGATGTTTCCAAACTGATAAATCTGATTTTCGCACATCACTTTTAGTGTATCAGTGAATTGCTACTGAATTGGTGCTTCTGCATCTGAATTTCTGAATCCGTATCATCTCTGAAATTCTGCACAATCCACTCTGCATTTCATTTCTGCCTTCAATGTTAAACCTGCTCGGCAGAGGGATTTGAGTTCCTGTTTGTGAGTTAAATTGCTTAGTAAATTGCAGCTGACTTGTTTGCTTCACATCATCTACTTGAAATCAATATTGGATATATGGATGGTTACTTCGGAACATAGTATCAACTCCTTTTTGCGTATCAACTTGAAGATTGAATTGGTTTGTACTTGAGTTGTGCTTTCCATTTATGCATTAGAGTTTAGCTCTGAATCCTTGTATGACTTCCAATTTGTTTTGACTATTAATCCAGTTTCCTGCAGCCTAGTGTGAACTGCTGCAACTTGTCTCAGTGATTCTGAATTGCAAATCCATTGCAATCGAAACTAGTTGTGTTTGCATCTAGCTTGTATCAAGTTAGTGTTCATGGCTGCAAATTAGGTTAGAGTTCTTCCATTAGTATCAACCGAAAACTCTGTTGTTTAGCATTTAATAGCAAATTGAATTCAGATTGCTTTTCTACATTCGGTTGAGTTACCTTGGTTAATTTGGTTTTTCATTGGCTGAGTTATTAATTGCCATTCCTTGTTTAGCTTATTAGCTAAGTTCCTCTATTTTTCAGTGTGCTTTCACATTCCTAATCGCATTCCCAACCCAAATCACATTTGAAACCTGAAATTTATAAACGACACATAAATACGAGCTTGAATCGAATTATATCAGCTAGCCCCGAGAAAAATACGACCTGTGGCCCCTATATTACATTTTCAGATTTTGATTGTAAAAGGGTTTCCAGCATTCATTCATTGATATTTAAATTTGATGAGCCCATACATTTCGTGACAACTTTAATTAGTATAT
Source organism: Boesenbergia rotunda (assembly GCA_024364735.1). NCBI lineage: Eukaryota > Viridiplantae > Streptophyta > Magnoliopsida > Zingiberales > Zingiberaceae > Boesenbergia > Boesenbergia rotunda. The sequence continues at coordinate 328,479 of JAGFNQ010008236.1, forward strand.
TTTGGGCCCGTCAAATTTTTGGCGCCGTTGCCGGGGAAGTAACTAGTTGATTTGCTTGATTTTTGCTTGTATACTTTTGGACATATCATTGGGTTCTATTTTCTGTTGCTTTATTAATTATATACGGGTACTGCCATTTTTTCTTGTTTGTTTTGTGACAGGGGTGCAGGGTAAAAATGTTTTCATCCACTTATCAGCAGTCGTGTCAACAATTCCAACAAAACCAGCAACCAAACTTTCAATTTCAGCCACAAGATCAACCATCATTTCAAAATTTTCAACCAAATCAGAATTTTCAGAATGGGCAGCCACTATTTCAAGATTTTCAGCCATCATTTCAGCAATTTCAGCCCAATTTCCAGCCACAAATTCAGCATGGGCAGCCACCATTTCAGAATTTCCAACAACAAAACCAGAATTTTCAGCCCACTCAATTTCAGTTTTCACCACCACAATTTCAACCTCAGATCCAAGATTTCCAGGGCTACAATTTTCAGCATCTCCACCAAGTGGTGAACCAAATTTTCAGCAGTTTAATCAGCCTGTGCAACCATTTATCAATCCCACAGTCTCAATTTTACAAATGTGTCAACAAGAGCTTCAAAACTCGAAAGGCAAATGAAACAAGTGGCTAATGATTTGAATCAAATAAAAGCCCAAAGAGCAGAACAATTAGCTTCTCAAGCTATTTTAATTCTGAGAGCCCCGGAGTTGGTTTTATATCAGTTCAAGGTGACCCTAGTGCATGGCAAAGTCCTTCTTCAATTAATCCTGCAAATTTAGTAGAAGAAGAAGAAGAAGAATACATTAAATCTGGGCACCTACAGCATGCATCCTCCGGAGACTCCTATTCAAAATCCAATTTCAAATTTTTCAGCTCCAGAAGAAGAAACTGAAGCTCCACAGGACCATTCTAGACTTTTATTTTCTGATGATAGCATTATTGATGGTCCTAATTTTTCTGACACTGTGTTGCAGATATTACAGGAGAAGCATGCAGAGGAGATGATTCCATAGGTGTAGGGGATTGCACTAAGCCCCAGGGACCACCACAAGATCAGAGAATGAACCAGAAAGTGTAGGGACTTGCATGGTGGAAGCAAGCACCCAAGGATCACCAGTTGATTGTCCACCAGAGCCTGAGGCTGATGAGGAGCATGAACTTGACCAGGAGGAGACCACAGATACATCTACTATTATAGAACCTCCAGGTATTATCCAGCACGCTCAGGTAAGTATTTCTCCTCTTTCTTCAGAAAAATGCAGTGAGGTACCTAGGGATGACTTTATTGATTCTGATGTATTTATTGATATACCTTGTGTAGAGATTGTTTGTGAAAATCCAATAGAGGTACCAAACATTGATTTATTGATCATCATGCATTACTTGATACATCCATTGTAAATATGATAGTGAAATAATTTTAGAGGCACCCATAATTGATGTAGTTTTTATGATGAATCTTTAGATACATCTTTTGTGGATATGATAGTGAAAATTTTTTAGAAGTGCCTGAAATGGATGTTATTTATTTTGATGAATCTCTTGTTATTCTTATGCTGAGAATGAATGTGAAAGACTTTTGGAGATACCTGATATTGATTTGATTGGCTGTGACACATTACATGATACACCCTTGATGGAAAATAATTGTGAAATTTCTATTGATGAGCCAGAAATTGATTTCTTTATTTGTGATGAGCTCCTGGATGCAAATTTTGTAGAAATAATTTTGAAAATTTTATTGAGGCACCACAAATTGATTTAATTGGACATGATGCAGATTTGGATTATTTCATGCAGAGACTGAACTTATATCATTTCTTTCTGACCCTGAACGCTTGAGAGAGGTATTACATGTTTTTGCAGGGTCCAGAAGACTTCAGGAGTGGGTACTCCAACTGAACAGACTTCAGCCTCCTGGAAGGACTTCTGAAGGGCATCAAGAGGAGGAGATGATCTGACTTTAATTAAAAGCACTCCATCCCTTGAATGGCTCTTGAACCTGAATCGCCTGAGGCCACCAGAGCAAAATTTGTGAAATTCAAGTGTGGGGGAGTTCCAAATCTCCCAGCCACCCAGACTCCTCCACTACCAGATGGAGGCTTCTTCTGGATCGACTCCGTCCACCAGAATAAAGGGGAGTTTGATTTTTCTTGTATTTTCTTTTATTCATTTTTCATTTTTATGCTTCTAGAATTAGAATTTTCCTTTGATCTGAGTCATTGTAAATACCATGTCTTTCTTTTGCACTTTTGCATGAGTAGAAATAAAAGTATCCCTTTAGGTATTCTCCATGGCATGTTAGAGTCTTCTGAAAACAAATTAAATTTGATTGTTAAAACTTAGGATTTGAGCTAATGGATGAAATCTTGGATGCTTGAGTACTCCTTTGCTTTAGATTCTTAATTGAGGACTTGGGATGAATTATTTTTACCTAGTGAGAATTAGCCTTATTTTTGTGACACACCTATGTTATTGTACTCTAGAACTTGCTTAGGTTCTTTCAAAACCATATTTCAATGATTGGATCACATCTATAGAGGCTAATCCATTTGTTTTCCTTTCCATATCAATTTTGCCAAAAATCATGTTCATTCCATTTTTCTTTACTTATTTCTTACTCTTACCCTCACTTTTCATTGGACTTGTTGTTTGATATGTTTCTAATGTTATTTTGCCCGAGACGGACAAAGATTTAAGTGTGGGGGAGAGATTAGTGCTTTGGAAAAGTTTGGTATCAAGGAGGCAATTGGATCCAACAGAAAAAAAAAAATTTGTTTTGCAAAGAAGGAAAAGTTGTGCCAAGGTTTCAAGTGGCACGCAAATGGAAGCTAAATTTGTGCCAAAAGCTATGGAGCATGTTTCGGCACCCTTGCTTAGTCTGAAATCAAGGAAGTTTGTGTCACAAATGGCTTGGATTAAGAATGGGAAAGTGGAATTTTGGGAAGCCAAGATCAGCAACATCTTGTAGAGACTAAGTGAAGCTGGAATTAGTTGAATCAATGCAGGAATTTCTGCCAAAAACAGCTTGTGCAGATCAAAGATGGAAACAACAGGAAAGTGCAAGCTGAAAAATCTGTGCAAGCCATTGCAACCATCACTGTATTGCAGAAAATCTGTGCTATTGCAGAAAACATTTAGCTATGGCAGAAATCTATGTATTGATGAAGCTGGAATCCGATCTACTGATATGGAATGGAATGGAATGGAATGAATTTGCAGCTGATTGCAGCTGAAATCTGTATCAGATTGTATCAAACAGAAATTGCAAATCAGGAAGTTAGCCCAGCCTGATGACAGAAAAAATTATGTGCTAAAGTGAAGGAGGAAGTAGCTGAAGTGAGTATGTAAACTGCTGATCATAAGGAAATGGATGTTAAGAGTTCAAATCCGAAATAAGGGGTTTGTGCCAAAGTCCAAGTGGCATGCAGTGAGATGTAGAGTAGGAAGTTCGGAAGTGATAAAATTCAGAAATAAGGTGTGGCAATCTGAAGTTGCAGCTGGACAGATTGGAAATCAAGAAAAGAGAGGCTGAGCCAAAGTCTAAAAGTGGCACGTAATTGCAGCTATACATAGGCTGTAATTTCAGAAAAATTGCAGCTGTTTGTGCAAAAGCGGAATCTGCAGCAGAAAACAAGCTGAAGATAATTTGAGTTGAAGGCTAAAAAAATTCTGAAATGAAGCTGATTGAAACAAAGAAATGCAAGAAAATCTGCAGTAGTAATCTGAATGGCATCGCAAGGAAGCTGACAAGGATTCAGAACAACCATTCGACAGCATAAAAAATTCTGAAATGAAGCAAGATTGGAAAGGGTGAGCTGAGAATGCAAATCTGAAAAAGAAACAAGTCCAATTGGAATGTTTCCTTGCAAGTAGATTGTATCAACTTGGGGTTGGATGTAATTTTTCAAGGCTGATCTGAAATGCGCCATTAGAAGGATTCAGAAAAGAGATAGCAAGCAAAAGCAAGGTTGTGCCATTGAAGGAATAAATTTTTGATAGCATGTTTTGATCAGAATGTTTTGGACTTGCAGCTGCTCTCTGTTTATAAATCGGACTGTATTGCAAGGAAGAGTTTGGAATCTGATGAAAAACAGAAGAAAGGAAAAAAATTGCAGTGAAGCCGAACAAAATCTGAGGTAAAAACAGAAAAACGGTTGGTATCAACTTCAAGCTCTAAATCTGCCACTCTTATTTGATGCAACCTGCTGTCACGAGTTAGATTGGAATGTGGGGCTGATCTGAAATAGGAACTTGTGTTCCTGCTCTGAAGTGATCAATTAGAAGGGTTGAAAAACAGAAAAACAGTTTGGAAAACAGAAAAAAAAAAGAAGAAACAAAGCAGAATTTTGAGTTTGCTGAGTGCTGATTTGGAGTAGCTGGACTGACCGGAGCTGATCTGAATTGGGACTAATGCAAGGGCTGCTGAGTGATTTCAGTATCCTTTGAAATTGTAGCTGTGTTAGTCAGTTTGCTTTGGAACTACAGCTGGGCAGATTTGGAACTTAAGCAGCTAAGCACAGTTTGTATCCATCCAAAACTGAACTTGGTTTTCTTTAATCAGCAATGCTTTGCTGCATCTGAACATAATTGGCCGAATGTTTCTAGCTGAATTCAACTTCTTGGGGAGCAAATTCCAGTGAAGAAAAGAAAAAAAAAACAGACGGTTTGAAAGAAAAGAAAAGAGAGAAATAAAGTTGGCACACCTTTGAAATTTCGGTACATTGAAAATCATTGAAGTTCTCTAATCCAAATTAAAAGCTTTGCTCCACTACAAATCTGACCTTGCTAGAGGATAAGAGAAGAAGAGAAAATTCAGAAAAGAGAATGAAGAAAGAAATTTGGCACACAATAGAAGAAAATGGCACATTGAAACCAAGAAAGGGTTTTTCATCCAAACCAAAGGAATTACTCAAGATTTACTTCACCACACTTTTGGATATCACTAGAGGACTGATAAGAGGGGCAAAGCACATTGGAAACATTTTTAAACAACAAAGTCCTCCACTCCATCAAAATTTTCCATTCTCTTGGTTTTTATTCCATTTCTCACCATTTTTCATGTTTTCATTTGTTTTTATAGTTGTTGATCCTATTCATGATTAATGGTGGAGATTAGATAATAAGCAAGCCTATGGTAGTGCAAGAAGCATATGTGTAAGAGTGAGCTCCACTTCCATCACCAACTTAGAACTCAAGAGAGAGCCACCAAAACTTCCCTTGAAAGGCTAGTGATTTAAATTCATCTCAATGACTCATGATAGATGAAAAGGCTAAGTTGTTGATTTAAGAACAAGATACTAATCCATAGAGCTTAGATTTATGAGAATTGACAACCTTAGGTAATTTTTTTTCATTTGCTTCTAGTTATGCTTAAGAGAGCCTAAGGGATACTTATTTAGTTGTTTCGCGAGACGCTCAAGGTTAAGTGTGGGGGAGTTGATAAGTACCATTTTTGTGATTATTTTAGATGCTTAAATCCATGTTTGACCCATGTTTTTACTGCTTAATTATGATTTTACCCTAGGTTTTGGAACTTTATCTTATTTTGGACTTAATTGCAAAATTACATAATTTTTGGATTATTTGGCCACTAAATTTTGGATCTATTTTTGTAGGCACCAAAAGTTCAAGGACTTAGGGCATACTGGGTCAAACTGAGTCGGATGTGAACCGGATCGAATTATCAAGCCTACGATTAATCCGGGCCGTCCGATTCAAGAGCGGCTAGATCTGAGCCATCCGGGACGATCTGAAGCAATCCGAGCTAGGGTTAGGGTTGATCAAGCTCTATGATCAAGATCTGAAGGTTTCATTCCAATCAGAGCTCAATCAACCGTTGGATCAAGCAAGGAGGGCTCTAGAGCGTCCATTCACAGATAGAGTTGATCTGGACCATCCGTTGCATATCTGGAGGATCCGAGCTACCACAAGGCAGATCCTGACCCCAGATCATCATCATAAAAGTTTGGCTCCAATCAGAGCAAGATCAGCCGTTGGATCTCCTCCAATCAATCACAGCCGTCCGTTGAACTATTTAATCAAAACACAGCAGCTTCTTCCTCGTCGCGTCTTCCTCGCCGCACTGTTCTTCAGCTAGATTTAGTTTTCTTCAGCAATTTCTTCATCCAAGGGGCGCGACCCCTCGATTTCTCCATTTGATCATCATCAGAGTCCTTGGAAGATAGCTAGGATCGAGATTTCAGCTCAATTTGCGCCAGAACAAGGGTGTTTGAGGGTTTCGGCATCTTTGCTACCCAATCGATTGTGTCTCATCCACAAGCCATTTCCGAGCTTCTGAGTAGCTTGTAGGGGTTCTCAGGTTAGCTCAGAGGTTCTTCAAATCATCATCGCAAGCCATCAATCGAGATACAAGAGATTGGACTGGATTTTTCCCAGCTGAGGCAGTTTCGAGCAGAGTGATCGATTGAAGCTTAATTCCACTGATTTGCTGAGCCTAGGGGTTCGAAGCCAGCTCTTGCTTGACGACCAAGATGATTTTGAGCTTAGGGAAGATTGAGGAGTAGTTTAATTGGTTTAAATTCATGTTTCGTAGCTGTAGTTCCATTTCTGCAATGTCTCGTTACTGAATTTTTCGTATTAGCACTCAGATTTCGTTTCTTGATTGTTACTGTTAAATTAGTGTTCAATCTTCAAGTTTAATAGCTAGGGAACTTGTTTAGTGGATAATCGCTTTTAATTTCAATTAATTTTGTTTTCCAGCTTGCGTTTCAATTATGTTTTTAGTGTATCAGATGGTGCTTGCGTGCCACTTCCTATTTCTGAAATTCTAGAATTGTTAAGTTTAGTTTCTAATTTGTTTTTGTTTTAAATCAGTTTCGTTTATGCAAGTCAATTAGGTTCATTGTTTGTTAGTGAACAATTGTAATCAAATTCGGTTTCTTTTCTAATGTAGTTCATGCGTATCAGTACTTACCTGATTTCAGATTGCGTATCAACCCTCAATCCTGCATCTCCATTTCATTTCTGAAAATTTCGATCTCAGCTCATCAATTTGCACTTTAATTGTTTGTTTCACATCCATCCACTTCACACAAGCTGCTAGGTTAAGCTTGAACTCAATTCATAGTTGCAATCCTGAAATTCTGCGACCAATTCTGCAAATCTGCAGTCTTGATGGTGCCAAGTTCTGAGATGTTTCCAAACTGATAAATCTGATTTTCGCACATCACTTTTAGTGTATCAGTGAATTGCTACTGAATTGGTGCTTCTGCATCTGAATTTCTGAATCCGTATCATCTCTGAAATTCTGCACAATCCACTCTGCATTTCATTTCTGCCTTCAATGTTAAACCTGCTCGGCAGAGGGATTTGAGTTCCTGTTTGTGAGTTAAATTGCTTAGTAAATTGCAGCTGACTTGTTTGCTTCACATCATCTACTTGAAATCAATATTGGATATATGGATGGTTACTTCGGAACATAGTATCAACTCCTTTTTGCGTATCAACTTGAAGATTGAATTGGTTTGTACTTGAGTTGTGCTTTCCATTTATGCATTAGAGTTTAGCTCTGAATCCTTGTATGACTTCCAATTTGTTTTGACTATTAATCCAGTTTTCTGCAGCCTAGTGTGAACTGCTGCAACTTGTCTCAGTGATTCTGAATTGCAAATCCATTGCAATCGAAACTAGTTGTGTTTGCATCTAGCTTGTATCAAGTTTAGTGTTCATGGCTGCAAATTAGGTTAGAGTTCTTCCATTAGTATCAACCGAAAACTCTGTTGTTTAGCATTTAATAGCAAATTGAATTCAGATTGCTTTTCTACATTCGGTTGAGTTACCTTGGTTAATTTGGTTTTTCATTGGCTGAGTTATTAATTGACATTCCTTGTTTAGCTTATTAGCTAAGTTCCTCTATTTTTCAGTGTGCTTTCACATTCCTAATCGCATTCCCAACCCAAATCACATTTGAAACCTGAAATTTATAAACGACACATAAATACGAGTTTGAATCGAATTATATCAGCTAGCCCCGAGAAAAATACGACCTGTGGCCCCTATATTACATTTTCAGATTTTGATTGTAAAAGAGTTTCCAGCATTTCATTCATTCATATATATTTAAATTTGATGAGCCCATACATTTCGTGACAACTTTAATTAGTATATTTTGGGCCCGTCACGTTGTATATTACTTTTGCATGGATCTCTGGAAGGGATCGGTTTTTTCGCTATGTATATGTATTATTTTTCACGAAAGATCCCTACAAATATTAGTAACCTAAATTAATTTCTTAACTTTCGATAAGAATGACACAGGAAGAGATTGATCAAAACTATGTTGAGAAGAAACCTAGATCATAGACCTACAGTAAGTTTTCAAATTGTATCCTTATTTGTCTCATGCAATTCAGGTTGATATCCACAGCTCCATTTCATCATGCTGTAGAGTTATTGAGGGAATCTTATATGCAGCAACATCTTGCTGCACCATGGACTCCCTCGCCGTCTTAGTACCTCCCAATAAAGTCAAACAAGATCAATATGCAAGAGAATCAGGGAAGAAGGAAGAAGCTTGAGGGTGGAGCAAGTGAACTTCAAAATTTTGAAGAATAGATTCTACCTATTTTATGCCCTAAACTCTTTTGTAGATTTTTTTTATTATTGTTTTACCGTACTGGCTTGAGGGTGGAGCAAGTGAACTTCAAAAGTTTGAAGAATAGATTCTACTTATTTTACGCCCTAAACTCTTTTGTAGAATTTTTTTTATGTTTTACCTAAGTACGGTGTTTATGATTATATATGATATTATAATTGTTTGAGTTTTAATATTATAATTGTGTGTATGTTATATTATAATTGTATGTGATATATATATATATATATATAGTATTATAATTTATGTATGATATTTGTATGTAGTATTTGAATGATCATAATCACAGCGTGAGGCGTGCACTGCAAATGCTCTTAACCGCAACATGTGTTGCGTGTTGCGAATGCTCTTAACTGCAACACGCGGTACGTACACGTTGCGAATGCTCTTAATCGCAGTGCGAGCGGTTGATGTCTTATGATTTTTAATCGTCTGCAGTTGTGCAGTATGTGACACGCTCTATGGAGAACATAATTGTTATATTTGAGAGGTGTCCTAAAATAATCGCTTCATGAAATATACTATTTATTTGATAAATAGAGATTCACTATTTGAGTGCACATTCTCTGTATATATGATTTGATTTTTAACTCACTTATTGAATGCCCATAATTGGATTCATATCATGAGAGAATTTGTGATTGGAACATGACTGGTGAGGATTTCTACATGTACAATTATGAATGTATTAAAATATTTTCTAATTGACCAATTGATGCATTTGGACATCATCGATTCTATAAGATTAGCACGAGTTATAGTCCTTGGTCTAACTAAGTAGTTGTTCTTCACGGTCCTGAGACATTTGGATGTTGAGAGTTAAACATGGATACTAGTTATGGTAACTAGTTTATTAGAGTGATCTACTATGAGACTTCATATGATTATCTACATATACGGATATGTTAATAAAGATCTCATTGCAGTTTGTGTAAGTTTTCTCCGAGTTGAGGTATTCAAATCACCTTGTATACTTTGATATTCTAAGCAAACATCTCCTTGGAGGTGTGCCTCGGGGATGATTGGGTATAAGTCGAAGTGCCCGAAGGTGTTGGATAACCACAGAGGATTCACCGCTGCTTACGAGGAGACGTATACCTTATGATCACTTGTTAGGATTGTTTATTCAAAGTCTTTGGTTAAAATATCACATATTAAGAGTATGAGACTCTTTGGCACATGACGGAGTAACTTTAATCCAGAGGACGAGGAACTATTACTTTTGCTAGGTGTAATGTAGTCAGCTTAGTGGGGAAGACACGTAGACAATATCTTGAACCAAGCGTATATAAGATGAGTGAAAGGAATGAAACATGACTCAATGTTCTACTGAAAGGTTCAGAAGTGGTTCTGCAATGAATCATGATTTTTTTAATTAATTGGGAATCATGATGTGTTAATATTTAAGCAACAAATTTAACTTAGCAAATATAACAAACTTAAATTTAGGTCTTTCAAATTTCTCTCAACTCAAATTTTAAACTTAACTCTCTCGTGTAACACACATCAAATTAGGGATCAAAGCATCAAAACTTTTTAAATGCATGTTAAAATAATTTTTCAAGGTAAAAATATTTTTAAATAAAGAGAAAGATAATTTTCAAAGAAATATAATTTTCTAAAGTTATTTTGAAATAATTTTTAAAGTGATGTTTAAAATATTTTTTCAAAATATTTTTCAAAATAACATTGATAAGTGTTTTGGTCATAAGATAATAACTCATGCATAGGAAGGTCTAAGCATTCATAAAGCAAAGTTAACACAACGAAGAGTCTAAGCACTCAAAGATAACCAAATATAATGTCAAACATAGTCAAGCCTAAACAATCGTATCTAGATCTAATAAAAAATAATTAACGAAGTTGGGTAACATCGAATCTCGAGTGATTGGTCCGATTTCACAAAAGTTTTCAATTAATCTCCAAGGTAAATCGAGAAGCGCTCGCAGTGAACAATCCAGAAGTCCAGCGTCTCAGGGTTCGAGTCTTATTTGAAGAAAACAATTCTACAAAATAGATCGTAGTTGGGGATTGAATCATGAATACTTAAAATGATGATTAATCGCCCTTCTACTACCTTATAACCCCAGGACTGCTGTCTGATGTACTAAGCTCGAAGAATGTCGAACATCTCCAGCTGCTACTGTTGCATCTCCAACTACTATTGTTGCATCTCCAATTCTCGTTGCTCAAGTAACTAACATTCAACTAAAGCCCTCTTGCATATGACCAAACCCCTCCAACATCTCCTATCATAAGGGAGCATATGAATCATATGGAGGGACCGCCTCAGTGAACTCTAGAGCAGTTGTCTGAGCATAAACTGGATGAGAAAGCTCTAGTAGTGGATTCATGGTGACCTTCTCGGGCTGTGGTTCTTCCTCTTCGGTAGGCTCGTTCGCTGTGCAGCGCGTCCATAACGATCCTTAAAGACTAAAGTCTAATCTCTCATTTTTATCCCTACCAAGGACAACCGTCTAAAACCAATCTTATCAAATGGCCTATGTTAATGTCGAATCGATGTTTAAGTGCATCTATGAGAAATAGATGAACCGGTTGAATGACATCTTGATCCCTACTGGCTAGTGGAAAGATACAACCAATAAAAAATTAATTAACGAAGTTAGATAACATCAAATTTCAGATGATTGATTCGGTCTCACGAAAATTTTCTACCAACCGCTAGAGTAAATCGAGCCTCATTTAAAGAAAAAATTCCTATAAAATACGTCGTAATTAGAGATCGAACCGTATATCTAGGATGACAATTAGTCATGATACAATTTATAAAAAGCATTATCATGTGGACTTAAATGGACTAAGTTCATTGGAGTAGGACGAGGGCCTTCAAAAAAATCATCGTACATGATATCAAATGTAAGATGAGAATAAGGTTAAAGTAAAGTCTAAGGATAGATGGGGAAGGAATAAAAAGGGTTGTTATATACCTTGGTGCTAAGAAAGAATTGAACCATGTCAACATTAAAAAAAAAAAAACTTAGCATGCTACTCTAGTCTTATAATGATTCATAAATCTGATAGAGAATATGGTGGAATTCTGCAAATATATACCATTGTTAACATAATGCATGCGATTTACTAGTTTAAATAATGCATAGTAGTTGATAACTTCCACTACATAAGAACGTATGTAGTGAAGAATGATATGTCAAAATACCGAGTCCCTATGACATGAAAACTCCTAGATTCAAATGAATATTGATCCTGTCGCGGAGTGGGATGGCAGCCCAACGGGCCTCCCGAGAACCATGAGCCGATGAGGTGGCCGGCTGTCGGCCGCTCCTCGTCTTGCTCTTACAAAACAGAGACCGTCAGCAAACCCGCCGGAGAAATCCCCGGTCAGGCACTCCGACGGCCAAGTCAATCCCCAGCACAGGTGGAAGGAAACTGGATGGAAATGAGGCGAGAGATGCGAGAGCTCGCGCGCGCGTACCTGTGGTAGGGGGAGTGCCAAGCTTATGTAATCGGGGGAGCTGACATCCCTTGCCCGTACTGATGGAGCCAGGGTGTAATGTTAGTCAGCACTGGTAGAGCACTGAGAAGCGGCGCGGCATGGCGTGGAGTGCTCTAGCAGTATCTGAGTACTAGGGGCAGGGATCCTCTAGTCCCAAAATCCCTAGTCCATCCCTAGCCCACAGTAAAATTGCGATCGAATCGTGATTGCGATCCGGCCGCAATTTGTTTCGATCCCCTCTAGGGTTCACCGTGCCCCTCAGGTTATAGTTTGGGTTCGGGCGGGTGGCCGGAGGCCACCCGACGGCCTAAACCCTAATTTAGGATTTAGGGTTTAGGCCGTCGGGTGGCCTCCGGCCACCCGCCCGAACCCAAACTATAACCTGAGGGTCACGGTGAACCCTAGAGGGGATCGAAACAAATTGCGGCCGGATCGCAATCACGATCCGGCCGCAATTTTAGTGTGGACCAGGGATGGACTAGGGATTTTGGGATCAAAGGATCCCTGCCCAGTACTAGGTGCACGGTATGAGGCTACCGGATGAGGAACTAGCCGCGTGGGAATGTCAGAGGTAGGGGCAGCGTGAGGAACCCCGTTAACAGGGTCGTACTCTGGATGAAAAGATGCGAGGGGGTGTGCGGGCGGGACAACCCGTACCCCGAGCGTCGACTAGCCGATCCGTACGCGGGGATTGAGTCGGGTAAGGACCATGGATCGTGGGCCGCCACGCATCCGGCTGGTGGAGGGAAAGGTAGCGCAGAGTACGCCCTGAATCGGGGGTTGCCTTGAGACTGACCGGCGGTACCCGACCTCTTTCCAGGTCGAGGTAAACTGATGCGGGTGCCTAGGCTCTTATCGGCTCGGTGGGCTAAAAGGCCGGCCGGGTGCCTTCTTAGATGCTCTGCCAGACCCCGTCTCCCCCTTTTCCTTCTTCTGGAGGGGCTTTCGGGCGAGGGGTCCTATTTGCTCACATGGCTGTCGATCTATCCGCCAGGCCTTTGGGGCGCCAGGCTGGTCTGTGGGCCCGGCCTATGTCCCTACCCGTAGGCAAGGTCGGGATCATAAGCGTCCCCCTCGAGTCTAGTCGAAGGAGGCGGCGAGTCCGACTGACTGGACCACCTTCATTTCATAGAAGCCTGGCGCGTCGGGTAGTTTTGATCCCCTTTGGGGGCTTTTCTGTGGGTTTGTCGAGGCCTAGGGATCTCGGTCGGCTTGATGGAACCACCTGATATTCCTTTTAACTGCTAACAGTTCCGTACCCCTGAGACCTTCTCGCTGCTGCCACTCCCCCATGGGAAGGATTCCACGTGTCGCGTTCCCCTTCTTTCTCCAATCTCCGAGGTATTTTCTGCCTGTCCCCAAGGAACGAGGTTGAGCGCGAGGCGCTTTGCTTCCTGGGCCCCATTGGGCCTACTCGTGTGGCTGCCAATATCCGCCGCCTCTGCCTTAACCCACCACCGGATGGCCATGTCATCCTATATAACTGCGCAACGGCTGTCCCTCCTATACTCCGGTGTATTGTCTTCTTCAACCCCTGCTAGGGTTGCGGCTACTTCCTGGTGTTCATGGTTTCTTCTCGTGGGTTGTTCTTCACATTCTCGGCGTGTCCTCATGGCTTCTTCATCTCGCGACCCCCACCCTTGGTATGTCACGGCGAGGTCCGCTCTCACCCATGATGACCTCGAAGCCCTTAGGGCGGAATTTTACATTCCGCCTGACCATGATATTCGGCTGCCTGCTCCTTCGGACCAGCCGGCCACCCCCCCGAGACACTATATCACCATCTCGAGGGACCACCTGTAGGATTTGTGGGGCCTTCGCCCAGCTTGGGATGCGACTCAAGTGGAACTGGGGGAGCTGCGTGGACAACAAACGTCCTGGGCCGCTCTACAGGCAGAGCTAGCGGAACTGCGTGCCTACAAGGAGGCCGAAGCGGGCCGATTAGAGGATCATCGCCTGACCTGTGTGAATGATCCGACCCACGCTACCGAGAGTTCCCGACGGTTTATGGATGTGATGATGCAATATGGCCTTACCATACTCCAGCACCTTAGGCGAGGTGGGTACCTGGCTCCTGATGTGCCCCCTAACACCATTTCACTCCCAGATCTATGCGGGGATTTGCCTCTTTCCGTAACTGATCAACCCTTCGAATGAAGAGGGTGGCTATGCCTTTTCTGTTCTTCTGTATGCGAGGGGCTTTTTTGCCCTGACTTTTGTAGAGCGCCCCAGACGCTTTTTTGTTTGCTTGTTTAAGCGGCGTATCCTTTTAATTATGAGGGATGTGTAGGAGGAACTGTGCATGCTACCTATTGCTGAGCCCCCTTCCCGCTCATGGGACGGGCTTCCTTTTTCCTGTTCGCGAGGATCTTTGGTTGGCGTAGGATCCTGGCCTATGCTTTTGTGCAAGGATCTGGTCCTTTGATCAGAACTTATGATAGGGAATCCTAGCGGCGAGTAACTCGCGAAGGACTCAGTCCCTGGGCATAGTAGGTCCCGATGAGCGTGGGTCGCCACTCGTCAGCTCGGGGCTAGAGCCAGAGGATTAGCGGGAGCTGGCCCGCGGTGGTCTTGGCCTCCTGGCCGAGTGGGACCCAGGGAGCGTGGGTCGCCACGCGTCCGCTTGGTGCTCGGGCCAGGGGATTAGTGGGAGCTGGCCCGCGGTGGTCCTGGCCTCCTGGCCGAGTGGGACCCTGGGGGCGTGGGCCGCCACGCGCCTGCTTGGTGCTCGGGCCAGGGGATTAGCGGGAGCTGGCCCGTGCTGGTTTCAGGCATCTTCCTCTACTTCTTGCTTGGGTTGCCTGGTGATCGCTCGTCCTATTTTCTTTCTGGGTGTTTGACTTATTTGGGGCCATGCGTCCTCTGATTCTGAATCGTCAGCTTATCGCCTTTCGGCCTCAGGCAGCAGACCGATTCTTTGCCATCGTTTCATATTTCCATCTCTTGTCTTTGTGCCCAGCCGTACGATGGGCTATTGCCCACAACCCTTCTATCAACGGCTGTGATCGACTTCTCTCCCCTATATATAGGCTCCGCCGATTACTGCCTTCGTCTTTCCTTTGTACCCCTTCGCCTTCCTCCCTTTCGTGTTCTCGGCTCCTTGGCTCTTGACAGGACGCTGCGCAGCTTTTTCATGGCGGAAGCTAAGGAGAGGTTAGCCAGATATAGAGCGTCGGTGGCAGCCCTACTTTTGGAGTCGATCCCGGCTCCCTTGAGTACCATTCCGCCAGTCACCCCGGCATCTCCTCCTCTGGCGCCAAGCCCTACCGCCGCCTCCTCCGTAGATAAGGACGATTCAAAAAAAAAAGGCGAAACGCTCACCCCCAGCGCCCCCGCCAGCCCGCCCCAGGACCAACACGGAGGAGGTAAATCACGGTTATTACTGGTGTGGTGAGGCACCTGGGGTCGAGGGAATTTAATGCCAGCAGACCAAGATTTTATCCCAGTGCGCAACTGACGACCCTCGACCCTGAGACCTCCGATTCAAGCAGCAGGCGCCTTACCATCCGATCCAGCCCGTGGGGGCCTCCGCAGATAAGGACGAGGTGTTAGAGGAGGAGGCGTTAGATTCAGACATTGAGATTTTGTCTTCAGACCCCCTTCTTCCCGGGGCTTGATCGTCTTCCGGACCCTTTGCCTGGTTGCTTGTCTCCTTCCGGCGCTGCGCTGGCTTTTCTCCGGGAGATGCCCTCCCCGTCTTTTCCGCTGACATCTGCGCCGGTTGTTTTGGTGTCTCCCGATGCAGGGGCTACCCTGCCCGCGTCTCCTTCGCCTCAACTGACCTCCTTGGAGGATCAATCTTACCTCGCCCCTCGGCCTGGGGGCCCTACTTCCTCGGCGTCTGCACCGTGCGCTCCTGCCGCTTCAGCCCTGGGTCTTGGTTACTCCTCATTCCCCCTTACCTCCGCTAGCCGGCCCAGTGGGGTGTCTGCTGCTCCTGCTTCTTCCCTTCCTAACCAGACACCGGACCTTCGCCCACTGCATCTTGTTCTCCCCTCGCGAGCGGATTCTTCTGCTCCTTTCGAGTTCCCTAACCCCGAACCGCTGGTCTCAGCCAGGGTGGTCTACCTACATGCTCCCCTAAGCGACCACCTGCATCAGGGTCTTCAATCCTTCGATCGCCAAGATCCCGTCGCTCGCATTGATGGCTTAGTTGCCGACGCCTTTCGGGTACGCTTCTCTGACGGTTCTTGCTTGGTCGATTTTTTCCTAATCAACCCTGAACTTCTCTTGCAGCTGACCGGGACCCTATACGACATGGGTATCTCCTTTGTTGCCCAGAACCGATCCCTGCGACAATTAGAGCTCCGTCGGGAGGCGCTAGAAGCTCAGCTTCGTTGTGTCGGGCTCTCTCCCACTGATGAGGCCTGGAATGCGCTGCGTTCTGAGAACGCGACTCTGCGGGAATAGGCCTCCCATGCGGAAGCGCAGCTCCACGCTCTTCTGACAGAGCTAAGTGCAGTCCGGGCTTCTGAGGCCCAACTGCGTCAGCAACTAGCTTTGTTGGAGCAGAGTGAGCAACAAGCCCGGACTCGGGAACTTCGGGCGAGCTCAGAGTTGGCCAGGACCCAGGCAGCTCTTCTGGAGGCCAATCAATCCGTCGCCACACTACTGGCAGCCTTGAAGGTCAAGGAGGAAGAATTGGCGGCCTGCCAAAGTGCTCTTTTGCTGTCGCGCGAACGCCCTGAGGCCCAGCAGACTCAGGCAGAGGCGATTCGCGATGGGCATGGTGAAGCGCCAAGGGTAGCCTCATCGCATCCCCTGATGCCCCCTCCATAGTTGTAGATTCACCCTCCTTTTTCTTTTCCGATGTAGGCAAGGACAAAACGGCTTGGCATGGATGTTGTTTCTCCCACTTTTCACCGTCTTCTCCTTTTTCTCAATTGCTTGCTTAATGGTTGTCCGAGTGATGGCGGCACCGACCACTTCTTTCCCTCTGACTTGGGCGAGCCCGAGGGGCTTCGCGAGCGAGGGCTAGCCCGTGGACAGATTTCCGAACCAGACGGGGAGTACTTAGCCGTATTCTGCGGGGCTTCGGCCGTCTCCGGTTCATCTAGGGGCTTAGGGAGGTGTGCCGTGTGTAGGTCACACTTCCGTGAACTCGGGGAGTAGCGGGGGTGTGGGTCCCTGGTTGAGGAGTTCCTGAGGGTTTCCTTCCTAGGGGAGGATTTGCGTAGGTTGTTCTCGGAGTTGTCTGGTAGGGCAACCTCTTGGTCGTCATAGGCCATCAAGTGTTGGACCGAGAGCTGGTCTACGAGAAGGGCTCCCGTGGAGCGAGAGGGAAGCCGCTCGGCCGGGTGATCTCTCGGCCGGAACGGATTGCCATGCGCCCGACCGAGAGCCGATCCGAGGGAAGGGCTTGCGTAGAGCAAGAGGAAAGCCGCTCGGCCGGGTGATCTCTCCGGCCAGCAGGGATTGCCATGCGCCTGACCGAGAGCCGANCCCAGCTCAGCTCCAGCCACTCCAACCTTCTCCTGCGTGTGCCTTCAGGTCTGCTCCCTTGGCTCGCCCTTGAAGTCCTCTTCCTCTGGCTATCGTCCCTCGGATGCGCACGCAAACCTTTCCTTGGCTTGCCTCCATGTCACCCTTCACATGTGCCCTTTGAAGTCCACTTCCCGGCTTGCCCTGGAGCCTCCTCCCTCGGCTCTCGTCCCTCGGATAGGTCCACCAAGTGTGATTTCCAAGTCCTGCAAACTTAATCAACAATCAAATACAACATAACACTCTAACTTTAAACCTATTCGCCACACATCAAAACTATGATCTTCCAATTATTTAAGGGTCGATTGCCTCAACAATCTCCCCTTTTTGATGTGTGGCAATATGTTTAAGTTAGAGATAAATAACAGCAATAGCAATAGCAAAAGATAGCAATTGAAACATTATGAGACATAATATCCCTAAAGGTAACCTCCCCCTTAACCTATGTCTTCTCCACAGTTTCAATTCTAATCACATTCCAAGTTAAGTTTCCACATAACAACATCAAAATGTAAGACATATTCGAACCTAAGAGGTACCTCCCCTTAATCCATGTCTTCTCTCCAAATTCTAACCTTTTAAGGTCTAAGTTAGACAAAATACCTAAAATCATCCATTTTAAGTTAAAATTCTAAGTTAAACCACCTATTCTCCCCCTTTGATACCATCAAAATGATTGCCTCAAGCAACCAAACCCTACGGTATCAAATGCGAGAATTATTGATTTTTGAAATTTCTCACAGTTGCTGAAAAACAGGCGTGCCAGTCGACTGCCCATAGGGCAGTCGACTGATACGCTATCAGTCTGATTTTTCTGGTTTTCTGTCGAATTTCAGAAACTCCTAGAAAATTCCAGAAAATTCCAAAAATTGTAAAATTTTGCATACATGTTTGAAATGTTATACTCTATCAGGGAAAAATATTAAACCATATAAAATTTCAAACATGCTTGACTTTTGATAAAAATCCAAAGGTTTTGAAAATCACTACATTTTGTATCAAACTTTGAAACCAAATTTGCAATCATATGACTTTGAAAGACATGACAAAGTATGTAAAACATAAAATGGTTTTCAAGGTTTTAAAATGTCCAACTATGATCTTTGGCAAAGTGTCCATTGATTAAACACTTGCCTCCCCCATAGTTGGTCTAGTTTTGATATTTTGATACTTTTAATGGTTCAACAATATGCCACAAGCACAAGTGAGCCAAATGTATCACCCTAATGGATCAAGCTCCCTTTTTTAAAGCTAATGTGTCCAAGTTCATTTTATACTTCCACAAAACACATTCCAAGGCCTCTTCTTAAGGATGTAAACTCCGATTCGGGAAGTGGCTTGGTAAAGATGTCGGCTAGGTTGGACTTTGATTCAACATAGTATAGTTCTATGTCTCCCCTTGCCACATGGTCTCTAATGAAGTGATGTTTCACTTCAATGTGTTTTGTCCTAGAATGATGAACCGGATTTTTTTGTTAAATTGATTGTGCTTACATTATCACACAAGACTTTGACCTTGGTTAATGTAGCTCATAGTCCTCTAATGTGTGCATGATCTAAAGGAGTTGGGAAACACACCCACCCATTGTCACATATTCTGCCTCCGTTGTTGATAGGGCAACGCATGGTTGTTTCCTACTACTCCAACTAACTAAAGAAGACTCAAGGAATTGACACCCTCCACTTGTACTCTTCCTATCTAACTTACACCCCGCATAGTCGGAGTCGGTGTATCCAATTAGATCAACACTAGGGGTTCTAGGATACCAAAGTCCGACATTGAGGGTACCTTTCACATACCTTAGGATCCTCTTGACTACTACCAAATGAGACTCTTTGGCACAAGATTGGTACCTTGCACACATACCTACCGCAAAAAGTATGTCAGGTCTACTAGCGGTTAAGTATAGGAGGCTACCAATCATGCTCCTATATTGTTTAAGGTCTACCATTTCCCCTTCAATGTCACTATCCATTTTCACATTAGTTCCTATGGGTGTAGATGCTTCCTTAGCATTTTCTAAACCAAATTTCTTTAACATCTCCTTAGCATATTTGGTTTGAAATACATGTGTACCTTCATTTGTTTGCTTAACTTGAAGTCCTAAGAAAAAGGTTAGCTCTCCTACAAGACTCATCTCAAATTCATCTTCCATACACTTGATGAATTCTTGTAGGAAGTCATTATTTGTTGACCCAAAAATGATATCGTCTACATAGACTTGGGCAACAAATATGTCCTTATCCTTAGATTTTAGGAACAATGTAGGGTCAATTGTTCCTCTCATAAACCCCTTAGACACTAGAAATCAGGAAAGCCTCTCATACCAAGCCCGAGGAGCTTGTTTCAATCCATATAAGGCTTTCCTTAATTTGAATACATGTCTTGGATAGTTGGGGTTCTCAAACCCTGGGGGTTGTTCTACATAGACTTCTTCTTTAATGATTCCATTTAGAAATGCCGACTTCACTTCCATTTGGTGAAGTGTGAAACTCATGTGAGCGACATAGGCTAGTAGAATTCTAATTGATTCTAACCTAGCTACGGGGGCATAGGTCTCATCATAATCTAATCCCTAAACTTGGTTAAACCCCTAGCTACCAATCTAGCCTTGTTCCTAGTGATTTTACCTTGGTCGTCTAGTTTGTTCCTAAAGACCCATCTAGTGGTTACAATAGTGCAATCATTGGGCCTAGGGACTAACTCCCACACTTCACTCCTCTCAAATTGATTTAGCTCTTCTTGCATAGCTAAAACTCAATCAACATCTCCCAATGCTTCATCAATGTTCTTGGGTTCTAATTGGGAGATTAGAGCTATTTGACTCGTTTGGTCCCTAAAGTATGATCTAGTCCTTACTCCTTGAGTGACATCACCCACAATTTGGTCAATAGGATGATCATGATGATGTCTCAAGGGTCTAGAGGTTATAGGTTCATTTACTCCTTCTTCCTCATCCTCTAGGGTACTTCTTACTCCCTCTTGATCATTACCCTCCAAATGTAGGTCTTGGATTCTTAGGGCAAGGGGTTGGACTTCTTCTATATCCTTATTAATAGAAGCCTTTCTAGGGTAAGTACTAGTGGTTTCATCAAATTTGACATTTGAGGACTCTTCAATCACTTTTGTCCTCTTGTTGTACACTCTATAACCCCTACTAGTCAATGAATACCCTACTAAGATTCCTTCATCGGCTTTTGACTCAAATTTTTTTAGGTCATCTTTGGTGTTTAAGATGTAAACTTTACATCCAAAGACCCTAAAATAGTGGACTTGGGGTACCCTTCCATTCCAAAGTTCAAAGGGTGTTTTTCCTAAAAATCTATGTACTAACACCCGGTTTTGGATATAGCAAGCGGTGTTAACCACTTCGGCCCAAAAATAGTTAGGAAGGGAATATGCATTAAACATAGTCCTAGCAGCTTCTTGTAGGGCTCGATTTTTCCTCTCAACTACCCCATTTTGTTGAGGAGTCCTTGGGCATGAAAACTCATGCTTGTACCCATTTTCGACATAAAATTGTGTGAAGCTAGCGTTTTGGAACTCCCACCATGGTCACTCCTAATTCGGTTTATTTTGATGTTCTTTTCATTTTCTACCCTTTTACTAAATCCTATAAAGATATCTAGGGTATCATCCTTATGTTTCAAGAAATAGACCCAAGTAAACCTAGAAAAGTCATCTACTATCACTAAGCAATAATTACTCCCTACAAGTGATGGCGTACTATGGCAGTCAAACAAGTCTATATGCAAGAGTTCTAAAGGTAATGAAGTGGTAATTAGAGTTTTACCTTTGTGTGATGCTTTTGATTGCTTACCCTCTTGACATGCATCACACATCTTGTTCTTTTCGTACTTGATCATTGGGAGCCCCTTCACCAATTCTTCCTTGGCCACTCTTGCAATGCTCCTCATGTTGACGTGTCCAAGTCTTCGGTGCCATAACCACCCTTCTTCTTCTTTAGACATGAGACACTTAACAACATTGTTAGTAGCATAAGATAGATCAAGATAATACAAGTTTGCCTCTCTAAACCCTTCTAATATGATAGTGTTTGATTCACTTTGCCTTATTACACATTTCTTAGCATGAAATTCTACTCTAAAATCGGCATCACATAGTTGACTTACACTTAATAAATTAAACTTCATATCCTTAATTAAAAGTACTTTATGAATCGAAATAGTGGGAGATACCTCAATTGTGCCCCTACCAATGATCCTTAACTTTCCACTGTTCCCAAACGAGACGGTCCCTTCTCTTAGGTAGCTAATAGTGGTGAACTTGCTCACATCCCCGGTCATGTGTCTTGAGCATCCACTATCTACTATCTGTTGGGACCGGGTGCATGTTGACAAGGATACGGGTTCGTAAAATTTTAAATTTTTACGTGCAGCGGAAGAATTAGCATAAAATAATTTCTTAAATTATTTTAACCACGTATCTAGCATACAACCTTATGATGTGTGGACATGATCATAAATTATAACTTTTGCGGAAAAGTAAACTAATTTACTTAGTACCTCGCGTAACTCGAAGTAAGGGACGAGATCCAACCGTAGCGTCCCTTGGAAGCTCCGCCTCTATTCGCGTCCACGCCGAGTTCTCTTCGGGATGACTTCGCAAAGTCACGAGTTTTGTGCCGTCGAGAACTACTAGATTCTCCAAAGGCACAACTAGAATATCAAGAGAGAGAGATAGAAACTAACCACCGAATAACGGAATCAAGATTCCGTGAAGGGAGGAAGATGACTTGCGCCTTTCAGCCAAGAAGGCTCTCGGCCAATAGCAAACCTCGGCCTTGAATCCCTTCTCCCGTGTGCAAGCTGCATGTATAGAACGGGAAACCTTGCTTTTCCGTTGCATGCAAATTGATCAAAACGGAAAGCCATGCTTTCCCGTTGCATGCAACTTGATCAAAACGGTTGCATGCAGATTGATCAAAACGGGAAAGGGTTTTCCCGTTGCATGCAAATTGATCAAAACGGTTGCATGCAGATTGATCAAAACGGGAAAGGGCTTTCCCATTGCATGCAAATTGATCAAAACTGGAAAGGGCTTTCCCGTTGCATGCAAACCCGTTGCATGCAAATTGATCAAAACGGTACATCCTCTGCGTCGGGGAGAAGCAGCAAGCCGCCTGCTGCTTTATCACGGCACACCGTGAGGGATAGGTTTGTGGCTTCCGTGAGGGAGAGGCTTGTGGCTTGATCTCTTGAGAACTCTATTGATTAAGGAATTCAAGCCGAGCCTTGGTTCCTTTATATAGTAACCTCTCCCTTGCCAAGTCTCTCTTTTAACGGAATTAACGGAATTAGTTTTCATAAGAAATTTATCTTATAAATTCTCTTATGAATTATTCCGTTTAAATCAAGTTTTATTATAACTAACTATATAATAAAACAAATTCATCTCTCCTTTAATTATGGAATAAATTTTACAAGAAATTTATAAACTTTCTTTTTATGAAAAAATCAATTCATAATTGATTTTATAAAATTAAAATAAACCATTCCATGGATTATTTTAATTTCCATAAAAGAATAAATTTCTATAAATTTATTTATATAAATTTCTCTACACAAATTTATTTATCCATAATTTATAAAACAAATCGCGCTAGATTTATTTATCCATAATTTCCACGCTACGAGCACCACTTTTCACTATCGAAAAGTCTCCTTGAGGTGGAGAAACCATTACAGCAAAAGCTTCCTCTTTACAGATGCAGAAATATGATGGAGGAAGCAAAAATCACTCTACAATTGGGCAGCACTTCGTTACTGTACGGAACTGTACATACACGTGTAACGAGGAGCTCCTTTTATAGGTGAAAAAGACAGATTCACAGTCTATCCAGTCTCGCACCAGTCGACTGCCCCTAGGGCAGTCGACTGGCCCAGCAATAAATGCTGGCCAACGGCTAGCAAACAGGTAGCCAACGACTAGTTTTGGGGTATACCAGTCGACTGCCCCAAGGCCAGTCGACTGGTCCGAAGCTGCGAACTTTCTGTGGGTTTTGGCAGTCGACTGCCCTGCCTCCCAACTCAGCTCCAGCCACTCCAAACCTTCTCCTTCGCATGTGCCTTCAGGTCTACTCCCTTGGCTCGACCCTTGAAGTCCTCTTCCTCTGGCTATCGTCCCACGGATGCGCACGCAAGCCTTTCCTTGGCTTGCCTCCATGCCACCCTTCACGTGTGCCCTTTGAAGTCCACTTCCCGGCTTGCCCTTGGAGCTCTCCTCCCTCGGCTCTCGTCCCTCGGATAGGTCCACCATATGTGATTCTCCAAGTCCTGCAAACTTAATCACACAAATCAAATACAACATAACACTCTAACTTTAAACCTATTCGCCCACACATCAAAACCATGATCTTCCAATCATTTAAGGGTCGATTGCCTCAACAAGTGCTGGGCCTGATATAAAAGGATTTCAGGCCCTAGGCGGGCCTTTTTTCTTTATATGTATTATAAATATAATTTAGGTTATATCTATTTTTATTTCTAAAACTAAGACTAAAACTAAATTTGTTATATATCATATATATTTCTGATTTATCATGTGTATTTTATTGATTACGTATTTATATTTAATTTTTAAGGCTCTGAAATTTACATATATATGAACTACGCTGGGCCTGAAATAAGAGTTATTCAGGCCCACAGTAGGTCTGAATATCTTTGATTTCAGGCCCACCATGGGCCTGATATGTCAGATATTCAGGCCCACCAATGAATGAATTTTTTTTGCCATCTTATCAAAATAAATTATTAATTATATATCATGATTTAATATTTAATTAGGTATATCATTGGGTTAGGTGTCCAAACCTCTAATGATTCTATATCATCAATGTTATAGGAGTGGTTTAGGTATATCAGTGGGTTTTGAGCAAAACCCACTGATGGACCTACCATATCTGGAATTCTGAAAACCCTATATCAATAGAGAGGGTAGAGCTAGGAGATGATATTTTTGGTATCCAAACAGCTAATGATTCTATATCACAATGTTATAGAAGTAGTTTAGGTATATAAGTGGGTTTTGAGCAAAACCCACTTATGGACCTACCATATCTGGATTTCTGAAAATCCTATATCAATAGAGAGGGTAGAGCTAGGAGATGATATTTTTGGTGTCCAAACATCTAATGATTCTATATCACAATACTATAGGAGTAGTTTAGTTATATCAGTAGGTTTTAAGCAAAACCCATTGATGGACCTACCATATCTGGATTTCTAAAAACCCTATATCAATAGAGAGGGTAGAGCTAGGAGATGATATTTTTGGTGTCCAAACATCTAATGATTCTATATCACAATGCTATAGGAGTAGTTTAATTATATCAGTGGGTTTTGAGCAAAACCTATTGATGGACCTACCATATCTTTTCTGAAAACCCTATATTAATAGAGAGGGTAGAGCTAGGAGATGATATTTTTGGTGTCCAAACATCTAATGATTCTATATCACAATGCTATAGGAGTAGTTTAATTATATCAGTGGGTTTTGAGCAAAACCCACTGATGGAACTACCATATCTGGATTTCTGAAAACCCTATATCAATAGAGAGGGTAGAGGTAGGAGATGATATTTTTGGTGTCCAAACATCTAATGATTCTATATCACAATGCTATAGGAGTAGTTTAGTTATATTAGTGGGTTTTGAGCAAAACCCACTGATGGACCTACCATATCTCGATTTCTGAAAACCATATATCAATAGAGAGGGTAGAGCTACGAGATGATATTTTTGGTGTCCAAACATCTAATGATTCTATATCACAATGCTATAGGAGTAGTTTAGTAATATCAGTGGGTTTTGAGCAAAACCCACTGATGGACCTACCATATCTGGATTTCTGAAAACCCTATATCAATAGAGAGGGTAGAGCTAGGAGATGATATTTTTGGTCTCCAAACATCTAATGATTCTATATCACAATGCTATAGGAGTAGTTTATTAATATCAGTGGGTTTTGAGCAAAACCCACTGATGGATCTACCATATCTGGATTTCTGAAAACCCTATATCAATAGAGAGGGTAGAGCTAGGAGATGATATTTTTGGTGTCCAAACAGCTAATGATTCTATATCACAATGCTATAGGAGTAGTTTACAATAGGAGGTTTTTAGGTGTATCAGTGGGTTTTTATGTGCACACTAAGTACCAATAATTATGAGTTGTGTTCTATAAACATATCAGTTAGGACAGAAAGATGCAGTCAGATTTATACATCTATACAACTACAAATTTATTGTCCACCAACTTAGATCAGAAGGATTTTATAGTTAACAGAGACCCTGAAATTGTCCCAGTTGAGGCACACGGTGGGCCAGAAATAAATTTATTTTAGGCCCATGTTGGGCCTGAATTGAAGTGATTTCAGGCCCACCGTGGGCCTGAAATCATTTTATTTCAAACCCACCTTGGGCCTTAAATAAAATAATAATTTATAGAATAAAATTCTATATTTATCTACAAGATGTAACCAAATCCTCTCATTTTATTTAATTATTAAATTTTATCAAAACACTCTTACAGTTTTTATAATTTGAAACAAGTTTATTAAATTTATGGTAGACATAATCCATCTTACTAACTAAATACAAATTGCATACCAAATTTCAATTCCTTCGAGACCATTAAGTCAAATTTTCAAATTATGTTGCAATAGGAGTGTTGTAAATCCATCGGTGGGTTAGAGTTAACCAAAGAGTTAGAGTTAACTAAAGAGATGTTATTTCTGGTGTGCAAACTTAGTCCCAATCATTATGAGTTATGTTATCTTACTATATCAGTTGGTACACAACATTGCAGCAACTCGATGTGAATCAACATCACACAATTATTTTGTTTTTCAAGACAATAAATTATATTCATACAAATTACAGAATTTCTATACAAATGGAGCTCAATCACCAGCAAAGGATTTTTTTTTACAACAATACTTCAAGTGATTGAGTCTCATGTTTTACAATACATGTCCCACATAATATTAACTGTCAGATCAAATCTCATTTTCGTTATATCTCTTTGTTTGAAATCCATCTTCTCATTGTATAGGAGACATCGGACGTATTGCATCACAAAGAAGGCACAGTCCACGCTGAAAATAACAAACAGTATTTCTGATTTCAATAAGTGGGGTTATAAAATACTTTCATGATTTTAAAATTTTGAAATTCTTCCTCAGTTACTTACCTATGTTCTTGTTGGGGACATTTTTGTCTGACGGAGGGTTATTTATCCAAGGGATGATGACTTTGTAGATATGGATGAATAGTCGTAAGTTCCTCACGAGTATATTGTTTAAGTTCTTTTACCTGTAAAATACATCATGAATTTCAATGACATTTTTAACCAAATGATGAACATATATATGAATAAAGGTAGGTAGCTCACAGCTGAGTCAAAATCATTCTTATATTTACGACCACTAGCAAGAGAATTTAAATGATTGAAAGTCATTGCTTCTGTATCTACCGTCAACAAGTGAAAGTGTGTATTATCACTGCACAAAGGTATTAAAATATATCTAAACCCTTATTCTATCATATCAGTCTTCATCACTTGTTGCAGGGAAAACTTTTTTGACGATCTTATTGAAGCCTAAAAATTTGCATACTCAAAATTATTAATAACCACATCATAATATTAAGTCTTCTACAATCTATTAATTGATACTAATTTACATCACTTACTATGAAGAAGGTTGAACAATATATTAACTTGTTGTATGACCTACCACATGTGGATGCTCCCCTAAATATAATTTTACAGAAGGCATTAATGACCTCGCCTTTTGTAAAATCCTCTCCATTGAGGATTTGTAAGAATGAATGCAAATTCAAAGCAAAGGGTGCATCCTCCCAGATAAATTCATTAGCCAACCTGCCAAGTAAATTGATAAGATTATATATTAAAGACCCAAATATATTAACTAAACTATGTTTCATAACTTACTTTAGGTTCTCCAATTTATTTATCAGGTAGCCCACTTCTTTTTCTTGATTTTTCTTCTTCGAATTCATAAAATGCTTCTTTACAAACTACATCGATAAAATTTTGACCAAACTAATTAATGACCAAATTCAATAAATTTGACGTAATTTATATGAAAATAACTCACATACATCAATGCCTTGTTGCCTCATTTTGTATAGTTCGGAGGTCCTTCTTTTTTCCTCCTCTATATCTTTTTCAGACATGACTTCCATTACAGTAATGGTTTCTCTTGCTTTATCCATATCCTCCTCACTAAGTTTCCTTTTTCCCTTGTCCATGACATTTGATATTTGTTTCTTTCTCCGCTTCCCCTTATGTAATAGCTGGTGCCATACTGGACTCTCAATTGGAGTATCCCTATAATCATACCGAGTTCGGTCACGTCCTCTCTTTGTTCTACAAGATACTGGATCAAAAGAGGAACGACTACAAGATAGTTTTCTTGAGCCTCCATCCCCTTTTTTCAATAATTGAAATTAATTCCTTAACCCTTTCATTCAAACATATATTCTCCTCTGTTAGCTCCTTAATTAGGTTGTCTTTAAGAATGCATTCACCACATTGTCTTACATCTTCTGTGTGATGTCCTTGTGATGTCTCCATTGCCTGTGGAATGTCATCACCAATATCAAGGTTCTCAAACAATGTGTTTTCATGTAGGTTAGGAATTATTTCAACGATCACCTGTCAATTACTAAGTACACAAATTTTACTGCCTCTATATCAAACTAACATAGATCACAGTTTAGAATAATTACCTCTTCAGACCTAATTTGGTTGACAAGGTCCCTCACCCTACTAATATGCGAAGGAATATTCCTCCACTTATTTATTCGAGGTCCTTCAACATTGTATGGTTTTTGAATGGGTACATGCTCCAAAAACCATGCCTACACAAAGTTTTCCAGACAATTACATTAATGACAGCAAAATATTATTAAATTTATCAAGAAAATTCTACTCACTGCCAAAAGCCCAGCAAATTCCTTTAGGTAAGGGAGGTTGGTGGTGCTCTGGTTTCCCTGAGTTGATGAAAATAAGTCCCCAATCTTAGGTAATTGTGGAGACAAAAATTTATGGATAGCTTCCACCCAGTTGAATCTACCAAGATTGTCATAATCATCTATTATATCTACAAGACCTAGAGGGACCTTATATGTACTAGACTAAAATAAAACATAAACAAATATATACAAAATATATAATTTACAAACTAATAACACATCATCCTCTGATTCAACACTTTTAGAATAATGTTTAAGTAACTCTACAATTCTTGTTCTGGTAGGTTGTTTTTTCTTTTGAGAAGTAAGTACGATAGAGGTCACCCGATGCTTTCATTGAATTAATAGGGACCGAAACACCACGGTCCCCTATACCCAGTAACAAAGCAACATATCGTCTGGTGAACGCAACCGGTACACCTAAAATAATTAAAATATTTAGTTATCATCAAGAATATAGGCTTCAAATTATTTCACTTTGGGCCTGAAATGATTTGATTTCAAGCCCAACGTGGGCCTGAAATGATTTCCTTTCAGGCCCAACGTGGGCCTAAAATGATTCATTTCAGGCCTACCGAGGGCCTAAAGTGATTTTACTTCAGGCCCTCGGTAGGCCTGAAATAAAATCATTTCAGGCCTACCGAGGGCCTGAAGTAAAATCACTTCAGGCCCTCGGTAGGCCTGAAATGATTTTATTTCAGGTCTACCGAGGGCCTTAAGTGAATTTCACCTGAAATGAAATCATTTAAATTTATCAAATATAAATCATTTAAGTCCATCTATATCCAAGTTTTATCTTACTATAGATATTGTTTACAATTCATAATTAAAACTATTACCTGAGAATTTAAAAACTTGCGAGGTTGAATCCCAACTTTCAAATATATTAACCAAAATTCCACGGATATGCTGTAATTCTTGTATGTCCAAGAAATACTGAAGGGCGACTCTTTGATCTTCGCAATGTGTCGATCATTTAAAATTTCAAATGCTTAAAAAAAAATGTTTAAAGTGGCCTAAAACACTGCACCAATGTAATTTTTGTCCAAAGTCATCTGAACCCTACAGTTTTTATACATTACAAATTATAAGTATAAACATTTTCACAAACTATGTTATTCTTACCTAAGTCTATCGCTAACATACCTTGGTAGATAATGCCAAGGAAGAAGATGATGAATCACTCACAGACCTTTTTCCTGCCATTATCATAAAAATCAACCGTGCAGAAACCCTAACCCCTCCTGTGATAGTGCCGAGCAGTCTGGACTTCAACGTTAATACGTAAAGCCGCCTCAGGATCACACACTAACACTTTCGATACTTGCCTAGGTTTTGGTTGGGCGGAGGGATTCGAGGGATGAGCTCGCGACTATAGCACAGCTAGGGCACGCACAATATCCTCCACCTTCGACAATACCATTTACGTTGTTGCGCTGAGAGAGAATGGAGAAAATTTCGACTACCTGGCCATCCGAACCACAAAATATTAATTTACTACTAAAGTGGTTCGGATGTCTCAAAAATGTGAATAGCAAAAGGTATTTTGTGGCGGGAGAGGTATAATAGGAAGTTCACTTAAAGGGCTGCGCCCTTTGGTAAAATAAAAACCATGGTACGCTAATTGATAATTTCCAATTCTTAGGTACGTCCTTTAGTAAATTGCCGAAAGAAATTCATCCTTTGATGAAGTTAGGGAAACTTCTTTTATGCGGTGAGTATAACCAACAATTTTGTAAAAATAAAAGGTCACACAATTGGAAGGAAGTAAATCAAGAAACTGAAATTAGTCATCACATGAGAGGATAATTCCATGACTTTGCCCAGATTCGACCATTGTTCAATTCTGTAAACCTGTCATATGATAACTAACTCGGCTATACCCTGGAGGCTTTATGTAACCAACAAGATGAGATAGAGGAGGGGCTCATCAAGGGTATCACAAGTCTCCCTCCCTAATTATTGGCTAAGGAGTGGTATCGTTCGAATACCCAGTTGAGACTTTATAAGTAAATTGGTGCGCAAATTTAAGTTTGGCAATACTACCATGTCATCGTGGTGGTACCCCTTGCTATCACTTCTTTTCTACAAAAAGTTATATGCAACTCACATGACGAAATCGAGTAGTCCAACAATGGGAGGGATTTTTTCCCCAGATTCATCGAAAATCAACTCTTGTCCATTTCTATAAATTTTTCAAGTGATGACCAATTCAGCTATGCATTAGAGGCAATGCCCCTTGCTATCACGCCACTTCTAATGATGGTGATTAATGTGGAATTGATAATATATCTCTCGTTGAAAAATTATTTTTTGTGACTAATATTGAATAAAATAGAGATAAGATGACTATTTCATGAGTAGATCGTCTTAAAATAATTTCTTGAGTGAATGAGAAATTGGATCAACACCGTAAATCCATTTGCATATAAAAATCTCCAACATCTCTCCTTGCAATTTACTTTTCCAATGTCACCGCATCACTATTTAATGCAGCGTAGGCATCTTGAGGAGGATTCGCCCCTCCAGATTTGGGGCATGTTGGCTTCAACCCATCATTAGCATGCAACGTCACCCAACTATTAGATCCATGAGGTCTCTCTCCGTTCTTCAGATGGGCATATAGGGCCATGAGGCGACAACCCTTGCATCTTGTATTCTAGTCAGCCCTTTATGATGTGAACCTAAATAGTGTTGGTGCTTGGATGGCTATAGAGGGGAGGTGAATGTAGCCAGACACAGCAATTTGAATTCTTTGAAAACTTTCTGCACTTAGAGGTTAGCAACAGCGGAAGCAGACAAGCAAAACTAGAGATGCAGAAATGAAGAACAAACCAAAAACTCTAAGACGAGGATGTACAAGGTTCGGGGATAACTTGCCCCTACTCCTTGGCGTGCCCGTAAGGTGGGTGATCCCTTGATCGTCGGCAGATCAAGCCCCGAAAAATCCGAATATCAGATACCACCTTCTCGGTGGAGAAACCTCTCCACAGCAAGTCTCAACAGATATGAAATAAAAGCACAGAAACACAAACAAGAAGGCTTACAGAGCACTCGGACAGAAGGAACACAAGAACTCTACACCGAGCTTCACTCAGCACAAACCTCACGCAAGATCTCCCTGCTCTTCGTGTCTGCTTGCTGATGGACTCGCCAAGCTCCTTGCCTCTTCCAAGCACTCAAGTTTTCAGTCTCAAAGAATTGCTTCAAGGATCAGAGTGATACTCCAGAGAGTTTCTGAGTTGTTGCTGAAGAAAAGATCCCTTCTCTTCTTCGCCAGCCAACACTTAACCTGTTGCCCTTCGCTTGGTCACCAGACGCTCCTCTGCATCTCACCAGCTGCTCATCTGTAATAGCCCAGCTACCGCTGACCTCTTCTGGACTCCCTCCAGTCGAGCCTCAGGTCAGCTTACCAGCCGTTCGGCAGAAGACAGAAGACGTTGTATCCTGCGAAAGGAAAACAACCAAACCTGCTGTAGCGAAAGCCTCCGGTTGACTCTTCTTGAGTAATCCTGAGTTACCTGCACACTTAGCAGTTGTTTAGCATAGCAAATCAGTAGAGAATCAATTATCAGACAATCAGAGTAGATATCAGCAGTGTTCAGAAGGAAATCAGACCACGATCAGAAGTCTGACAGCGTATTTGAATTAAAGTTCAGCTACTGATCGGTCCACAGACCGAGCAGAGAGGACCCTGATCGGTCATTAGACCGATCAGGGTAAGCCCTGACCAAACAGGCTCCAACCTGATCGGTCCACAGTGAGAAACTGGAAATCGTGACTTCTTGTGATCGGTCACCAGTCCGATCCAACAGCTGAAGGCAGAACCTTCAGCTTTCCCAACCATCGCCTCCTGATCGGTCACCTGATCGATCAAGGTGTGCCCTGATCGGTCTGGTGACAAATTAGTTCACTCCCTGACCAATCAAGAGCCTTCCTGATCGGTCGGGATGAACAGTGTTGCGACACTTTGATCAGTCACGAAGACTGATCAAGGTTTCTCCCTCAACCTTCTGATCACTCTCTGATCGTTCACCAGAACGATCAGAAGCCGAACAGAAACCTTTCTGTTCTCTCCCTGATCGGTCACTAGACCAATCCACAACCGAGAGTTCGTGCCAACTCCCTGATCGATCACCAGACCGATCCAGAGACTCCCAATTCAACTCTCAGTCAAGAGAACGGGCTCCCTAGCCGTCTCTGACTCGTGCTCAGTCCCCCGGACCAAGACTCCGTGCCCAGCTTCACTCACCAGGACTTCATTCAACCTAGCTTCACTCACTAGGACCTGGCTTCACTCACCAGGGTTTCGGTCACCCGGCTTCACTCACCGGGACCCGGCTTCACTCACCGGGATTTCGGTCAACCTAACTTCACTCGCTAAGACCTAGCTTCACTCACCAGGATTTCAGTCACCTGGCTTCACTCACCAGGACCCGGCTTCACTCACCAGAATTTCAATCAACCTAGCTTCACTCACTCACCAGGACCCGGCTTCACTCACCGGATTTCATTCACCTGGCTTCACTCACCATGACCCGGCTTCACTCACCGGGATTTCCATCCAACGTGGCTTCACTCACCAGGACCCGGCTTCACTCACCGGGATTTCAATCAACCTGGCTTCACTCACCAGGACCTAGCTTCACTCACCGGGATTTCAATCCCTTCGTGCCCAGTCCCCGACCAGGACTTAATCTGAATTCACTCAACCAAACTTAAATCATTGTCAACACCAAAACAACAATCAGGCCAGACTGCATCAACAATCTCCCCCTTTTTGTTGTTTGACAACCCGATTTAAGTTTAGGTATTAGATCAATTGAAGTCAATTTAATTATCGTAAGGGAATCAAGATCCTCTCCCTACAATAATTAACCCTAAACTTAATCAACCATTCTCTCCCCCTTTGTCAAACATCGAAAAGGGTATGGTTATTAAGTTTTATCATACCTCCCCCTTAAACAGAGGGTCGCTCCCCAAAATGATCAAAGGTAATTATGAATTGCACATGAAAATATATATAGAATATTATCATGGTCAAACATGTATATGTTTCATATGACATGTACGGAGCGTACTGATCCTGATTGGTCTCCGTGACCGACCAAGTTCGTTGATCATTTGATACAGAAATAACTCTGATTAGTCTGGGGACCGATCAGATTTCAGAAAGATTCCTGAAACTCTGATACGTTCCTGATCAAACTGCATTAACAATTGACATTCCACAACAAGGGTGTAGACTCTATCGACATTCGATATTTCAGAAAAATTTCTGAACCATGATTTGAATTTCATGACTACAAATGATTCCTTATCAAGAATCAAAAGTCATGATCCAAATGACCCGTTCTTATGAATTTCAAGAATTCCAACACAGGTTTGTATCGAATCAAGAGTTTTTCTGAATTTCAGAACAAATTTGTATCAAATTAGGATCAGGTTTGTACCAATGAATGATCAAGTATGTTCATGTTCTTGGAGTGATCAGAATCATATCAGGATATAAAGTACTTTCCATGTTCTTTGATCTTGATTGATCATTTCTAAGTACCCTGATAATGGGTCTGATCCTTCAGACTTCATCTGATCAGTCATCGGACCAATCAGAAGGACCCCTGATCGGTCATGGGACCGATCAGGAGGAGCCTGATCGGTCTGTGGACCGATCAAATCTCTGACTAGGAGAGTTTCTGAATCATTTCAGAAACTCTGCGTTTCAACCACATCTTTCAAACTCTAATACAATCAGATTTGATTACTTTGATTCTAGAAGTGTTCATTTAACTGAAATTTATCCCTCACTAAGAGTCAAGAATCCTTATGGATTAAAAATGTTCAAAACAGTTTTGTATCATCATGTTTCTGTTGGATCGAGAGAATACGATAGAGGGGGGGGCGAATATCGTTAAAAACTTTTTGGATTCGAGGTTAAGAGAATACGCAGCGGAATTGAAAACACAGCACAAGAACTCAAGTGATTTTACTTGGTTCGGAGTCGCGGTCAGCTCCTACACCAAGGCCCACGGTCGTTGACCGTTTTCTGCGGGCAATTCTATATGTGCGCAAATGTTTACAGAAAAATATTACAGTTGTAGTACAATAAACTAAAAATTAAACTCTTCGTTACCGACGCCCGGTGTGGATCGTGCTTCGGAGCAGAGGGTCGTCGTCGGCGCTTGAATCTTGAGATGGGAGGTTTTTAGAGCAGAGCGCTTGAGTCGAAGAGCGTATTGGCGTTGGAAGAATTGTGTTAGAAGCCTTGGGGGTCGAGCCCGTTTTATAGCAGTCCTGGGGGCGCCCGGGACGCTGGGGGCGCCCTCCACGTGTCTCCCGATCCGCAAACCCTCATCCGCAACTCGGTCAGCCCTTATCGCTCCAGAATCGGGCTCGGGGTTTGACGGGGGCACCCGGGTTGACTTGGTCTGCTGGCTTCTCGCTAACTTGAACTCTATCTGCTTCGTTGGCTTGGACCCAGGGCGCCCGAGGCATCTGGGGCGCCTGGGAGCACGGGGGCGCCTGGCCTAGTGAGCTTCCGAAGTGTTTTCTTTCTCAACTCTTGTTTCGCTTTGCCTTGGGGGCGCCCGGAACCTCCGGGGCGTCCTGCCCAGCTGCTGCCCCTCTCCTTTGGAGCGTTCTGAGCTGCAGAAACTCGTTCCTTCAGTCCTGCATCCAGGGTTAGTACCAAACATGATAAAGCAAGTATGTTAGTGAATTTTACAGCCGTAGCTGTCTTGGTTCTGACTTTGGGTCTCTAAAATGGAGCCCTAGGTCGAACCGACGCCTACTGTTCCCTCGACGGGGAACACGTCCTCACGTACTTCTCTCAGGAGAATTTACCTGTTGCCAACCGACTCCTCCGGTTGGACTTTTGCCCAGCAGTCCTTCGCCAGGTCTTCGGTACCAAGCTGTCCTTCGCCTGGTGCCTAGCAGTCCTTCGCCTGGTGCCTAGCAATCCTTCGCTAGGTCTTCGACTCCTAGCAGCCCTTCGTTAGGTGCCAACAGTCCTTCGCCAGGTCTTAGGGCTTCGATGCCTAGCAGTCCTTCACTAGGTGCCTAGCAATCCTTCGCTAGGACTTCAATCTGCACACTCAAGTAACATGTTAGATAAACATAACATCTTAACTTTTGAATCCTTTGCCATTATCAAAACCCAGGTTTGACTTGGGTGTTGTCTGCACCAACAATCTCCCCCTTTTTGATTTATGGCAACCCGATTCAAAAAGTTAAGTTAATCAAAACAGGTGAAATACCAGTTTAGTTTCCTCCCCCTGGATGGAATCTCCCCCTAGGTTTTTCAAAGATTCGTGGGGTTTGAAAATTTTCTAAGTCTAAGATGGAATTAATTTTTTGAACACTTAGAAAAAAAACTTTCCAAGGAAAGTTTTGGTCGGGCACTTTGGAAAATTTATACTTAGAAATTTTACACTTAGAAAAATTTTCAAGTTAATAACTTAGATAATTTTCTAAACATTTTCTGAAGTTAAAAAAATTTTCAATCTCTTTAGTACTTTAGAAGGTTTATACTTAGAAACTTTTCTATTAGAGAAGTTTGAACATAAGTACTTAGAAAAATTCTGAGCATAGCTTAAGTTAGAAACACTTTTGAAAAATAGCTTGGGTCAAATACTTAGACTCAATTTTGGAATCAACTTAGATCAAGTACTTAAAAACAAAAAAAACAGTTTTGAAGGCAACTTTGATTAAGTACTTTTTGAAGAAAGGATAAGGAGAATTTTGAATTTTGAGAATTTTTTTTTAAATCTTCTCTCCTTTCCAATCTCTCCCCCTTTGCCATATATCAAAAAACAAAGCAATATATCAAAAAATTGCATAAGGATATAGCAAAAGAATAATGTGCTATACTGAACCAATTCAAGATATAAACTTGGACCAAATCAATTTGAATTATCTCGCTCGGGTCCTGTCTAACCCAATTAGCTACTTACTAACTGTTATAGACAGTAGTTTTCGCTAGGGTTAGTCAAGTTAAGTGTTTTGTTCAAGTTAGATTTTCTAAGCTTGACACTTAACCTGATTATTGTATATTGGTATTTAGTGCCCCAATTACTGCAGATACACAGACTTAAGCATCTTGAATCAAGGCAAAGACCTAAGCATCTCAACCCATTCTAGGTGATCAATCAAAAGTACCCTAAGGTGCTTATGAGATGCTGGCTTCTAGATCTATAGGTGCATGCAGTTCTAGGGTTAGGGCATAGGCAAAGTCCATTTACGAAAAAGCCCTAGTTTTGAAGGGGGTAGTTTTTAAAAAAAAAACTAAGTCCATTTGCGAAAAAGTCCTTGTTTAAATTCTTTAGAAATAAGGTAGGTTGATAAGCGTTCATACCAGGCCCTAGGTGCTTGTTTTAGTCCATAAAGTGCTTTAGTGAGTTTGTAAACGTGGTTAGGTCTTTCTAAGTCCTCGAAACCAGGAGGTTGTCCTACAAAGACTTCTTCCTTAATGAATCCATTTAGAAAAGCTGATTTTACATTCATTTGGTATAATTTAAATCCTTTATGGGATGCAAAGGCTAATAACATCCTAATGGACTCAAGTCTAGCTACCGGGGCATAGGTTTCGTCATAATCTAACCCTTCTACATGACTGAACCCTTTCGCTACTAAGCGGGCTTTATTTCTAACTATTTCTCCTTGATTATTTAGCTTATTCCTAAAAACCCACTTAGTGTCAATGATGGATTTGCCCTCAGGTTTAGGTCACTACAAGAAAAAAGTTAAACAACAACGCTTTTTCCGCGTTGTCGTTAATGCTTAAAAAGCGATGTTGATGAAGCCGTTGTAGAAAGTATATCTACGACAATGCTTTTTCCGCGTTGTGGTTTGGAGCAAAGACAACGCTTTTTTCGCGTTGTCTATTGGTTTTTAAAAAGCATTGTTATTGACACTGTTGTTAAAAGTCGGGTATCAAAGACAACGCAGAAAAAGCGTTGTGGTTTGGCACAAAGACAACGCAAAAATCGTGTTGTGTATTGTTACTTAAAAAACGTTGTCTTTTTAATAGGCAGTATTTTTCACAATTTATAAACATTTTTATTCACAATTGATAATATTCACAATTTACAATATTCACAATTTACAAGCATTTTTATTCACAATTGATAATATTCACAATTTACACTGATAATAGTTTACAAAATTCACTTATAATACAGTGCATTATTTACAAAAGTGTTTGTATTCCATATTAAATACAAAAAATATCTCAATTCACAAGTTCTATAAAACTTCATCATTCACAAGTTGTTCTTTGGGGCTGCTTGTTAACTCGATCTGCTTTAACACTGCATAAAAATAATAAATTGGGATAAGAGATTATATACACACAAATAAGACTGCTTCCATATGTGACAACTAAAAAGAATATAAAGCATACCTAGATGAATTATTAGAGATTATGATAAACAGAATCAATGTAGCACTGACCTTTTGTTAACTGAAAAATATGCAGAGCACAACGCTCAACGGCAAGTCTTACTGGGCCACTCCCATTCTTTAACTGAAAAGATCTATGTCTAATGAACTAGGTTGCAGATTCAGTCATATCCATAAGTACTTGTAGCAGATCCTGGAACTCATTATCTTCCATGTACTCATTATCTTCCTATTTTCTTTTAGCAATCTCATCACTTCATCTTTTAGCTCCCCATTCTCATGTCTTAACTTCTCCAGTTCCATCTTAGAGGTCATTTGATCATCCTTCTGAAGTAACTGTAACAAAGAGATGAATCTAACAAATAAATTATTGAACAGAACACTGATAATTTTGGTATGCAAAACTCAAACGTGAAATAGGAAGGCTAAAGATGATGACTTGAAATCCTATTAATGAATAACAAAAATTACTACGATAAAAGGAAAACTCATGTGATTATACAGTTGATATTTTGCTGTGATGTCAGAGGTTGGGCCGACTAAGAATATGTAGTTTAAGATGGATGTCGACTGTTGTAGCTAATGGCAACTCATCTATATATGTTGTAGCGAGTATTAGGAGTCAACAGGGCCAAGAACTATCATCACTCACTAGTAAAACCAGCATGCTTTGTTATACATAATGAATAGATTAGTTGACTGGGTATTGCTGGGGCTATTACAAAATTGCGAATGGTAAATTCAGTGGTATGCAAATTTGACTTGATGCATGAACTACCAAAGAAGAAATTTTTCTACTATTTTGAGTTTGAAACCAAAAGGTGGAGCAATCTAGGCAATTTGATTAATTATGACACAAGTTTGCTTTCTCACTTACATTGTCTGATAATTTCTTTGGCGACCAAGATGGTGACTTTTCTCCTACATATGGAGCTCCCAGCAAAACTTGTTTTATGACTTCCTTAGTTGCCAACTCGTCTATGCCCATGTTCTCATAACTCCAAAATGCACCCACAGCTCCCAGAAATTCTTCATGGCATAAAAAGGTTGTTTGCAGCTGACCTTTTGACCTAATAACATAAAATTCTTTAGTTTAAATAAGAGAACAAATATAACAATGATATGAGTAATTACCAGTATCTAAGTGATCTAGAAATTTTGTCCATTATCTTTTCGTGACCACATATGTAAGCTCCTCGAAAAAATATTTTCTTGAGCCCAGAAAGCTTTGCCACTAGCCAGGAGATCTACAAGACATCAGTATTTGATAATGAGAGATATTTACATATGCACAATTTCTCTTAGGCCTGACAAAATAAAAGGTAACAAAGACAATAATCTATAGATGTGTGGAACAAATGAAATCTCATGGATTACTTGACACCACGAGCAAACAATTAGAATCTTAAAAAAAAACACTTGCCAATAAAAGATGCTCACTGATCACATCATTTTGACGAGAATACACAGATAAAAAAAAAGATCAATACCAATTAGATAAAATTTAGTAGGATAATATAAAAGCATAGTAGGTGAAAATTAGTGTGTTAAGAATTCTTATTACAATTTGATACTGCCAATATTTATGCAAGCAAACAGGTGCTCAAATCCAGGCATTAGTTTTAGCTCTTTAGTTAATTTAACAATTCTATCTAGTTAGAACATCACTATGGAGTGATATTATCAGGTTATCAGCATTTTCTAAATCAAAAAAATAAATGACAAAATGGTTATATACCTGTCCAAGATTGTATGTGAAAGCATTCAAGAGAGCTGCGGCAAGGTCCTCTGCTTTGTAGTCGGAAAGTTTGTTTGAGGTTACCTTACCAAAGGCTGATGCGGTTGTTGATGCTGGAAGACCATGCTGTTATTTTTTGCAGAACAAAAGAGTTATAAAAGAATATCAGTCGCCCACCAAATGTATACAGCATCTGACTAATAAGGTACAGACAGTCTCATGTACTGCAAAATTCAAAATGCACTATTGCACCATGATTTTAGATAGAAATCATAAACCATACGTGCAATGAGTAAATGAGTTCCCCAACGAAGAGAGTTATCGACTTTTCAGTAGGTAAACTGTGGCACATCTAACTTGCCTCATACATGAGCAAGGCATAAAGGAACGC
>JAGFNQ010008236.1:369118-389905 GCA_024364735.1 Boesenbergia rotunda
TTGTTTTTTTTTTCAGGATGCATGAACTGTGCTATGTATTACATTAAATAAATCAGCGTAAAGTAGGAAAATTTACCTTTGAGTAACCCTGCTCTCCGTATATGTCTCCAACAGTCAAGTCTACTGCTAGATTGTTTCCCCTCTGGGCTCAACTCCAATAACTCTGCGTAGCTACAAAAGATGTGTGATATAAAAAATCAATATGATACAAAGCATGGAAGAACTTCTCCAGCAATTATTACCTTGTACACCCTGTCAACAACCTTGCAAGCCTAGTATAGTACCACCACCTAAATGTGTCCCAATAATACGCTGAAATTTCCATTTTTCAATCACCTGCTTGAGGCCTAGTTATTAATTTGTCCCGTTACCAAAACAAGCAATTAAACTTTTATTTAATTTTCCTATTCAAGATTACCTCAATCATGCTAACACCTGAGCCAACATTGACAAGGAGATACGGAATATGCTGTGTTCGTTATGTTCAGACGTTAAGTTTCCATCCATATTTGCTGAAGGTTCATGGTCACACTCCTGTCAAACAGGCTAAAAATGAAACTCTAGGGAAAACCCCTAAGCCATGGAATTTCTCATGGCAAAACCCACTACAATTCAGACACTGGTAAATGAGGGGAAAATGTTGCTGGACATGATTGAAGCATGTTTTCAGAAACAGGGAAACTAACCTTCACTTTGTATGGCAAGAAAATTGCAAAGATATACATCTTAAACTATTACTAACGGTAACAAAAATGTTAAAGAAATTGATTAAATTTAAACTAAACTTATGATTATTTGAAGAGAGAGAGAGAACTAGAGACACAAAAAAACTTTTCTTGCAAAATGCACTCATTTTTTTTTATAGAACTAGACAATAAATGTTAGGGAATAAAGTGGTGGAGAAAAGGCAGCATGGTCAATCATTGCCAAGTTCTCAAAATCCACAACCTACGATCATGTAAAAGTGATTATGTGAATATTGGAATATTCAATATACAATTGCAAACTAATTTATCAGAGCAAAACATTTTCATGATATCATGATTCACAATCAAGAAGTGATGAGAAACTGTATGCTTTGTTTATCACTAGAAACATCATTACTTGACCTTTTAGTTGCAAATTCCTTGAATCGCTGACATTTTGTTGCAAAAAGAATGAAAATGGAAGCTCATAACTAGTGTTTTGTTCTTTTATTATGTCTTTCAATTTGTCTTTGAAAAATAGTGTTCTTGATAAAGTGTGTTTAAGTTTCATGAGAACTCTTGTAACCACATTTTGTCAAGCAACAGCATGGATAAAAACAGTAGGGTTCCTCAAGCTGTTGCAATTCAAAAAAAAAAAAAGAAGAAGAAAAAAGAAATAAAATTTGCGTAGTTGAGTAAATGCTAAGAATTTGATGAATCCTACAGTAATCTAAATAAAACCATCTTAATATTTTTCTCATGAGTGACAGCTTATAATATGCCGACCCCTAACTCTGCTTTGAGTAGGAGTATGCAGGTTCAATATGCATTATGCATACCTATTTTGTCGAAGACACTACTGCACAAGTGATATGGTCAACATCGAGTTTTGATGGAAGTCAGCTAGGAGGAAAGACGGGAATGAAAGGCAATAGTGTATGAAATCATCCAGAGAAAACAGTTAAGCAAGTCGGGTGTTGGGACATAAAAAGAGAAAGCTAGTCCTATCATTTAAAAAAAAAAAAAGCAGGTCCTATCATGATAAGTGACAAAACAAATATGTAGATCTTATAAAGAAGAAAATATAGAAAGTTGATAAAGCAGAATTAGAAACTTTTGGATAAAAAAATTGATCAATAAATGGTTATCAAGATTAAATCATGTAGTATTAAACCATCAAATAAGGAAAGCAATGCCCTGGTAAACACTAGGATTATCCTTTGGAAATTCTCTAGGAGCTGGACAACTTGAGTGATTAGTAAGAGACACATGGTATGGATAATGCCAACTCATTAGGATGTGAGGAAATAAATGATAAAATCAAGTGTCAACCGTCTCGAGACTAATAAGACATCGAGTGTAGACTATTTACAAAATGGGAAGACAATGGCATGCATCTGGCAATTCAACTTAGAAAAAGCTAGAAACTTTGTTGATTATTTTTATACAAGCAGAGAAGTTAAAGTCAGCCCTTGGGGCAGAACCATTTGATTTCCCTATGTATTTGAAGCATAGATGAGAGATGACTGGCAAGAACCCAATTAAGAAGAGCACAGTCCTTAACACAGAAAAAACTTAATCCTAAAATAGATTAGAAAGGTTGCAACTTCACTAGTCCTTTTGAGTTTTCATGGGTACCCTTTCAGTATCTTCAGTATCATGGTCATTGTAACTCATTAAGGCACCAAGAGCTCCTAAGAATCCTTCATGACGGAAAAAAGTTGCTTCCATTTGTCCCTTTGACCTAGATATAGAAAGCAACCAAAAATCAAACACTATGTAAATTGTGAATCAGATTTTCTAAGATGCTAATCGCTGAGCAATTATCTATGATACACAAGGGCACTAAAAGAAGAAATTCAAACAAAGTATTTTATTTGGATGGTTCACACTGACAATTCTATATCTTCTTAGCATAATAGTTACCAATAATTAATAGCATATGATATGTTGTCCATTGTGCTTGGATGTCCACGAATGTATGATCCTCCAAAAAAAACTCTTTTAAGGCCCAAGAGTGCTGCCACAAGAAAACCAATCTGCACAAAA
Organism: Boesenbergia rotunda; assembly: GCA_024364735.1. Lineage (NCBI taxonomy): Eukaryota > Viridiplantae > Streptophyta > Magnoliopsida > Zingiberales > Zingiberaceae > Boesenbergia > Boesenbergia rotunda. The sequence goes on from JAGFNQ010008236.1 coordinate 371,854, forward strand.
CATAAAGTAAGAGACAAGTCCTCTCTCAGAAAGAATCTCCACATTATAATACTTTTTTACTTGTTAATCTAACCTGAGATAGAAAGGATTAAAGGCGTTAATAATAATTAGAAGGTAAAGATTATAATTGTTAAAAATTGCTAACTTACATTCACTGATTCCCATATTAATTCTTTACTAGCAGCTGGGACATGCTTCCATGTCTTGTATTTAATATTAATTTTTTGCCGAGCCAGCAAGCATTTCCCATTGAATCTATTTTAGTGTTATACTTGAGGACACATAATGTTTGCAGGTGAAACTTCCACTGGCTATCTTGCAAAACTTCAACCAGCTTTGAGCATAGAGGCAAAGAGAAACCTTCTTTTTTCTACTTTCTTTCTGATGCAACTTTGTCACTTGAATGCTGCATAGAATATTAAGTTTAGTGTGCTGGCATTCCAATAAGATCCGACACAATGAATCAAACCTTTTTGGGCCTATCATCAAAGCCCCCAATGAGATGAACCTGCAGATATAGCGTTACATGCCAAAAATTAGGATCTTGCTGACAGCTAAATTTTTGGTAATGGCCGGATATGGCAAAGTAGAAAAAAGACGTGAAACAAACATCAAAAGCAGTATCTCCTGGGTTATCATTGACGACAATGGAGGACATCATTTGCTCGAGGCCATTGCTAACCACGCCCGGAAAATCCATATGGCTGACAGAGGTCCTGCCATAGAAGGACAATCGTATCATAACAAAAAATACTCTCAACTTTGTGTAATCTGGAGCAAGAAAGCACCAAATCCTCACATTCCGCTGTTCCTACTGCGGATCACAAGGCCGACACAAGTGGTCGCCTCGTCCGTGCCCACCAGCTACCCAAAACCAAGAGCAGGAACAGATCTAAGAGCTCATCGAGTGGAAATAAACGCCTTTGAGGGCGATAAGGGGGATACCTGGACGATGGCGGGATCAACGGTGGCGTACTCTCGCTGGAAGACGTAGACGAGGCGGCCGAGCAGCGAACGGTCGGCGGAGGAGACCCTTGTCTCCGGAGAGTCCTTCAGGCGATCTGAGGAGGAGACAATGGCCGGATGCTCCAACAAGTAAGTCAAGATTTCCCTTCCCTGGCCAAAGAAGCAAAACATCAAACACTTGGCAGATTGCGAAAAGAGAAAGGTCAGCGGGCATCGACCTGGGATCAGAATCGGGGTTGGGAGATGGGAAGGCCATCGACAAAGATCATCGTTATGATCTGGACGGGGAGACGAGAGCAGGAGACCCAAAGGGAAGCCTGCGTTGGCGAGCGACGAGGTCTTCTGTCTCAGGGATTCCCAGCCTTGCTTTCTACATTGGCCGTCACAGCACAACTGCACAAATTTCACTTAACCTCCCAAAGCGGGACATGCTTACTAGCCTAGGGTTTTAGAATCTATCGATCATACTCCCAAAGCGGTAAGAGAGAAGTGTGATTCGAGGAGGATGTACCTTGGTGTAGTAATTTGCAACCCCCTTCTCCCCGAGCGTCACTAGCAGAAGCTTGAAATCTGACCGCCACAGAGTCAGAACGTCGGCGACTGCGAGAGAGAGAGATGGAGAGGGTAGTGGCGAGCGTCGTGATGCTGCCGCTGGGGTTCAGTTTCCACTCGACGGACAAAGAGCTCGTGGAGGATACTTCTTGGTGGTGAGCTAGGAGAAGATGTATGTTCACCAGATCGTACACAATGTCGATTTCGTGGAGAGGAGAGGACGAGGGAGGTGGCAATGAGGGAGGTGGAGGGAGGTGGAGGGAGATATTTCGCGGAGAAAAGAAGCGCGGAGAGATTTTTCGCGAGCCGCCGAGGGTTGGCAATGAGCGAGGTGGAGGGAGGGGATGTGTTTTTTATTTTAGCGGGAAATACGACAACGCTTTTAAAAAACGTTTTTGTAACAGCGTTGTCTTTCATCCGAAACCACAACACTAAGCACATCGCATCATTATAAAACGTTGTCATTATTAAAAAGTAAAACACATAGACAACGCTTTTCACTAAAAACATTGTAAAACAAAAAAAGACAACGTTTTTTTTAAAAAACGTTGTCGATTGGGCGTTGTTGATTGCAAAAATTCTTGTAGTGCGTCCTAATCTAACCCTTCTACTTGGCTGAATCCTTTCGCTACTAAGCGGGCTTTATTTCTGACTATTTCTCCTTGATTATTTAGCTTATTCCTAAAAACCCACTTAGTGTCAATGATGGATTTGCCTTCAGGTTTGGGTACTAGTTCCCAGACTTGGTTCCTCTCAAATTGGGCTAACTCTTCTTGCATAGCTATGATCCAATCAGGATCAGGTAAGGCTTCCTCTATAGTCTTAGGTTTTATTTTTGAAATCATTGCTATCTGACTAAGGTTTCTATAGGAAGACCTAGTTCTGACTCCTAGAGTTGGATCACCCACAATTTGATCGGTTGGGTGACTGAGTCTGGGTTTCTTGGTTTTTCTAGAACTTGGCTCAGCCTCAGGTCCGGCTGGTCAGTTTGGTTCACTATTTGATTCAAGTATTTGAGTTGGTTCAATTATTGGCTCAATAGTTGGTTCAATTGACTCATTAGTTGTTTCAATAGTTAGTTCATTTATTGGTTCAATTAAGGATTCAACCGCTTGTTCATTATCTTCTTGATCAGTATTTAATGAAGTTAGATTTGGATTATTAGATTTTGAGTTAATTTCTTCATCAAATATTAGATTGGTTGTTTCTTCAATTTTCTTAGTTTGTTTGTTGTAAACCCTATAGGCTCTACTTGTTGTTGAGTGTCCTAAGAAGATGCCTAGGGTTGACCTAGACTGGAATTTACCTAGATAGTCCTTGGTGTTTAGAATATGGACTTTGCACCCAAAGACCCTTAGGTAGTGTAGGTTTGGTAGTCTATGGTAGTATAATTCATAGGGTGTTTTGTTGTGTCGCTTGTTAATCAGTACCCTATTTTGGATGTAGCAAGTCGTACTAATTGCTTCTGCCCAATATTGGTTAGCTAAGTTGAATTCATTGAGCATAGCCCTAGCGGCTTCCTGTAGGGTTCTATTTTTTCTTTCGACTATCCCATTTTGCTGGGGGGTTCTAGGACACGAAAATTCATGTATATACCCATTTACCTTACAAAATTCCTCGAATCGTTGATTTTCAAACTCTCCCCTGTGGTCACTCCTAAGTCTTTTGATTTTAGAATCGTTTTGATTTTCAGTTAATTTACAAAAGTCACTGAATAGGTTTAGGGTTTCATCTTTGGTCTTTAGAAACCTAACCCAGGTAAACCTAGAGTAATCATCAACTATTACTAAGCAGTATCGGTTTCTGCTTAGTGACTTGGCTCCATGTGAATCAAATAGGTCAAGGTGCAGGAGCTCAAGTGTGGTTTGAGTTTGATCATTTTGGATTTGTTTGTGATTAGACCTGGTTTGTTTACCTTGATTACATGATTCACATATTAAGTTTTCATGATTTTTAATTTTAGGGATACCTTTAATTAGGCCAAGTTGGGTGATTTTTGAAATAATTCTCAGATTAGTGTGACCTAATCTCCTATGCCAGAGGTTTGATTGTTCTAACTGAGTTAACATGCATTTAGGTACTAGGGGTAGGTTTATAATGTAAACATTATTTTTTCTAGTGCCCTTAAGCATGATTTCTGAGTCTTACAAATTTCTAATCAGGCAGTTAGAATTGGTAAAGGTAACTATATAACCAGTATCACATAATTGACTTATGCTAAGCAAGTTAAATTTAAAATTTTCAACCAAAAGAACTTTCTTAATAACCAAGTCAGAATTAAGTTCAATATTACCTGACCCAATCACCTTGAGTGTAGCATTGTTGCCAAATGCTACTGAGCCCAGGTTTTTGAACTTGTGTTTGGTGAATTTCAATTTGTCCCCAGTCATGTGTCTGGAGCATCCGCTATCCAACATCCATTGGTCCAAATCTTTATGTTCCTACACATAAAGAGTTTTGTTGATTTGGATCCAATTAGAATCAGGATTAGCCTAAATTGATTTTCACAGCCTAATCTGTCTCACCCAATCTAGGGTTATCAATCACGTTAGTCTTACAGGTTTTGTGGGACAGGTTTTGATGGTATTATTTTTTAAAACAAATCATGATTTATTTTGAAAAAGTCTAATTAATTTTGAAAGTAATTGATTTATTTTAAAAATAATGTTTGAACATATAATTAACTGAAAATTTGTGTTAGATTCGAATTTGACAAAGAATAATTTGAATTTGAATTTCAAAAATCGGCTTCCAGGTCTTGGCGAGGCACTAGGCCTTCTTTGGTCGTAGCCTTATTGGATCATCAACCCTTTCCTTGACAAAGCCTTTTAATAAAATTTCATTTTCAAAATTATTTTTTGAAAAATTATGGTCTGACTAGTTTGGGTCTTGGATCGGTAGCTTCGGCTAGTTTCACCAGTCTAAAGAGACCAAGTAGAGAATACTTGACCTTATTAGAATTGGCTTCCCTAACGTACTATCATCTCACTACCACCCAATACTATGTTATTCAAATTTCAGTTAAGTTGGTTCAGTCCTTAAACTAACCATTCCTAAGTCTAAGCATGGTAAATTGTAGAAATTAAATAAACAAGCAATCATGCATTTTGAAAACAAGAGTTGAAATATATCTAATTATAAATATAGTTCTTAATTTGGCTCCCCCTGGACTAAAGCCACGACAATGGTTTGGCAAGATGTGAATCTTGTCCTTGGGGATCCAATACTGATTTGATCCAGTTTATTTGTTCAGGCACAGTTTGGGTACCCATGCTTGAACTTTAGGTCTGGACTGGTTCAGTATAGCATAGTAGGATCTTTGTCTAGATTTGGTTCTATAGCCTAGTCCGGATCGATTTAGAACTGACTTCTATTTTCCAAGAATCATGTCAAGACCCTTGGAACCAGAAGTGAATCGTTCTAAAGCTGATCTAAGGTCCTTAACTTGAGTTTTCAATGAGGAGTTCTCTTTCTCAAGTTTTTCAACTTGAGTAGAGGTTCCTTCTTAAACCTTCTCAGTTAAGGATCTAGAGTCAGCTCTCTCTTTCAGGAGTTTTACTTCCTGTCGGAGAGATTCGACTGGGAGTTTAGCTTTCGCCAAATCTCGAGAAAGATAGGAAATTAATTCGTTTAACTGATTTCTTGAAAAACCACTTACAGTTATTTCACCGTCCTCTGAGAATGTAAGTTTGCCGTCGTCTGGCTCTGACTCTGACTCGGTTTCTATTTCTTTTGAGGCGGTTAGGGCTAGCAGGTTCGACTGTGGGACCTCTTCTTCTTCTTCGGAGGAGGACTCGTCCCATGTTGCCTGAAGTGCCTTCTTCCTTCTAGTCTTCTTGGTCTCCTTTAGGTTTGGACACTCCGTCTTGTAGTGACCCTTCTTCTTGCACTCATAACAGGTCACGTTTGGTTTGTTCTTGTCATTTGAGGGTTCAGCTGGTTCTTCCTTTCTTCGGCTGACTTTTCTTCTGTTGGTCTAGTTCTTTAGTTCTTTGTAGTAGTCTCGGGCTAGCCCAACCAGCTTCGGTCGATTTCCCTCGCTGTCTTCTGAGTCTGAGTCTGAATCAGACTCGGGTGCAGGTTGAGGCTTTTTCTTGGTTGTCTTTCCAGTTTTACCTGCAAGAAAAGCGATGCCTTTCTCGGCCAAATTGCAGTTAGTCTGCTCATGCAATTCTAATTCAGAAAATAGTTCATCTTACTTTATTTTTGAAAGGTCCCATGAAACCTTGTATACATCTACCATAGATGCCCACAAGGTGTTTCTCGGGAAAGCGTTGAGAGTGTACCTTATCAACTCACGGTTTTCTACCTTGTGACCGATTGAGTGTAGTCCGTTCATTAACTCCTGAATTCTAGCATGGAGCTGGGCTGCTGTTTCGTTGTCATTCATCTTGATCGTGTACAGCTTGTTCAGGAGGAGATCTCTCTTGCTGATTCGAGTGTCGGAAGTTCCTTCGTGCAGCTCGATCAGCTTGCCCCACAGCTCCTTGGCACTGTTGAATGGTCCTACCCGATTCAACTCTTCCTTGGTCAGGCCACATTGAAGGGTCTGAGTTGCTTTCGCATCAGCTTCAATTCTTCTTTTCAGAGCGGTATCCCACTCAGTGTACGACTGTGGTACTCCTTCAGCGGTCTTTGGAATCTCCAGTTCAGACTGGATGATTATCCACATGTCCACCTAAGTTTTCAGGTGGACATCCATTCTACTTTTCCAGTAGGAAAAGTCTTCTTCACTAAAAAGTGGAGGTTTGGCTGTGCTGAATCCTTCTTGCATGGCCATTTAACTGAAACTAAGAGAAAAAAAGAAAAAATATCCCAAGACTTGGTCTTGGATTAGTAGTGCGGGAGAAAAAGAAAAATATTTGTCGAGGGGTGTTGCACCAACCTCGATTAACGAGAAAAATTTCGAACGAAAAAAAATTAAAAAGATTTTGTAAAAATCTGAAAAATTCTCAAATTGGTGGTTGCACCAAATTTGAGCTTCCCCGCTCTGATACCACTTGTTGGATCGGGAGAAACGATAGAGGGGGGGTGAATATCGTAAATCGTTTTCGGATTAAAGATAAGAGCATACGCAGCGGAAAATCAAATCACAACAAAAAAACGCAAGTAGTTTTACTTGGTTCGGAGTCGCGGTCGGCTCCTACTCCAAGGCCCACGATCGTTGACCGTTTATTGGGGGCAATTCTATATGTGCGCAAAGAGTTTTACAGAAAGATTACAGTTGTAGTATAACATAAATGAAATGACAGCTCTTCGTTACCGACGTCCGGTGTAGAATGTTTCTCGAAGCAGAGGGACGTCGTCGGCGCTTGTATCTCGAGTTGGGAGGTTTCTGGAGCAGAGCGCTTGAGTAGAAGAGCGTATTGGCGTTTGAAGCAGTGAATGAGAAGCCTTGGGGGTCGAGGGTTTTATATAGTAGGTCTGGGGGCGCCCTCCACGTGGCCTTTGATCCGCAATTGTTTTAGTCAGCTTTTTATCCCTCCAAAATAGGGATCGAACCTTAACGGGGGCACCCGGGAAGCAGGGGGCACCCTGGTTGACCCTTTCAGCGAGGTTCTCGGCTGGTTACAATTTTATCCGCTTCGTTGGCTTAAGCGCGGGGCGCCCTGGGCACTGGGGGCGCCCTGGCACTGGGGGCGCCCGGGACGCTGGGGGGGGGCCCGAGAGCATGGGGGCGCCCCGCCCAGTGAGCTACCAAAGCACTTCTTTGCTTAAGTTGTTTTGTATTGGCCTTGGGGGCGCCCGGGACACTCGGGGCGCCCTGCTCAGCTACTTGCCTCTCTCCTTTGGGCATTCTGAGCTGTAGACACACGTTCCTTCGGTCCTGCATCCAGGGTTAGTCCAAAACAATATGAAGCAATAAAGTATTAGGTTTATACAGTCTTAGCTGTCTTGGTTCTGACTTTGGGTCTCCAAAATTGAGCTCTAGGTCGAACCGATGCCTACTGTTCCCTCAACGGGGAACGCGTCCTCACCTACTCCTCTAAGGAGAATTTACCTGTTGCCAACCGGCTCCTCCGGTTGAACTTTTGCCCTGCAGTCCTTCGCCAGGTGCCCAGGAGTCCTTCGCCAGGTCTTCAGTTCCAAGCAGTCCTTCGCCTGGAGCCTAGCTGTCCTTCGCTATGGCTTCGGTTCCAAGCAGTCCTTCGCCTGGTGCCTAGCAGTCCTTCGCTAGGTCTTTAATTCCTAGCAGCCCTTCGCTAGGTGCCCAGCAGTCCTTCGCTAGGTCTTTGATTCCTAGCAACCCTTCGCTAGGTGCCCAGCAGCCCTTCGCTGGGTCTTAGGGTTCCGATACCTAGCAGTCCTTCACTAGGTGCCTAGCAGTCCTTCGCTAGGACTTCAATCTGCACACTCTGGTAGCATGTTAGATAAACATAATATCTTAACTTTTGAACCCTTTGCCATTAATCAAAACATAGGTTCGACTTGGGTGATGTCTGCACCAACAATACCCTCATCACTTGACTTGATTGTTGAGGTACCGAAAAATTGGAATTTTGGCTTGCATTATTAGGAGCCATTTGCTTTAAAAATGATGTGAGCTCTACCAATGCATTCTTGATTTCTTTCTGATCATTTGAAGCCACCTGGACTTCATTAACTCCTCTAGTAGACAAAGCCCTACTCCCAAACTACTGAGAATTTTCTGCCATATTTGAAATGTGCTCCCTAGCTTGTTCTGGTGTTTTGTTAACTAGGGCTCCTCCGGCTGCAGCATCTATCATGATCCTATCCATCTGTAATAATCCCTCGTAGAAATACTGAATGAGGAGCTGCTCGATAATCTGATGCTGTGGGCAGCTAGAACACAGTTTGTTAAATCTCTCCCAGTAGTCATAAAGCGTCTCCCCCACCACTTGCTGAATGCCACAAATGCTTTTCCTTATGATTGCAGTTCTGGAGGCTGGGAAATATTTTCCTAGAAATGCCTTCTTCATGGAAATCTAGCTAGACACGTGCCCAGTAGGTAAATAGTGTTGGTGCAGAAAGCACCACAGTCAAACCTGTGTTTTGATAATGGCAACAAGGTTCAAAAGTTAAGTCTTACTTGATATCTAACATGTCACTTGAGTGTGCAGAGTAAAAAGCCCTAGCGAAGGACTGCTAGGCACAGGCGAAGGAATGCCAGGGTAAAAAGCCCTAGCGAAGGACTACTAGGCACTGGCGAAGGAATGCCAGGGTACAAAGCCCTAGCGAAGGACTGCTAGGCACTGGTGAAGGAATGCTAGGGTGAAAAGCCCTAGCGAAGGACTGCTAGGCGCCAGGCGAAGGATAGCTTGGGATTGAAGTCGTAGCGAAGGAATACTAGGCACCGGGCGAAGGATAGCTCGGTATCCAAGACCTGGCAAAGGACTGCCAGGCAAAAGTCCAACCAGAGGAGCGGTTGGCATCAGGTACAATCTCCCGAGAGGAGTAGGTGAGTACGCGTTCCCCGTCGAGGGAACAGTAGGCGTCGGTTCGACCTAGGGTTCCATTTTGGAAACCCAAAGTCAGAACCAAGACAGCTAAGGCTGTATAAAATAATATAATACTGCTTTTTGGACTAACCCTGGATGCAGGATCGAAGGACTGAGTATCTGCAGCTTAGAGAGCCTCAAAAGAGTGAGGCAGAAGCTGAGCAGGGCGCCCCGGATGTTCCGGGCGCCCCCAAGGTCAACCCAAGTCAGCAGGAGTGAAAACACGCCTCGACAGTTATATGTCGGGGCGCCCCAGATGCTCCGGGCGCCCCGCCTGTCCTGGGCGCCCCGCCTGTCACGGGCGCCCCCAGTGCCAGCTGCCGAAGCACACCCTCGTGAAGCCAAAAGGATGAAGGCTTGACCCCATCAATGCAGGCGCCCCGAGCGCTCCGGGCGTCCCGGTCAAACCTGATCCCGATTTTGAAGGGATCAGATGTTGACCGCGCTGGAGACGGATCGACCGCCACGTGGGGGGCGCCCCCGACGTCCCGGGCGCCCCCAGGCCCTATATAAAGGGCCCTCGACCCCAGGCTTCAAGCAACACTTTCAATCAACTCTTCTACGCTCTTCTGCTCTCGCGCCTCGCTCCGGAAACCTCCCAACTCGAGCCGACGACGTCCCGCTGCTCCGAAAAAGACAACCTACATCGGACGTCGGTAAAAGAAGAGTTTTTCTTTTTAATTGTTAAGTTTACTGTGCTATATCTGTAAATCAATCTTTGTAAACTATTATTGCGCCTCATATAGAATTGCCCAAAGTAAACGGTCAACGACCGTGGGCCTTGGAGTAGGAGTCGACCTAGGCTCCGAACCAAGTAAAAATTACTGTGTTCGCGTGTTTGTTTTTATCTTCCGCTGTGCAATTTCTCTTTCCCTAAATCTGAACGATTTCCGATATTCACTCCCCCCTCTATCGGTTCTCTCGATCCAACAAGTGGTATCAGAGCGGGGAAGTTCAAATTTGGTGCAATCACCAGTTTGAAATTTTTTTGGATTTTCTTTATTTTCTTTTCTCGTTCGATTTTTTTTAAAATTTTTTCGTTCGAATTTTTTTCCGTTAATCGAGGTTGGTACAACACCCCTCGACATTTTATTCATCTTATCCCGCACTAATAATCCAAGACCACGTCTTGGGAAATTTTTTTTGTTAGTTATCTTTTTCAGATTAAATGGCCATGCAAGAAGGATTCAGCACCGCCAGACCTCCACTGTTCAGTGGAGAAGACTTTTCTTACTGGAAAAGTCGAATGGAGGTCCACCTGAAATCTTAGGTGGACATGTGGATCATCATCCAGTACGGACTGGAGATTCCCAAGAACGCTGAAGGAACACCTCAAAGCTACTCAGAATGGGACTCCGCTCTGAAGCGCAAAATAGAAGCCGATGCAAAGGCAACTCAGACCCTACAATGCGGTTTAACAAAAGAGGAGCTGAACCGGGTGGGCCCCTTCAACAGTGCCAAGGAGCTATGGGTAAAATTGATCGAGCTGCATGAAGGAACATCAGACACTCGGATCAGTAAGAGAGATCTGCTCCTAAACAAAATGTACACCATCAAGATGGCCGACAATGAAACAGCAGCCTAACTCCACGCACGAATCCAAGAATTGATGAACGGTCTTCACACTATAGGTCACAAGGTCGAAAACCATGACCTAATAAGGTATGCCCTAAATGCTTTCCCTAGAAATACCTTGTGGGCATCTATGGTAGATGCATACAAGGTTTCAAGGGATCTCTCTAAAATTAAATTAGATGAATTGTTTTCCGAGTTAGAACTTCATGAACAGACTAACTGCAATATGGTCGAGAAAGGTATTGCCTTTGTTGCAGGAAAAACAGGAAAATCAACAAAGAAGAAGCCACAACCGGAACCCGAGTCTAACTCAGACTCAGACTCAGAAGACGAAGAAGGAGATCGACCGAAGCTGGTCCGATTGACCCGAAGTTACTATAAAGAATTAAAGAACCAAACCAACAGAAAGAAGGCCAACAGAAGAAAGGACGAACCAGCTGAACCCACAAATGACAAAAACAAGCCAACGTAACCTGCTACGAGTGCAAGAAGAAGGGTCACTACAAGAAGGAGTGTCCAAACCTAAAGGAGACCAAAAAGTCAAGAAGAAAGAAAGTACTACAAGCAACCTGGGACGAATCTTCCTCAGAAGAAGAAGAAGAAGCACCCCAATCAAACCTACTAGCCCTGACCGCCTCAGAAGAAGTCGAGACCGAGTCTGAATCAGAACAGGACGACGACAGACTAACCTTTTCAGAAGACGGCGAGATCAAGGTAAGTGGTTTCAATAGAAGTCAATTAAATGATCTTATTTCTTATCTTTCTCGAGATTTGGCAAAAGCCAAACTCCGAGTCGAATCCCTCCGACAGGAAGTAAAACTCCTGAAAGAGGAAGCTGACTCTAAATCCTTAACCGAGAAAGTTCAAGAAGGAACTCCTACTCAAGTTGAAAAACATGAGAAAGAGAACTCCTCCCTGAAAACTCAGGTTAAGGATCTTAGAGCTGCCTTAGAACGATTCACTTCTGGTTCCAAGGGTCTTGACATGATTCTTGGAAAACAGAAGTCCGTTCTAAATCGATCCGGACTTGGCTATAGAACCAAATCCCGACAAAGATCTTACTTTGCTGTACTAAATCAGTCCAGAAGTAAAGTTCAGGCATGGGTACCAAAACTATGCCTGAACCAACAAACTGGATCAAATCAGTATTGGATCCCCAAGGACAAGATTCACATCTTGCCTAATCATTATCGTGGCTATAGTCCAGGGGGAGCCAAACTGAAAACTATATTTATTGTTAGATAAAATTTAATTCCTGATTGCAAATTGCATGTTTGATTGTTTATTTAAATTTCTGCAATTTACCATGCTTAGAAATAGTTAGTATAAGGACTAAACAAACTTAACTGAAACTTAAAAACATAGTATGAGGGGAGATGATAGTATGTTAGGGAAATCAATTCTAATAAGATCAAGTTTACTTGGTCTCTTTAGACTGGTGAAACTAGCCAAAGCTACCGATCCAAAATCCAAACTAGTTAGACCAGAACTTTTTCAAAGATTAATTTTGAAAATGAAATTTCATTAAACGGCTTTGTCAAGGAAAGGGTTGATGATCCAATAAGGCTACGGCCAAAGAAGGCCTAGTGCCTCGCCAAGACCTGGAAGCCAATTTTTGAATTTCAAATTCAAATTACTTTTTGTCAAATTCAAATCTAACACAATTTTCAGTTAAGCATAGATTCAAACATCTTTTCAAAATAAACTTAACTGTTTTCAAAAATTAATTTAATGTTTTCAAAACAAATAATAATTTCTCAAAGTAATTTTATTTATCAAAACCTGTCTCACAAAACCTATAAGGCTAACGTGATTGAAAACCCTAGATTTGGGTGAGACAGACTAGCAGTGAAACTCAATTTAAGCTACTCCTGACTCTAATTGGATCCAAATCAATAAAACTCTTTATGTGTAGGAACATAAAGATTTGGACCAATAGATGTTGGATAGCGGTTGCTCCAGACACATGACTGGAGATAAATTGAAGTTCACCAAACTCAAGTTCAAGAACCTAGGCTCAGTGGCATTTGGTAACAATGCTACACTCAAGGTAATTGGGTCAGGTAATATTGAGCTTAAATCTGACTTTATTATTAAGAAAGTTCTCTTGGTTGAAAACTTTAAGTTTAACTTGCTTAACATAAGTCAGTTATGTGATTCTGGTTATATAGTCACCTTCAACAATTCTAACTGCCTGATTAGAAATGTACAAGACTCAGAAATCATACTTAAGGGCACTAGGAAAAATAATGTATACACTATAAATCTTCCCTCAGTACCCAAATGTATGTTAACTCAGCTAGAACAATCGAACCTCTGGCATAGGAGACTAGGTCACACTAATCTGAGGACTATCTCAAAAGTCACCCAACTTGGCCTAATCAAAGGAATCCCCAAAATTAAAAACAATGAAAACCTAATATGTGAATCATATAATCAAGGTAAACAAACCAATTCTAATCACAAACTAATCCAATCTGACCTAACTCAAACCACACTTGAGCTCCTGCACCTTGACCTATTTGATTCACATGGAGCCAAGTCACTAAGCGGGAACCGATACTGCTTAGTAATAGTTGATGATTATTCTAGGTTCACCTGGGTTAGGTTTCTAAAAACCAAAGATGAAACCCTAAATCTATTTAATGATTTCTATAAATTAATTGAAAATCAAAACGATACTAAAAATTAAAAGACTTAGGAGTGACCACGGGGGAGAATTTGAGAATCAACGGTTTGAGGAATTTTGTAAGGTCAATGGGTATTTACATGAATTTTCATGTCCTAGAACCCCCCAACAAAATGGGATAGTCGAAAGAAGAAACAGAACATTACAGGAAGCCGCTAGGGCTATGCTTAACGAATTTAACTTAGCAAACCAATTTTGGGCAGAAGCGATTAGTACGGCGTGTTACATCCAAAATAGGGTTCTGATTAACAAGCGACACAACAAAACACCCTACAAACTGTACTACCATTGTCTCCCAAATCTACACTACCTAAAGGTCTTTGGATGCAAAGTCCATATCCTAAACACCAAAGACCACTTAGGGAAATTTCAGTCCAAATCAACCCTAGGTATCTTCCTAGGATACTCAACCACAAGTAGAGCCTATAGAGTTTACAACAAACAAACTAAGAAAATTGAAGAATCAACTAACTTAATATTTGATAAAGAAGTCAACTCAACATCTGATAATCCAGACCTAACTTCATCAAATTCTGATCAAGAAAATAATGAACAAACTAGTGAACCCTTAATTGAATCCTTAAACGAACTAATTATTGAACCAATTATCGAACCAACAAATGAACCAGCCCAAAGAGTCGAATCAAATAGTGAACCAAACCGACCAGCCGGACCTGAGGCTGAACCAAGTTCTAGGAGAACCAAGAAACCCAGACTTAGTCACCCAACCGATCAAATTGTGGGTGATCCAACTCTAGGAGTCAGGACTAGATCCTCCTATAGAAACCTTAGTCAAATAGCTATGATATCAAAAATAGAACCCAAAACTATAGATGAAGCCCTACCTGACCCTGATTGGATCATAGCTATGCAAGAAGAATTAGCCCAATTTGAGAGGAACCAAGTCTGGGAACTAGTGCCTAAACCTGAAGGCAAATCCATCATTGACACTAAGTGGGTCTTTAGGAATAAGCTAAATGATCAAGGAGAAATAGTTAGAAATAAAGCCCGCTTAGTAGCTAAGGGATTCAGCCAAGTAGAGGGGTTAGATTACGATGAAACATATGCCCCAGTAGCTAGACTTGAGTCCATTAGAATGTTGTTAGCCTTTGCATCCCATAAAGGATTTAAGCTATACCAAATGGATGTAAAGTCTGCTTTCCTAAATGGATTCATTAAAGAAGAAGTTTATATAGGGCAACCCCCTGGGCTTGGTATGAACGTTTATCAACTTACTTAACTTCTAAAGAATTTAAACAAGGACAAATTGACTCAACATTATTTATTAAAACCCTAGGAAAAGATATATTTATTGCCCAAATTTACGTAGACGACATAATCTTTGCATCCACCAACACAAACTTCCTAAAAGAGTTTGTCAAAATAATGGAAAATGAATTTGAAATGAGTTTAGTTGGGGAGCTTACCTTTTTCCTAGGACTACAAATCAAACAAACTAGAGATGGAAACTATGTCCATCAATCCAAATATGCTAAAGAGTTAATAAAGAAATTTAAAATGGATAACTCTAAAAGCATAAATACCCCCATGGCCACTAATGTAAAAATAGATAGTGACCCTGATGGTAAGCCAGTAGACCTCAAACTATATAGAAGTATGATAGGTAGTCTACTGTACCTTACAACCAGCAGACCTGACATTCTTTTTGCTGTAGGGATGTGTGCTAGATACCAAACCTGAGCTAAGGAAACGCACTTAGCAGCCCTAAAAAGAATACTAAGATATGTAAAGGGCACCGTAAATGTAGGGATTTGGTATCCTAGAACCTCAACCTTCAATCTGTCAGGATACACGGATTCTGACTATGCTGGTTGTAAATTAGATAGAAAGAGCACAAGTGGAAGCTGCCAACTATTAGGAAATAGTCTAGTAAGTTGGTGCAGCAGAAAACAACACTGTGTAGCTCTGTCCACAACTGAAGCTGAGTATGTAGCCTTAGGAGAGTGTGTAGCACAACTTTTATGGATGATGCACACTCTTAAGGACTTCCAGCTCAACTACACCCAAACTCAAGTATTTATTGACAATATAAGTTCAATTAATCTAATTAAGAATCCAATCCAACACTCTAGAACAAAACACATAGAAGTTAAACATCACTTCGTAAGAGACCATGTAGCCAGGGGTGAGATAGTACTTAAACACATAGACTCAAAATCCAACTTAGCTGATATATTCACAAAACCCTTACCTGAGTCTGAGTTCAGCTCACTAAGAAGGCAGTTAGGATTGTGCTCTGTAGAATAGATTAACTCTACTCTTATTTTTTTTGCTTTATTTTAATTTAAAAATCAGTTTTTAAAAGAATCTTGAAAAACTGTTGTTTTTAAAATCAGTTTTAAAAATCTTTTCGGACTTAGTTTTTTTTAAAAAAAACTACCCTCTTTCAAAACTAGGGCTTTTTCGCAAATGGACTTAACCTAGGCCCTAACCCTAGAACTGCATGCACCTATAGATTTAGAAGTCAGCATCTCACAAGCACTTTAGGGTACTTTTGATTGATAACCTAGAAAGGGTTGAGATGCTTAGGTCTTTGCCTTAATTCAAGATGCTTTAAGTCAGTGCATCTGCAGTAATTGGGGCACTAAATACAACTTACACAACAATCAAGTTAAGTGTCAAGTTTAGAAAATCTAACTTGAACAGAAACACTCAACTTGACTAACCCTAGCGAAAACTACTGCTTATAACAGTTAGTAAGTAGCTAAAAGGGTTAGACAGGTCCCTACAAGAGAAAATCAACTGATTTGGTCTAAGTCTTGGTTCAGTACAGCAAAATCATACGAATATTTTCCTTTATGAAAGTTATTTCTTTTATGCAATTTAATTTCTGCTAGATCTATCTGTTTTTGATATATGGCAAAGGGGGAGAGATAGGAAAGGAGAGAGTTCAAATTTTTTTCCAAATCTCAAAATCTTTTTTCAAAAAGTTAGCTACTTTTCAAAGCTTTTCAAAACCTTTTTAGAAGTACTTAAGTTTTTTAAGTGTTTTAAAAAACCCTATTAAGTACTTAAGTTTTTCAAAACGTCTCGAAGTTATTCAAAAGTACTAAGTCTTCATAAGTACTTTAAACTTAAATTGTTTCAAAATTTACTTAGTACTTAAATTGTTTCAAAATTTACTAAGTACTTAAATTGTTTCAAAATTTACTAAGTACTTAAATTGTTTCAAAATTTACTAAGTACTTAAATTGTATCAAAATTTACTAAGTACTTAAATTGTTTCAAAATTTACTAAGTACTTAAATTGTTTCAAAATCTACTAAGTACTTAAATTGTTTCAAAGTTTACTAAGTACATAAGTTTTTTAAATCCTACTAAGTACTTAACTTAAAGTTTTCAAAACTTTTGAGTACTTTAAACTTAAGGCTTCAAATTTTTTGTAAGTACTCTAAACTCATGCTTTTAAAAACTCCTCTATGTACTTTTAAACTTAAGTTCTCAAAGTGCAAAATCATTCTAAGTAAAGTTTTTTAAAAACTTAGAACCCCACGAAGTTTTGAAAAATCCAGGGGGAGATTCCCTCCAGGGGGAGGGAACAAATTTTTATGCTTTTGATTAAACTTAACTTTTTGAACTAGGGTTGCCATAAATCAAAAAGGGGGAGATTGTTGGTGCAGAAAGCACCACAGTCAAACCTGTGTTTTGATAATGGCAACAGGGTTCAAAAGTTAAGTCTTACTTGATATCTAACATGTCACTTGAGTGTGCAGAGTAAAAAGCCCTAGCGAAGGACTGCTAGGCACTGGCGAAGGAATGCCAGGGTAAAAAGCCCTAGCGAAGGACTGCTAGGCACTGGCGAAGGAATGCCAGGGTACAAAGCCCTAGCGAAGGACTGCTAGGCACTGGCGAAGGAATGCCAGGGTGAAAAGCCCTAGCGAAGGAATGCTAGGCACCGGGCGAAGGACAGCTCGGTATCCAAGACCTGGCAAAGGACCGCTAGGCAAAAGTCCAACCAGAGGAGCGATTGACATCAGGTACAATCTCTCGAGAGGAGTAGGTGAGGACGCGTTCCCCGTCGAGAGAACAGTAGGCGTCGGTTCGACCTAGGGTTCCATTTTGGAAACCCAAAGTCAGAACCAAGACAGCTAAGGCTGTATAAAATAATATAATACTGCTTTTTGGACTAACCCTGGATGCAGGATCGAAGGACTGAGTATCTGCAGCTCAGAGAGCCTCAAAGGAGTGAGGCAGAAGCTGAGCAGGGCGCCCCGGATATTCCGGGCGCCCCCAAGGTCAACCCAAGTCAGCAGGAGTGAAAACACGCCTCGACAGTTATATGTTGGGGCGCCCCGGATGCTCCGGGGCCCCCGCCTGTCGCGGGCGCCCCCAGTGCCAGCTGCTGAAGCACACCCTCGCGAAGCCAAAAGGATGAAGGCTTGACCCGATCAATGCGGGCGCCCCGAGCGCTCCGGGCGGCCCGGTCAAACCTGTTCCCGATTTTGAAGGGATCAGATGTTGACCGCGCTGGAGATGGATCGACTGCTACGTGGTGGGGCGCCCTCGATGTCCCGGGCGCCCCCAGGCCCTATATAAAGGGCCCTCGACCCCAGGCTTCAAGCAACACTTTCAATCAACGCTTCTACGCTCTTCTGCTCTCGCGCCTCGCTCCGGAAACCTCCCAACTCGAGCCGACGATGTCCCGCTGCTCCGAAAAAGACAACCTACATCGGACGTCGGTAAAAGAAGAGTTTTTCTTTTTAATTGTTAAGTTTACTGTGCTATATCTGTAAATCAATCTTTGTAAACTATTATTGCGCCTCATATAGAATTGCCCAAAGTAAAACGG
>JAGFNQ010008237.1:0-122255 GCA_024364735.1 Boesenbergia rotunda
ACAGCTCCTAGGAGCTAATTTCCTGGACTGGTACAGGAATTTGAGGATAGTCCTCACGCAGGAACGTAAGCTGTACGTTCTGGAGCAAGCAGTTCCTGATGCACCACCAGCCTCTGCCGCTCGTAGTGTTAGAGATGCTCATCAGAAGCATCTAGATGACGCGTTAGACATGTCATGCCTAATGCTATGCTGTATGTCTCTTGAGCTTCAGAAGCAACACGAGAAAATGAATGCTTTTGATATGATTGGCCATCTCAAGCAACTATATCAAGGGCAGGCAAGGCATGAGAGGTTTGAAGTGACTCAGGCCCTCTTTTCATGCAAGATGAAACAGGGAACCCCTGTAGGAACTCACGCACTCCAAATGATTGGGTACGTCGAGAACCTCGAGAGGTTGGGGTTCCCTTTGGGCCAAGAGCTGGATACCAATCTGATCCTGCAATCGTTGCCGGTGAGTTACTGTCAATTCGTCATGAACTACAACATGAACGAATTAGACAAACCACTGCCCGAGATACTCAACATGTTAAGAATTGCTGAGCCTAATCTCACCACTGCCAAGTCCAGTACCGTCCTAATGGTACAAAAGGGCAAGGGTAAGGGCAAGTGGAAGCCCAAAGGTAAGGGTAAGACCCAAACCAAGGGCAAAGCCAGCTCTTCAACACTCAAACCTAAAGGTGGGGTTGCTAAGGATGCTACCTGCTTCCACTACGGTAAGACTGGGCATTGGAAGCGGAACTGCAAGGTATACCTGGAAGATCTGAAGAAGAAGAGAAGTGAGACTTCTACTTCAGGTATAAATGTTATAGAAGTCAACCTTTCTATTTCTACATCATGGGTATTAGATACTGGGTGTGCTTCTCACATTTGTACTAATGTGCAGGCGCTGAGAAATAGCAGGGCATTGGCCAAGGGCGAGGTGGACCTACGAGTAGGCAATGGAGCAAGGGTTGCTGCTGTTGCTATAGGGACTTACTTTCTATCTCTACCCTCTGGGCTTGTACTGGAATTGAATAACTGTTGTTATGTACCTGTACTAACAAAGAATATCATTTCAGTTTCATGTTTAGATAACAAAGGTTTTTCATTCATAATAAAGGACAAATGTTGTTCTGTTTATTTAAAGGATATGTTCTATTGTAGCGCACATCTGATGAATGACCTCTATATTCTAGACTTAGAGAGCCCTATCTATAACGTGAATACCAAAAGGTTGAGATCAAATGAGTTGAACCCAACCTATCTCTGGCACTGTCGCTTAGGCCACATAAATGAGAGTCGCTTGTCCCAGCTCCATAAGGATGGTTTGCTGGACTCATTTGATTTTGAGTCATATGAGACATGCGAGTCATGACTTCTAGGCAAGATGACTAAGACTCCCTTTAGTGGACATAGCGAAAGAGCGACAGACTTGTTAGGACTCATACATAGTGATGTATGTGGCCCTTTCAATGTCGCTGCCAGAGGTGGTTACAGGTACTTCATCACATTTACTGATGACTTCAGTAGATATGACTATGTGTATTTGATGACACATAAGTCAGAATCCTTTGAAAAGTTTAAAGAATTCAGAAATGAAGTACAAAACCAACTTGGCAAGAGTATTAAGATACTTCGATCAGATCGAGGTGGAGAATACTTGAGCCATGAGTTTCGTGACTACCTAGCTGAGTGTGGGATTCTATCCCAACTCACTCCCCCTGGAACACCACAGTGGAATGGTGTATCTGAAAGGAGGAATCGTACCTTATTAGATATGGTACGATCTATGATGAGTCACGCAGATCTTCCTATATCCTTTTGGGGATATGCTCTAGACACGGCAGCGTTCACACTAAATCGTGTTCCATCAAAGGCTGTCATGAAGACACCATATACGATATGGACAGGGAGGAGTCCCAAGATGTCTTTCATGAGGGTTTGGGGTTGTGAGGCTTACGTACGACGTTAAGTCTCAGACAAACTGGGACCCAAATCTGATAAGTGTTATTTCATAGGGTATCCCAAGGAAACGAAGGGATACTACTTCTACATTCCTAGTCAGCACAAAGTGTTTGTTGCTAAGACTGGAGTATTTCTAGAAAGGGACTTTGTTTCTAGAAAGACTAGTGGGAGTACGTTCAGTCTTGAAGAAGTTCAAGACATGGACAATAGCACTGAAGCCTTGATGGAAGTTGAACAGGAACCACAAAGTGTGGTGGTTGATGAGGTTGTTGCACAAGAAGCTGTGGAACAACAACCTGTTCATGTAGACCTACCTCTTCGCAGGTCTGATAGGGTACGTCGTCAGCCTGAGAGATACTCATTTCTCTTGTCTGACCATGATGACGTTATGCTCGTTGAGAACGAGCCTACCTCCTATCAGGAAGCTGTGATGAGCCCAGATTCTGAGAAATGGCTAGAGGCCATGAGATCCGAGATGGATTCCATGTACACCAACCAAGTATGGACTTTGGTTGATCCACCTGAAGGGGTCAAACCCATTGGGTGTAAGTGGGTCTTTAAAAGAAAGACTGACATGGATGGACTTGTACATACCTATAAGGGTAGACTAGTAGCTAAAGGTTTCAAGCAAATTCATGGTATTGACTATGATGAAACTTTTTCTCCAGTCGCGATGTTCAAGTCCATTAGGATCTTGCTTGCTATTGCAGCATACCACGATTATGAGATCTGGCAGATGGACGTCAAAACTACGTTTCTGAATGGAAACCTCCTCGAGGAAGTGTACATGACACAACCTGAGGGTTTTGTAGATCCAAAGCATACTGGTAGAGTATGCAAGCTGCATAAGTCCATTTATGGACTAAAGCAAGCTTCTTGAAGCTGGAATCTTCGATTCGATGATGCAATCAAACAGTTTGGTTTCATCACGAATGAAGATGAACCTTGTGTCTACAAAAGGGTTAGTGGGAGCACAGTTGTCTTCCTTGTTTTGTATGTAGATGACATACTACTCATTGGGAATGACATTCCTTCACTACAGTCTGTGAAGACTTAGTTGGGGAATTCCTTCTCAATGAAAGACTTAGGTGAAGCAGCCTATATTCTAGGCATAAAGATCTATAGAGATAGATCTAAGAGATTGCTTGGCCTAAGTCAGAGTACATACATTGATACCGTTTTGCAACGGTTTGCCATGCAGAATTCCAAGAAGGGAAATCTGCCAATGTCACATGGCGTGAGTCTTTCGAAGACTCAAGGTCCCTCTTCTAGAGAGGAGAGAGACCGCATGAGCAAGATCCCTTATGCCTCAGCCATAGGATCTATCATGTACGCCATGTTATGTACTCGTCCTGATGTCTCGTATGCTTTGAGCATGACGAGCAGATACCAGTCAGATCCAGGTGAACGTCACTGGATAGCAGTCAAGAATATTCTTAAGTACTTGAGAAGGACTAAAGAATATTTCTTGATATTTGGAGGCGAAGAGGAGCTAACTGTAAAAGGTTACAGTGATGCAAGCTTCCAAACTGACCAGGATGACTACAGATCGCAGTCAGGGTTCGTGTTTTGCTTAAATGGTGGCGCTGTCAGCTGGAAGAGTTCAAAGCAGGATACAGTTGCTGATTCTACAATAGAAGCTGAGTACATTGCTGCATCTGAGGCAGCAAAGGAGGCAGTTTGGATCCGCAAGTTCATTACTGAGCTTGGAGTGGTTCCTAGCATAGCCGACCCAGTACAGCTCTATTGTGACAACAATGGAGCTATTGCGCAGGCTAAGGAACCTCGCTCACACCAGCGGACCAAACACATACTACGGCGATTCCATCTCATTCGAGAGATCATCGATCGAGGAGATGTGAAGATTTGAAGAGTACCCACAGAGGCTAACGTCGCAGATCCCTTGACCAAGGCTTTGGCACAGATGAAGCATGATGGTCACACTAGGTCATTGGGTATTAGATACTACAGCGATTGGCACTAGTGCTAGTGGGAGATTGTTAGTGAGAGCCCTAGAGCCAATCATATGATGATTACTTTTTGGACTCATTGTATCATATTCTTGTATATATATTTCTTATATATAAAGGCATTTCTTATGGTTATTGTACTTATGTGTATTGGTGCCAAATAACTTAGTATAATAACGTCCTTGAGTAGAAGGTTCTTATCTATATCAATCGATTAGTTGAATCGATAGTGAGATGATATAGAGAACACTACTCTTAATTATTCCTAGTCAAGTATTAACATTCAAGGACAATGTTAATGCATAGAGACTAGCATGTAGGTCAACATGATGACTTGATCTCATAAGTCATGGATATGAGATATCAAGTTGACACATGGGTATACATTAGAGAATGTATACTGAATGGCCCGCCATGAGAAAGTATCATGGATCGTTATATGAGTGTCATATACTTTCTCATGTGACTATTAGTATGACTATAGTCCTTAGACCTGAAGTCACCATAGTTCCCTACATAAGGAGTTATGTACTTTGGTTTCGTCAAACGTCACCCGTAACTGGGTGGACTATAAAGGCGATTACTGGGTATGTAACAAATTATGCGGAGGGATGTGAGCGATGTAGATGGGATCTATCCCTCCTATATGACGGGAGAGATATCATAGTCTTGATAGAGTGAGATCACTAAGTGCATGACCATGCCCAAATAAGGCAATATGAGATATTGAGCTTATTTGATTATAATGAGTCTACTTGGAGTTCAAGACACATAGATTGATTGGAGGATGACACGGTCTATGCTTCATAGAAGATCAATCTAGATATCGACGATAGAAGGACATTGTCACATATTATGAAAGTCATAATTAGTAGTCACATTGGTGATGTTGGATCTCAACATTCTTGTAACTTGGGTAGCAATGATGTGTTGCTAGATATCGCTCATTGCTTATGTTTCTAAGAGGTTAGAAGCATTGCCAACGTTACAAGAACCTATAGGGTCACACGCAAAGAACAAATAGATGGAGAAAAAATGAAGTCAAGTTCAACTTGGCTAAATATGGAAAGTCCATAAAAGGCAAGTTTGACTTGACCCAAATCCAAATCAAGTTTGACTTGACTTGGTTCCACTTCAAGTTAGACTTGACATGGGAGAAGAAATGGAGTCAAGTTTGACTTGACTAAATATGGAAAGTCCATAAAAGGCAAGTTTGACTTGACCCAAATCCAAATCAAGTTTGACTTGACTTGGTTCCACTTCAAGTTAGACTTGACATGGGAGAAGAAATGGAGTCAAGTTTGACTTGACTAAATATGGAAAGTCCATAAAAGGCAAGTTTGACTTGACCAAAAGGCCACCTCACCTTGACTTGACCAAGTGATGACTTGGCTTGGTATTTGACCAATGATGATGCTCCACATCATCTCCAAAGGTTGTAACCCCCCCATTTGAATTTGAATTCAAATTGAAAAGGGATTATGGCAGGCCACTTAATGGCCATTAATGACCATTATGGCCGGCCACTTAATGGCCATTAATGGCCATTATGTGGCCGACCACAATGAGAGAACAAAACAATGTTTTGTTCCATTTTTCTCATTGAGTGTCTTCTCTTCTTCCTCCTCCAAGTGTTGGTGTTCTTCTGCTTCTTCTCCTCTTGGCCGAACCCTTAAAAAGGTGCTAGCACACCTAAAGGGTTTCCTCCATCCAATTTGTTAGCGTGGATACTTCTAGAGGGACGGCACTTGACGTCCTAAAGATCCGACATCCAAAAGGAGCGAGCGGGATTAAGCGGGGCACGCACCAAAGGTAAAATGGTTTATCCCTCTTTAGATCTAGGAGTAGATCGAGTTTTGAGCATGAAATGAATACGTGATTTTTGTTTCGGAATTTTTCTTCGCACGAGATCCATGGCTTTGGGTTCTCGGGGTTTCCGCGACGCGAAAAGGCGGTTTTCGCGGCCCGAAAAACCCAACATGATCGGTCCCCAACGCTTAATCAGAAATCATGATTTCTTTGGGATTCTCCTGGATCGATCACCAGACCGATCCCAGGTTGTGGATCGATCACCAGACCGATCCACCCTATTACTGGGCGATTTCTGAGCTTCGCAGTCCAAACCTCCTGATCG
Organism: Boesenbergia rotunda; assembly: GCA_024364735.1. Taxonomy (NCBI): domain Eukaryota; kingdom Viridiplantae; phylum Streptophyta; class Magnoliopsida; order Zingiberales; family Zingiberaceae; genus Boesenbergia; species Boesenbergia rotunda. The sequence goes on from JAGFNQ010008237.1 coordinate 6,049, forward strand.
GTCACCGGACCAATCAGGGAGCCTCCTGATTGGTCACCAGACCGATCAGGTCATGACCAGACAGATCAGGCTCCGTCCTGATCGATCATAGAGAGGAACCCGCGACGCTGGATCGTTCTCCAGAACGATCTGCACAGTGATCCTGATCGGTCACCAGACCGATCAGGAGCAGATCAGCAAGGGAACTCAAGCTCACTGTTTGCTCCCTGATCGGTCACCAGACCGATCAGGAGCCAAGCAATGGGTGAAACGCATACTCCCTAATCGGTCACCAGACCGATCAGTCATCGCTGGATCGGTCACCAGACTGATCCATGAAGGAGCACCATGCCAACTCCGTGATCGGTCACCAGACCGATCCAGGGGCTCCAACCTAGCCCTCCAAGCTAGGACCTGACCCTCCAAGCTAGGACCTGACCCTCCAAGCTAGGGTTTTTCCACTAACTCTCCAGTTGGGACTTTTCACCTAACCCTCCAAGTTAGGACTTTTCACCTAGCCCTCCTAGCTGGGACTTTTCACCCAACCTTCCGAGTTAGAACTTTCCATACCTAGCCCTCCAAGCTAGGACCTGACCCTCCAAGCCAGGGTTTTTCACCTAACTCTCCAAGTTGGGACTTTTCACCTAACCCTCCAAGTTAGGACTTTTCACCTAGCCCTCCAAGCTAGGACTTTTCGCCCAACCCTTCCGAATTAGGACTTTTCAACACCTAACCCTCCAAGCTAGTATTTTCCACACCTAACCCTCCAGGTTAGGATTTTCCAACACCTAGCCCTCCAAGCTAGGATTTTCCATACCATGCCTGATCCCCGATCAGGACTTAATCATAATCATCATAATCATCACAACTATCAACATAAACTAAAATCGATGTCAACACCAAAACAACAATCAGGGTCAGACTGCATCAACATTGGGCACGAAGACCTGGTCGAGGGTTGGGCACCGAAGTCCTGGACCTAGGATTTAGGCACGAAGTCTTGGTCTGAGGGATTGAGCAACTTAGCTGAACGATGACTAAGGGCAGAAGTAAAGATGGGTCAGGGTTCGGACATCTCGAGATCCGAGAGTATCAGAGGCTAAGCAAAAGTCCACCTGAATGGACTGGGTGGCAACCGTCTCCTGAAAGGAGTAGGTGAAAGGCGCGTTCTCGAGGGTGGGAACTTTCGTCGGTTCAACCTAGGGTTTCATGAAATCCGAAGTTAGAACCAAGTCATTAAGGTTAAGAATGTGTGTATATTTGCTTTGTATTTATGTATCTTGTAGGTACCTAGAATGGAAGACAAAGCAGACAAGCAACGGGGCTGGAACCCAAAGCAGCTAGGCGTCCCCCTTGATGGGGGAGCCCTAAAGCATCCTGGCACCCCATCAACTGGGGCGCCTCATGCAAAGAAGTAGAAAAGGCTTCAGTCAAATAAGGCAGAACAGGCTTCCGTTCAGGTGCCCGGGATGATACAGGCGCCCTGGTTGAAAGCTGTATTTGCTGCCGCGAGTTCGAAGCAGATATAAGCTTTCATTGAGGCTCCTGGGAGGTCCAGGGCGCCCTAGTCAGAGGCCTTATCTGCTGCGGCGAGTTCGGAGCGGAGATAAAGTTTGACCAAGCCCATTGAGGCGCCCTGGTGATCACAGGCGCCCCAATGAAGCCTATAAAAGGGGCTTCGACCCCAAGGCTCAAAAGATAACTTTCAAGATCCATTCTGAGCTTTTTGACTGACGACAAAGTGCTAAAGATGAAGCTCTATGACCGGGAGGCTCTAGGAGGAAGTGCGCGGCACTTCGGAGGTCCAGATCGGCCGAGTCTTCGACCATTTTGTTTTGGTTTGCTTTTATTATTCTACATTTAATTTTCTATATTTTGATTGTAATTATTGCACTGTAAGACGAGTTTCTCCGCCTCCGGAAAGTCCGGAAAGGAGACCAATAGTGGACGGGCGTTCCCGTGCTTAGGCCTTGGATGTATTGACCTTGGGGGGTTGGGAACCAAGTAAAATCCCGTATTCAATCTGTCGTCTGTCGTTCTTTACTTTACTGTTTTATATTTCGCTGCTACTAACGTTCTGTTTAAGTACGAATGAAAGTTTTACGAGGTTCCACAAAAGTTATTTTCGGTCGATATTCACCCCCCCTCTGTCGACGGCACTGGTCCTACATGATACATTTAAGCTTGTTTAAAATTTAAACAAATGTAAGTCGGTATTAATCATACATGAGTCCCAACAAAAAAATTATTTTATGAAAAGATTAAGAAATAATTAAAAGATTATCATATCAATAAATTATAAGTGATCATTGTATATTTTAAAAAGGTAATTTTAAATGAAAGAAACATCAGGCCACGTTGGATCTGAAATCCGACAACATCAGACCCTCTGATATGGAAAACAATTTTTTTAAAATAATTATAAATAAATATGTATAATATAAAAAATAGAGACAGATAAAGGAAATATAAAAATAAATAAATCATAAATAAATAAATAAATCATAAATAAATAAATAAATAATAAATATAACATAGAGATAAAGATAAAAAATATAAATAGATAAAGAAAATATAAAGATATAAATATAAAATATAGAAATACATAAAGAATAACTATAAAGAAAGAAATATAAAATATAAATAAATAAATATAGATTATAGATTAAAAATATAAGAAATAAATATAATTGAAATAAAAATAAATTATAAATATAAAAAATAATTAAGATAGATAATAAAATATAAAGATAAGAAAAATAAAGAGATAAAGATGAGAGATATAGTAAGACAACTGCTACATTATTATAATGTTCTGTGTCAATTTGACATGGAATGAGAATTCCATTGATATTCATTAGAACTAAGTTTGGATACCACAAATACCTTCCTCTAGCTCAACCTTACCTAGTGATATTGACTATTGAGAAATCTAAATATCCTAGGTTTGAAGGGTATAGCTTGGCGGGTTTCCTAAGCGAATACTTGGTCGTCCTTGAGAGACCTCTCCATGTCTACGGATTAAAAATTAATCTGAATGGAGACCCATCTCCCAACAACCATCTCGTCATCGTATCGAACGGTTCAAATTACAACTTTGTCAATCTTAACGATCGGGCCTTGTAATTTGCCTAACCGCTCGACAGCGGAAAAGACGACGAGTGGATCACCGATTTTTATGTTTATTATCGGGGTCCAAATAATTAATTATCATTAATTGACCAATAATTAAACAAGATAATTAATTATCACATGCCACATAAAATAACAAGAAAATCAAAGGAGCCTAGGAAGAGTTTATACCTTCCGTTATCTTACGATTTTCTACTGTATGACCCTCCCCTCTTGGACGTCGTGTGGGCGACGATCTACCAAGAATCATGGTCACCAAGTTGATCTCTTCTCCTTGCGCCAACCAATCCCTAACCATAGGGATGCCGCCGGCCACTCCAAGGAAGAAGATAATTTGAACACAAACCCTACTAATCCTCTCCTCCACTGCCGGGCCAAAGTTGTACGAGCAACTTTGCTTGGAGAAGTCCAATCTGCCGTGAGTAGATTTTCTCCGATCTGCCCGAAGAAAGTTCCGTTCTGCTCCTTTCTTGTGCTCCAAGGAAATTGCCGTCTGCTCACGACAATTTCTTTTGCTCCAAGAGGCAATTTCTTTTGCTCTCAGATTTCTTCTGCCGCTCGGCAATTTCTCCAAGAAATTGCCGTGAGGGAACTAATTGCATGCAATGCAATTAATCACGCGTGGAGAAGCTTGGAGTAGTTCTAATTGCATGCAATGCAATTAATCGTGTGAAAAGCGGGCAATGCAATTAATCGAAGAAGAGAAGGATTAATTGCAATCGGAGAAGGAACTGCTCCCTTCCGTTCGGCACCACAGAGAGAGAGAGAGAGGAGGAGAGGAGAAATTTAAGGTTTTCTAGTGTTCCATTGGGATCCTTGGTTTCATGCTACCATGGGATATATATAGGGCTACGATAGAGATCATGAGGAGGAGTTGGATCTTGGCCTACTAATGGATCCAAACCCAATCCATTAATGAAGATCCATTCCACTAAAGGATCTCCATTGAATTACCTCACCAACTCCTATATTTTCATATGGGCTCCACCTATTATGAGCACATCCATCTCCCCGTGTTTAAGATATCAAATGTCCGTCGATTAATTTAAATTACTAACAATTTTAATTAATCAACTTCTGGCTCTTTGACTAGTACCACTCAACCTTATCATCATATTGGATCAAATCCACCTGCAGGGTTTAACATGATGAACCTTATGAGCTCATCAAGGGGGCATAATCATCCCGACTCACCAGGACACGAATTTCGTCAATAATTAACGGCACACCATATAATTAATATTATTTCCCAACTTATTGGGCCTATCAATTTAGCAGAATAAATCTCACCCATTTGTAAATCAAACACTACAAGAATTTTTGGATTCAACAACACCCAATAGATAACGGTTTTTTGAAAAACCGTTGTCTTTTTTTATTTAACAACGGTTTTTTCCAAAACTGTTGTTGTTGAAAATTTTATTGCGGAAAAAGACAACGGTTGTTAAAAAATTGTTGTCTTATGTATGTCAAAGACAACGGTTGTTTAAAAATCGATGTATATTGGGTTGGTTACGACAACAGTTTTTAAATAACCGTTGTCTATTGGTGTTGCTTATGTGGTAATACACAACAGCGAGCGAGCGCGAAAACGAAAACGCGAAAATGAAAATGCCCGCTTTAGTTGTTCTCTTCAGTCGCCGTGCGACCTCCCCTTAGTTCATTCTCTGCATTCGCCGCAGTCGCCGAACCCTAACACACCTCAACCATCTTTTCCTTCTTCTTGTTCTTCTTCTCCTTCCTCTTTGCCGCGAGCGACAACGCCGAACCCTAACACACCTTAAACTTCCTTGCCATCTTTTCCTTCTTCTCGTTCTTCTTCTTCTTCCTCTTCGCCGCACACAAACAAGACACCTCAAACTTCTCCTCGCATGAACGAGGACGGCGTGTCCATGGCCACGCTGGTGTTGATGAACCAGGATAAGGTCCTGATGGAGAGCTGGTACAAGATCCACATCAAAGCAGAAGTTTGTCTTTTTTTTGAATAACTTTTTGGATTTATATAACTATTTGTTTTTCTACCGAAAGTAAAATTGTTTTGATATTCTTAATTTTCGAGTTTGGAATTGTGGGGGTTTGAGATTTGTGAGTATGGCGATGCAATCGGCAATGGTAGGTGAGGGTGTGCGGGAGCACGACGTATGTGGCGCAGACGTCATGGATCCAGAATGACACCATCCAAGACAACATCCTGTTCGGAGCGCCGATGGCCGGGAAGAGGTACGAGGAGGTCATCCACGTCTGCTGCCTCCAGAAGGACCTCGAGATGATGGAGTTCCGCGACCAGATCGAGATCGGTGAATGCGACATCAACCTCAGCGACGGCCAGAAGCAGCGCATCCAGCTCGCCCGAGCTATTTACCAGGACACCGACGTCTACCTCCTCGACGACGTCTTCAGCGTCGTCGATGCACAAACCGGCTCAGAGATCTTCAAGGTGCCTCCTTTCTTCCTCATCGATTCATCATGTCACTTGCGTCGGCTCACAAGGTGTTTGCTGTTTTGCCTAAATGGTGGGGCTGTTGCAGGAATGTGTCAGGGGCTTCCTCAAATCCAACACTATTGTGCTCGTAACCCACCAAGTGAATTTCTTGCATAACGTTGATATCATTCTGGTACTTTTTTTTTAATCGAATCTGCTCCTTTCTGCAGAATGTCCAGTGGGCATCTTGATGATTCCTTTTGTTTTCTCCAGCCATAATACTGCTAAAATCCTGATTTCATTCTTAGTTCTCTCTGACTAAACTGACAGTAAGTGTGATTCACAGGCTCTGTTCTACATAGATGATAAATTTGATAGGACAGTAGATGGCTGGGAACTCATGACTTGTGCTTTGGTAGCATCTTAACATTTGATTAGGTGATCTCTTTTCTAAAAAGTTAGTTGTTAAGGAAGATTTTTAATCATAATTTTTTAATGCAACAATTTCTGCTTCAGAATGTGATAATGTTGTTCATGTCTATCTTTTCCTATATATAACAGCTGAACTACTGTTACCTTTTAAAAAAATTAATCTTTGAAGTGTAAATTCACATTGATATGCTTATGAGGCATGAAAATTGCATGTGGAGTGCTATCACTGTTGTAGAATATTTTTCATGGTAGGAGCATTATTTTCACAGAACACTTTTTTTCTGGAAAGTTGCTAACTTATTCAGGAAAATCTTCATTATTTCTGTGTTCAGTAATGTGGAGCTGGTTATCCTCACAGTGAAGTTAGTTTAAATAAAGACATTGATGATTATTAAAAAAATATTAATAGTTTGGGTATCTCAAATTATTTACAATCTAGCAGGTGAATAAGCACTGTTTAATTATGCTACCATGTCATTTGCTAATAGCAATTTTTTTGGTTTATGAAAAAGAGCTAGCACTGACTGCATTATGGAATTCCATTTCAAATCAAAATGATTGGCAAATTGAGTGCAATCTATTATATTGTGCAACTCTACTATTATATTTTGTTATCATTTGTATCACTTGTACTTTTTCCTATCTGCCTGAAGTTTTTCAAGGATGACAGTAAAACCTGCATTTTTAGGATCTTCCCATTTGAGATGATAAACACAACATGAGTACCCAACTTAAACACATAAAACATATGGGTATCTGCAGAATCCTACAATTTTAAGAAAACTTGAATCTGATTGAAAACCCGATTACCGAGTATTATTGGGTACTTTCAATTCAATTTAAATTGGTTGGCTACCTTGGATACCCAACTATCAGCTTCCCAAATGCTCATCGACATCCTATTTTCTTGTAGCTATATCTGTTTTTTCACATTGGTTGTCTTTGAGTCTCTTCTTCTTTCCATTTTTTTTATCTTCAATTGAGATGCAATTAATTTGTTTAGTAAGTTTCCATTGATTTGAGTTGTAGAGAATGGCTTCTGATTTCCTTTATAACTATATCTTCCTTGCGGTTGGAAGAGTTGGTTCAAGTACCGATTTGATTGTTCAAAGAGTGGAATTTGTACTTGATTCGGACAAAAGAAGCTACCTAATGGATCTTCTTCATGCCCAAAGAGATACCGGTGCCCATGGAAAAGTAAGACTCGACCTACATTTCAATTTAATTTTTTTTATTCTGCTAAAATTGTTGAATTACTCTAAACTTTTCTGTCATTGCTACTAGTTGTGAGTATATTTACCAACTAACATTTTCCATTCTGCAGCATGCTCTAACATTGGTTTTTGTGGAGACAAAAAGAGGAGCTGATTCATTAGAACACTAGTTGTGTGGGAATGGATTTCCAGCAACCACAATTCATGGAGATAGAACTCAGCAGGTAGTTAAATCCACCTCTTGAATAATTTAGTATTGTTATGAAATAGATAATCTTTTGCTGATTTCTTCTTTTCCTGCAATTTTTAAAATCAATTCTTGGTTTTTTTTGTGTGTGTGAAGAGTTCATTGATACAAGTAAAATACAAATTATATAAATTGTATTAGATGAAATGAATCCAATGAAGTTCCTTAGAATTTTATTTGCCATATAAACATGATGGTTAATGATTGTGTTTTGTTAAGATGGATATGGAAGAATCCAAAGCACAAGTCACTCTCCTGCTCTATTCAAATGGTTAAAAGAGGTAATAATAAAGTTATTACAAGCTTTGTGCACGATAGTTATTCAATTAAATACTAAGATCTTGCTTATACTTTTTGACACTTGTTGGATTTTTCATTCGTGGGTTTAGTTTCATATCACATATATAATATCTATTTACTTTATTATTTAACCGCATGCAATTGCTTAATATATAAATATTTTATCACTTGTTTTCGTAGGTAAACTCATCTTTCTGATCTAAAGGTACCTTGTGAAGCAGAAGCTCAATGTGCAGCTCTTTGCAAAAGTGACAAAGTAAAATGATGCATTGTAACATATTCCATTTTGTTTTTTTAACTTTAATATCCTAAATATATTTGTTTCTTATTAATCTCTAGGTGTATGCGGTTGCCTCAGAAGACATGGATTCTTTAACTTTTGGGGCACCAAGGTTTCTCCGTCACTTAATGGATCCTAGTTCCAAAAAAATCCCTGTGATGGAATTTGAAGTTTCAAAGGTATATTTATTCTGCTTATTGCTAATTGAAGTATTGTATTTATCTCATCCTTACTTTCAGGTTCTTAAAGAACTAGAACTCACTATGGATCAGTTCATTGATTTGTGCATTTTCTCTGAATGTGATTATTGTGATAGCATTGATTTGTACATTTGATACACTTACACATAAAGTTTGGTGCTTTAAACATTATTATCATCTTCAGCTTCTCAAGCAGTTGGGTTCGTTTATAGTAGTTGAAAGAGATGGTTCAGTTATTGCATGTGCTGCCCTTATCGCCTTTTTGAAGATAACTTTGGAGAATACCACATGCTAAAAAATAGGCATCACGTTTACACTTGGATTTTCCCATACCATGAGTGCACTGCTCATTCACTGAAATTTTGGAGAATCTACACATGTACTTCTTTACCATTCTGCTATTTTGCTGAAGCTTCGAACCAGCAAATTTGGCTTGCTTTCACAAATTTTTTTATTGCTCAAACTGAAAGTCATCTTCTATCTGTTTATCATATCCTTTTGTTAGACTAAGTCATGGGTAACTTTGTATCATAATTATCTTCTAGAATCTTTTGGTCTACTATTTTTAGTTGTGCATGAATGCTCATTTTATATTTCTATTTGTTATGACAATTCATATCCAAGGGAAGGAATCAGCTTATGGTGCAAAGCTAAGGGGCGCGACTGTCTTCATCTGGTTGACTGCACTTGGATGAAGCTACTTGGGTGCGACTGTCTTCATCTATTTGTTTATCTCAGTTTCTAGTTCTTGATGTATATGATATTTTGATGATGTTATCTCAGTTTGGACTAATACTGAGGATATCTTGATGTATGATATTTGCACAGTATGATGTATGATATTTGATGATATTTTGATGTATGATAGTTTGAAGTGTGTTTGCTCAATATTGTTTAATTATTTAAATAATTTATTTTTTAAATGGTATTTGTTGTAAATTGTTGGTTGTCTCAACCAAAAGACAACGATTTTTATTTATTGTTAAATTATTGCTTAAATCACACAAAAACAACGGTTTAATACTGTTGTAAACCTGTTGTTGATCACATTAAAAGACAACGGTGAAAATCCATTGCTATTCTGTTGTTATTGAGTATAAACGACAACGGTTTGTAACTGTTGATGTAGACCACCCCTTTTAACAACATGACCTTTAACAACAGTGTTTTTCGCCTACGACAACGGTGAACGCCCGTGGTTATAAAGCATTTTTCTACTAGTGAAAGAAATAAATATTAACTATACGTGCCCATTATTATATCGGGATTTAGGGATTATACTCCATAATAATCCGAGGTCCAATCCAATTATTAAGTCAGTACAAATTGGATGACCGCTGATTTTGGTCCTGCTCAATCCACACAAAACACACTAGTGTAATTTTATGGTCAAGACAAGCCACACATAATTACACTACAACTATCCCGATGGTTTGTCCAACTCCATCTCGGTTGTGAGTCTCTACTTATACTCTGCAAGGAACTGATAACATGATCTTCTGTGCGTCACCACATACCATGTTATCTACAATGCAAGGTATTAGACTTTTATGCATATACTAATATAAATACACATCAGTGTTGTTGTGATTCTCTTTCAAAATGTGGATGTCCATACAGGAAAGACAAGGCTTTTAGTATACATCCTAACAAGGTCCATTAGTGGATTTCCACCGAAACTCATTGATGGACCTACAAAAGTCCAATTGTAAAATTTTAAATATTATGAGTTTATGGTGTTGCAATGACTCAAATTGCAATATCCATTATGTATCTAGGGGCTGTCCAGATATTGTCCGATAGTACGATATATTTAGGCTTGTTTAAAATTTAAATGAGTGTAAGCCGGATATGATCATACTTGAGTATTTTATTAAATAAATATTTTGTCAGAAGAGGTAAAATTAATTAAAAGATTATCCTATAAATAAATAATAAATCATGATTATATATTATAAAAATATATTTTTAAAATGAAAAAAATATTAGGCCACGTTGGGCCTGAAATCCCAGTATATTAGGCACGCGTTGGGCCTGATATTCTCGGATTTCACACCCAACGTGGGTCTGAAATCCGAGATTATAAGACCTCCTCTGATATCTAAAATCAAAAATTTTATTTTTCATAATAATTATAAATAAATATATAAAATAGAGATAAAGATAAATGCATTGTATACACAAAATGATATATCTAATGGTTTCATTCATTTCCCTCTGGGATCAAAAGTAAGATTCCATTGATTTCAAATGCATTGTATACACAATAATTACATATTACAATTACATACATTATAAGTATAAATATACAATGTATACACAATAATTACAAATGCATAGTAGACTCACATCATAATATTATCACTAAACACAATAGCTAATCCAAGAAGATTAATAGCTCAAGAGACCACACAATAACATGACAAAAGCCAACTCCACACAATTCACAACGGGGCATAGGGATCAACAAAACCAGAGTGAAAACAAAATTCCCTACATCTAAATTTGATCCAACACAGAAGAAACACTCCAAAACAGAACACCTATACTAGAAGCTCATCCGCAAGCCATCATCAACTACATCATGGTCTAGATCGAACATCAACTAATAAACACCAACAGATCCATCATACCTGTGGGAAACCTAGCTCGTGATCCCTTATGTTCCGATTTGCAGGGATCATCACCCTCAACCACCTCAAATGAGATCCTTCCCATCAGATAAGCCCCCTACTCCCAATCAACTGAAAGAAAAAGGAATCTATAATCCACACATCGATTAGGGCCCATCAATGGACAAATCCAGATCCAAAACCATGAGGAGAGGTTGATCTAAGAATAGAAAGCCAAGCCTAATCACTACCGGTGGTAGCAGTGGGAAAGTCGAAGCATTGATTTTGGTGATGGACCAACTCCCGGAAAACAAAGCTCGTGCGGCGATGAGTCGAAGAGGAGAACTAGTGGCGATGGCTCAAAGAACCAGGTCTTTGCAAGAGTAGAAGGTTCGTGTGTGAGATAGGCAAAGGCGAAGAAGAAAGGGGAGGAGTAGCCCACGATCATCACAACTTCACTTCATGATGGAGAAGAAAAGAAAGATGAAGGAGGAGTTGAGAGATTCTTTGTGACGATGGAGGCTGCGAGCGGAAGAGGAGGATGGAATCGTGTGTGTTGTCTGCAATGAAGCAAGGGGGGAGAGGGATCGAGCTTTGGATTTGTTTGAGGGTGAGGAAGAGAGGAAAAGGGAGAGACTTATATGCTACCCCTTTTTGCAAAAAGGTCCCTCTAATTCAACCAATCCAAACCCTACCCTTAGGGTAAGGGGGTTAAGCATTTTAACCCTCTAAATTTGTGTAGCCCACATCAAGTCCCTAGGTTTAGGTCATTTACCTTCTTAACCCCTATTAAGATTTTGTTTGGTGTTGGTGCAAAAAGCATCAGATAAGAACAGTCAACCTCTAGTGTTTCAATGTTTGATAATATACCAAGGTCTGGTTAGTCTGATCAAGTGTTAAGCCAAACAAGACTTGATGTTTGGTAGGGTAAAACCCAGATTTGATCCGATTAACCAAAGGTTAGCCAAATAGGACCTGATGTTTGACAGAGTGATTAGAACCCAGGGTTGGTTAGTTTGACCAAGAATTAGCCAAACAGGACCTAATGTTTGACAGAGTGATTAACACCCAAGGTTGGTTAGTCTAACTAAGGGTTAAGCCAAACAAGCCTTGATCTTTGACAGAATAACTAAACCTAAGATCTAGTCAGTTAGACTAAGGACTAAGCCAAATAGAACTTGATGTTTGGCAGAAAGAACTCTAGTCAGGATCAGATGACTAGCAAAGAAGTCCTTGTCAAGGTACCGAAGACTTGATGAGTGAAGCTAGGCATGAAGTCCTGGTTCGAGAAATTGGGCACGAAGACCTGGCCAAGGGTTGAGTACCAAACTCCTAGTTTGAGGAATTCGACATGAAGTCCTGGTTGAGGATCGGACATGAATTCCTGGTGAGTGAAGCTGAGTAAAAGTCCTCGTGAGTGAAGTCAGGCAAGGTAAAGTCCTAGTGAGTGAGGCTAGACATTAGGAAACCCTAAGGAGTTGACCTTAGGTAGTAAAGTCTTAGAGAGTTGACTCCAAGCAAAGCCTAATAGGTCAGGTAGACTTACAAAACTAAGACTTAGGACTGTTTGTTTGTCTTGTAGGAATCTGGAGCTGGAGGCAAAATGGGAGAACAAACGCAAAAGAACAACCCTAGGTCAGGGGCTCCCAGGCGCCCTTAAAGCACCCAGGCACCCTTAAAGCACCCGGACACCCCCATGACCCTTGAGGGCGCCCTCAAGGGTGTTGAAGGTGACCTCAACACTGTTCTTATCCCTACGATGTACGCGACAAAGCGGATCAGTTAGGCCAACTCCATCGAAGGATTCTTGGTCAAACACCTTAAGTGCTTGAGTTGGAGGAGAGTAGTGTGGTACCAAATTCAGCTATAACTTTGTCAGAAGTAAATCAACAATAATTTTATCTGCACTTAGATGGCCTATCATCTTTTTCACAGTGTCAACATGAAGTTAGGCCAACTCCACCGAAGGATTCTTGGTAATCTATCAGGATGATCTCGAGCAACAATATTGATGTGCTCACTCTGTAGGATCGAGATAGAGCGATAGAGGGGGGGAGGGTGAATATCGCTTTAAAAGATTTTGAAATTCTTAAAACAATCGAGTACGCAGCGGAAAACACAGCACGCTAACACAAGTCAGTTTTACTTGCTTTGGAGTCTAGACCGGCTCCTACTGTAAGGCCCACGATCCTTGATCGTTTGTGTTAGGCAATCACTAATAGTCGAAATGAATGTACAAATTACAAGATAACAATGTGCAATAAAATATAAAATATACTGACTCCTTGAATGAGTTGAAGTTCTTTGCTTGGAGAGTCATACGATGTTTCGGCATCGTCGACACTTTGATCGCGCAGCACACAGAAGAATAGAATGATCGTAGAGTGTCAATTCATGTTCTAGGGTGCTGATCTCGACCCCTTTATATAGCAGTCTCCCAGGTGCCTGAAAGGCCTTTCAGGAACCCTAGTTGCAGTGTCTCGGGCAGCAATTCTATCCGTTGCATAGTCAAACTTCTATCTTAGCTCAGGCGCCCTAATCCCTTTCAGGCGTCTGAGTGCCGATGTGGTTCCTCCACACAGCACTCGCCATGCAAGCTTGACCGTTGCTCCAGCTCAGCCATCCGCTGCAAACTCCTAGGCGACTGAGTCCCATTCAAGCGCTCTAGTCCAACTAGTCCAACTTTTCAGCTGCAACAAAGGTTAGTTCCACACAATAATATAAAGATAATTTAAAGCAAGTGTGGATTACAGCCAATGTTATCTTGGTCCTGACTTTTATGTTTCACCTGAAACCCTAGGTCAGACCGACGCCTACTGTTCCCTCTCGGGGAACGCATCTTCACCTACTCCTCTCAAGAGAAGTTACCTTTTGCCAATCGGCTCATTCGATTGGACTTTTGCTCGGCCTCCGAGAACCCAAAACTCGACGATGCTCGACCTCGACCTGTCTCGACTCCTGTCCGCAATCCCGGCTCCACAAAGTCTTCTGCTCGGTCCCCCAGACTAAGACTTCATGCTCGGCTTCACTCACCAAGTCTTCGTTCCCCGATCCTCGACCAAGACTTCGTGCTCAACCCTGCAGGTCAAGACTTCTTATGTAGCTTACCTAGGACTTTCTTGCAAGTTTCACAAATTTATCAGTACACAGAAACTAGCTTAACTTGAACCCTTTGCCATTTATCAAAATAAGGTTCGATCTGGTGCTTCCGACACCAACAATCTCCCCCTTTTTGATTATGGCAACCCAATTCAAAGTTAAGCTAAAAACAAGTTTAAACAGGGAAATAAAATTTTATTTTGAGCTCTCCCCCTTAACCAGTTATCTCACCCATGATCAAATATTTTTTTCATTTTGAACTATTTTCTTTCCCTCCCCCTTTGTCATATATCAAAATCATGTAATATAAGGGTAAGAAATATATCAAAGCATATATTAAAAATGACTAAGTAAAAAAAACTAAGTGTATCAGAGCGATTAACTTTAAGCAAAACTAATAAGTCTAAGTAAAAAGGTCTAAGTCTAGACTAAGTCTAGACTAAGTCTAAGTCAAGTCCAGACACCTTCATTTTGAGTCCAAGCATGATTTAAGTCTAAGAAAAGTAAACCGTGCAACATTCAGGATAAGTGAGAATTCCAAAATATAAAATTCCTTAAGCAAAAGATAAATTTTTGAGTAAATAGATAGCTATTTTAAAAAACTTGATCTGTTCACTCTCTCTGAAGTTTTAGAAAATATGCATTTTCATGGAGAATAAGCATTTACAAGGAGTTTTAAAGGACTGGTTAAACCTTTAAAGGAGTGTAGATTTATAAACTTACTAAAAAAATAATAGTTAAAGGGAATTATGCAGAGAAATGATAACCTTTTCAAACAAATATGAAAAATAAATTTTAGGTATATCATTTATTTAAAGGATAAAGATTAAAAAAATGATTAAACATGCCCCACCCCTCAAATTATGATTTTCTCCTAATTATATTGAAAGTTTATGTTGGTGCAAGATGTATTAGTGATGCCCTCTTCTAAGTGTTTCAATGTTTGACAATATGCTTAAGTCAGTGATACATTAAACAATGGAAGGGTAGTCAAGAAAACTGAACCAAAGTGATGAAAAGTCCTAGTTAACCTAGGCACGAAGTCCTGGTTCAAAGAATTGGACACTAAGTCCTGATCATGGATTGGGCACTAAGTCCTGGCCGAAGGCTGGGCACCTAAGACCTGACCGAGGGTTGGACACTAAGTCTTGGTTCATGGAATTGGGCACTAAGTCTTGACCGAGGGTTGGACACCTAAGTCCTGATGAGTGAAGTTGGGCAATAAGTCCTGGTGAGTGAAGCTGGGCAAAAGTCCTGACAAGTGAAGTTAGGCAATAAGGCCTGGTCGTGGATTGGGCACGAAGTCCTGGTCGTGGGATTGGGCAAAAGTCCTAGTGAGTAAAGCTGGGCAAAAGTCAAATCGGATGGGCCGGGTGACAACTGTCTCCTGAGAGGAGTAGATGAAAGGCACGTTCCCGGGGATGGGAACTTAGGCGTCGGTTCGACCAAGGGTTTCGCAGAAATTCGAAGTCAAAACCAATTTGTCAAGGCTAAGATTGTACATGTTGTAGGACCGGTGCCGTCGATAGAGGGGGGGGGGTGAATATCGACCGTGAAAAACTCTTGCGGAAACTTCATAGAAAAACTCGGATCATTCTGAACTTAGAACGTTAGTAGCACAGCGGAAAAGTAAATAAACAAAATAAAAGCAATACACAGGGACACAACGGGATTTATTTACTTGGTTCCCAACCCCCCAGGGTCAGTACGTCCAAGGCCTATGTACTCGGCGTGAGTCCACTATTGGTCTCCTTTCCGGAATTTCCGGAGGCGGAGAAAACCCGTCTTACAGTGTAGAAGTACAAGCACAAGTACAGAAAATTAAATGCAAACCGAACAAAACAAAGTTGAAGCTCGACCGATCTGGACCTCCAAAGTGCCGCGCACTTCCTCCTGGAGCCTCCCGGTCATAGAGCCTCGTCTTTAGCTCATTGTTTTCGGTCAGAGTGATCAGAATGACACTTAGCAGTTGTTTCTGAAGCAGATGGGTCGAAGCCCCTTTTATAGGCTTCCTACGGGCGCCCTGGACGCTGGGGGTGGCCCGATAAACCCGGTCAAACCTTATCCCCGCGTCGACCTCGCCGCAGCTGATAAAACCTTTGACCAGGGCACCCCGGACCTCCCGGGTGCCCTCATGAGGGCTTATCTGTGTTTTGGGCTCGAAACTGCAAATACAGCTTTGAACTCGGGTGCCCGGACGCTCCGAGCGCCCCGCTTGACACCTATTCTGCTTACCAAACAAGACTGCCATTTTCTTGCTTTAGCTTGGGCGCCCCCAACATTGGGGGCACCCTGGATGATGGGGGCCCCCCAACACTGGGGACGCCCTGCTTCAGGGCCTCCAGCAAGTTTGCTTTGTCTTCCAATCTTGGTACCTGCAAGATACACAAACACAAAGTACATATACATATAATATTAGCCTTAAGGACTTGGTTCAGACTTCGGATCTCCACGAAACCCTAGGTCAAACCGACGCAAGTTCTCACCCCCGAGAACGCGCCTTCCACCTACTCCTTTCAGGAGCTGGTTGCCACCCAGTCCTTCGGGTGGACTTTTGCTTAGCCTCCGATTACTCCGGATCTCGAGACACCCGAACCCCGACTCGTCTCTACTTCTTTCCTTAGTCATCGCTCAGCTAAGTTGCTTAGTCCCTTGGGCCAAGACTTCATTCCCTAGCAGTCCTTCGCCAGGTGCCTAGCAGCCCTTCGCTAGGTCTTCGTTGCCAAGCAGTCCTTCGCCTGATGCCTAGCAGTCCTTCGCTACGACTTAGACACCTAGCAGCCCTTCGCCAGGTGCCTAGCAGCCCTTCGCTAGGTGCCTAGCAGCCCTTCGCCAGGTCTTAGGGTTCCGATGCCTAGCAGTCCTTCGCTAGGTGCCCAGCAGCCCTTCACCAGGTCTTAGGGTTTCGATGCCTAGCAGCCCTTCGCTAGGTGCCCAGCAGCCCTTCGCCAGGTCTTAGGGTTTCGATGCCTAGATTAACTAGGATTTTTCTTCAACTTAGGTTACTTCTCCTTTGCTCCCCTTTGTCTGTTCAATGTATCACTGACATAAGTATATTGTCAAACATTAAAACACTTAAAGGAGAACATCATTGATGCAACTTGCACCAACACATGTGTTTGCCTTGTATTTATATATCTTGCAGATACCTAAAATTGAAGACAAAGAAGGCAAACAAACACACAATAGGGCTGGAAACCTGGCTGCTAGGCACCCCCAATTAACCAAGGCGCCTCAATGATACAGGGAACCTCAATCATTCAAGCGCCCTGTATGTCTAGGGCGCCCTGGTTGATAACCTTATCAACTACTATGAGTTCGGCGCGAAGATGAGGTTTGACCAGGCTTTATGAGGTGTCTCATTGAACACATGCGCCTAGTAACAAGCCTATAAAAGGGGTTTCGACCCCTCAACTCAGAACAACAATCCGAATATCATTCTGAGCTTTCTGAGTGACGACAAAGCGCTAAAGATGAAGCTCTGCGACCAAGGAGGCTTCGGGAGGAAGTGCGCGATACTTCAGAGTTCCAGATCGGCCGAGTCTTCGACCTTTTATAGTTTGGTTTGCTTTTACTTTTCTGGACTTAATTTCCGTATATTTTTGGTTGTACAAACGTGCACTGTAAGACGGGTTTCTCCACCTCCAGAAAGTTTGGAAAGGAGACCATTAGTGGACGGGCGTTTCCCGTGCTTAGGCCTTGGATGTACTGACCCTGGGAGGTTGGGAACCAAGTAAAATCCGTGTGCACTTTGAGTTTTGTTTTTGTTCGTTCTTTCTATTTTCCGCTGCTACTAACTCTGTGACCAGAACGAACAATCGAAAGTTTATGAAGTTTCCGCGAAGTTTTTACCGTCGATCTCTATCGACGACACCGGTCCCCACAAGTGATATCAGAGCCTGGTCGCTCTTCACCAGACTAACAGCCGACGGAGCAAAGATGCCAGGAGTTGAGGGGGAGCCCAGGGGTGAATCAGGTACATTTTTTTAAAATGTCAATTTTTAAATTTCATATCACATGCTTTAAGTGTAGGGAGAGAGGACAATAAAAATCAGTGTCCTACTCGTAAGACTCGAACTTCACAACCGGCGACAAAAGAAGTACCAGCACCCAGAGTCCGGCGGGACAAAAGTTACATCAAATGTTTCAATGTGAAAAGTACAGACACTACAAGAATCAGTGTCCGGCAAAGGTATGAAAAATTTACATTCGAAAAGATTTTCAAATTCCTGTACTATCTTATGTAGATAATTTTTCTGAAAAATTAAACTTTGTGAATAGTCAAATCAATATTTTGCATGACCAATTACAAAATGTAGATAATGTTAAAATATCATAAATTAACTGTTTAATCCTTAATGTCAATTCAATAATTTCTAAAATAAATTTTGATAATATTATATCTGAAAATTTTAATCATAATTCTGAAATTAGATCTGAAAATTTCAATGATAATTCTGAAATTAGATCTGAAAATTATTAATGATAACCCTGAAAATTCAGAAATTAACCCTGAAAATTTAGAAATTAATTCTGAAAATTTTGAAAATAAGTCTGAAAATATTAAAGATATTTCTGAGGATCAGGATAATTTTATTGAAAAATGATATGCAGCAAGAATTTGTAGTATGAAACCCAACATGAATGACGTGACATTCTAATTATAGCGATCCCAGACGGGTTCACTATGCCCCCCAGGTTATAGAATGGTTCGGGGCGGCGACCGGTGGCCGCCATTGGTGTCTAAGTGACAATCGGATGCGTATATAAAAAGTGTCACGTCATTCATGTTGGGTTTCATGCTACAAATTCTTGTTATGTATCATTGCTCAATTTTATTAAAGATATTTCTGAGGATAATGATGATATTTCTGAAGATAGTGGAGGTGAAATATTTTTAGATAATAATTTAATTATTAATTTTTTGGAAAATCCTGAAGATAATTATGAAACATTAACTAGTAACCCAGAAAATTACTCCACCTAATATTAAGATGTAAAAGGATATGACTTTGATGATGAGGATGAGGAGGAAGGTGAATTTTCTAGGATCAAGATTACAGTTAATAAAATTTACAAAAATGCAAACAAATCAGAATTGTTAGAACAACTAGAAAAATTAAATAAAGAAGAAATAAGTCAGAAATTTTTGAAATCATGAAAATGATAAAATTAAACCCGCAACTTTTAATTAACCCAGAAATTTTGAAATCTAAATCTAATTAAATCTTAACAATTTTTACCTTAATTATTTCAACCTTAATTAATTTAATTTTAATTAATCCTTAATCAATTTAATTTTAATTAATCCTTAATTAATTCTTAATTAATTCAACTTCAATTAATTGTTAATTAATTTAACTTCAATTAATTAAGAATTAATTCAACTTCAACTTCAATTAATTCTTAAGTAATTCAACTTTAATTAATTCTTAATTAATTCAACTTCAATTAATTCTTAATTAATTTAATGTCAATTAACTTAAATCCTATTAATTCTTAAATAACTTAAACTCAAACTAAATAAAATCTTACCCAAACTGTAATAATTAATTTAATAAAATTAAATATGTCAAAGTGGGTTGGCATATTCGCGGGTTCACACGACATGTATCATATCGGGAATTTGAGACATTATTAGAAACTTAAGTAAAATGTTTGAATTGTTTGACTCATGCATAACTGTCATGCCATGCATCTACTATTTTTTTTAAATATATGTCATGTCATTCATATTTAATTATATGCATGCTTTAGAACGGTTATAGGAAAAAAACTAATTGAAACTTGAACAACATAGTATTAGGTGGAGGTGAGATGATAGTACGTTAGGGAAGCCTTCTAATAAGGTCAAGTGAGGTAAGATGTACCCTACTTGGTCTGTTTAGTCTGGTGGAACTAGCCGAAGCTATCGATCCAAAACCTAAGCTAGTTAGACCAAAATTTTTCAAGAAGTAATTTGAAAATGAACTTTCGGTAAAAGACTTTGTCAAGGAAAGGGTTGTTCCTCCAATAAGGCTACGACCAAAGAAGACCTCTACGCCTCATCAAGACCTGGAAGCCGATTATTGAACTCAAATTCAATTTACTATTTGATAAATTTGAATCTAACACAAGTTTTAATTAAATCTTAGATTAAATTTAAATTCAAAGAAAAATTATTCAAGCATCTCACAATACACCCATAAGGCAACCATGCTTGCTTGTACTGAGACATCTAGAATGGGGGAGATGTTAAGGACTAATACATTGAAAAATATTTTTCAAAATTATTTTCTAAAATTCTTAGAATATTTTCATAAAAATTTATTTTCAAAATAGTGCTTTAACATAATAATATTTTTATGAATTTTATGCTTATCTGAGTGCTTATATATTATACATTTTCAAAATTATATCTTTTTGAAAAATTGTTTGACCTACACAATTAAACACAAGCCTTTTAGGTCAATACTAAAGTCCCTTAAGGAACCTAGATAGAGTCAAACGGTGTTGGATACAGGGGGAGTGTCTTATTCTTTTAAAAGATTTTTTTTAAAACCGTGCTTGAAAAATTATTATCACTTATGTTTTTCAAAAAAGGTTTATGCTTTAAAATTATCATCATTCTAAATTGTATTTTCGAAAATTGTCTCCTTGAGAATTACCACACTCAAAATGTTGTTCACTCTTTTGATTTTGATAAATCCTAAAGACACAGAGGAGGTCTACTTCATGATTTACAAAGACTCCTAGGATGTGTCAAATTTAGGGGGAGTCTAAATCAAAAAGAAATTATCTCTAACAAATAATTTTTTAAAATTATTAAATAGTTCTTATAATTTGAATTAAACCTTATGACTCAGAGGAAAATTGCTTGTAGTCAACAAGCTTCCTAGGACTGGGTCAAGTTTAGGGGGAGGTCAAATTAAAAAAGTCATTTAATAACAAAATAATATATTTTCATGCACTGTATTTTAAAAAATCCTTTTAAAACATAAGTAATTTTTTTTCAAAATACTATCATTTTTTTCTTTCAATTTTTTTTTTGTTTTTTAGAATACTTTTGGAAATAATACTTACTTGAATTTGGAGAATTTTCTAGGACACTTAGAAAAATGTCCTTGTAGTTAATAAGGTTTCCTAGGATTGTGTCAGACTGGAAAAGCAACCAAGTCAAGTAAAGTACTAGTGTTTTCAAAGTACTTATATTTTTCAAATATTGCATAATATTTTTCAAAAGTACTTATATTTTTCAAAAATTGCATAATATTTTTCAAAAGTAATTATATTTTTAAAAAATTGCATAATATTTTTCAAAAATACTTATATTTTTCAAAAATTACATAATATTTTTCAAAAGTACTTATACTTTTCGAAAATTGCATAATATTTTTCAAAAGTACTTATATTTTTCAAAAATTGCATAATATTTTTCAAAGGTACCTATATTTTTCAAAAAGTGCAAAATAATTCTCTCAAATTGCAAAATAATTTTTTCAAAGTACAAAATTTTTTTACTAAGGACAATATTTTTTCAGTACAAATAGTTTCAAAAAACTCAATATATTTTTCAAAAAGTACTTGTATTTTTCAAAAAGCTCAATATATTTTTCAAAAATACTTGTATTTTTCAAAAATGCTAATACTTTTCTAAAGTGCATAATTTCTTTTTTATGAGTGCAAGTTTTTCTGAGAAACTTTCCAATCCTTCTAAGGCAATATTTTTTCTAAGTGGACAATTTTCAAAGTTCAAAATATTTTTTCAAATTGCACAATACTTTTCAAAATTGGAGTTTTTTTGGTGCAATTTAAGTACCTAGTTTTTTTTTTAAAACTAGCGGTTTGCTATGCTTTCAAAAGAATTAAACCAAGCACTTTCAAAAGATGTTTTTTAATTTTTCTTTGTTGGTGCAAGGCTGTTTTTGTCTTTTTTGATGTATGACAAAGGGGGAGAGAGCTTAAGTTAGAAAATTTGTTGTCTTCTTCCCAAAGGAGAAAAATGAAAATCAAAATGTTTTTTTCAAAAAAGGGTAGAGTGAGCTTAAGTTAGAAATTTTTTTCTCCCAAGGATAGAGAGCTTTTCTAATGGATCCAAACGTATTTTCAAAACTTAGATCATTTTTTTATCCCAAGGATTATAATTTAGCCCTTTCATCCAATATAACTTAAGATATTGTCAAACATCAAAAAGGGAGAGATTGTTGGTGCAAGATACATCAGTGATGTCCTCCTCTAAGTGTTTCAATGTTTGACAATATGCTTAAGTTAGTGATACATTAAACAAGGGAAGGGTAGTCAAGAAAACTGGACCAAAGTGATGAAAAGTCCTAGTTAACCTATGTAGCGACCCGCCTTCTCTCTACCTTAGACGGATCGTTACTTTATCTACTTCTTGACTCTAATGCACGACTAAGAATGCAGAACTTTTTTTTTTCTTCAAATCCATCTAAGGATGCTATTCTAACTTAATAGTCATGCATGATACAATGGCACACTTCCTTTCTCTAGAACTTCTCTGCATTGGTACCAGTCGACTGCTACCTAACCAGTCGACTGGTATCGACCACAGAAAGTTCCTGGGCGCGGTACCAGTCGACTGGCCTCTTGGCAGTCGACTGATGCATCGAACAGAAGTTACTGTTCGATAGGGCAGTCGACTGATACTGAACCAGTCGACTGGCACGCCTGAAAATCTGAAATTTCAGATTCGAAACCTTGTTCTAAAAGTCCACCAACTTATAGTTTCAAGCCATACAAAGACACAACACCATTTCTACACTCTATACTAGTTTCCTAAACATTTTAGCCAATCAAAACAACTTCATAAACTCGAAATTAGAACTTTTGCGGAAGAAATTAAGTTATGGAAATCTATATGAAGTTTAAACTAGAGTTTTGTACCAAACTTAACTCCTATGCATTCATAATACCAAAATACATGTTCTACACCTTACAAAAGCATTTTGGAATGTAATGCAACTTTTCTAGGCATATTTCTAGCAATAAAAACTTGATTCAAAGGGAACTCACAATATCTTGGCACATGCATCAAATAGCTCCATCAAGTATCAATACTCAAAACTACTCACACTTATACTCATCCAATGCAATCATAAGGATATGTATGCTAAATAAAATGACATGGAATCTTTACTCATGGTTTTAGGATATGGAAAATATCTAAAATGCAAATACTTGGATAAATGCTATATGATCTAACTTAAACTAAGACTTTATAATAAATGCACTTTAAGTCCTTCATTCATCTTGTCTCAAGGATCTCTCCAAGGTCAGCCACCACACACACGTCGCTCAGCACCGCCTCGTCGCCTTCCTTCAGAATTGCTTGTCTTTACCTTTACCTACAGTAAGAGGAAATGCATCTATAAGCATAAAGCTTAGTAAGTACTATCTAGCTCACAAAATCTCGAAGATGTGCAAACATGCTTTTTAAACAATGTGAAATCACATGGGATATTCTTATGCTTAAAAGAAAACACTAAACATGTATAACTCAAAACATGCATACTCAAGCATTAATAAGTCTTAGCTTACTTGTTCTTGGCTTAACTTGAAACTTTAGCAATTCTTGAACTTTAAATTTTTCTTTAACTTTTTGAAAACTTTCTTAAACTTTAGAAAACTTTGCTAAAGCATATACTTGAAAATAATAATCACTTGGATCCACTTAAGACGTAAGTACCATCTTATGCGCGTTCCCTAAAAGGTTGGGGTAGCGAGCCACCAATCCTAATAAAGCAGACCTTGGTCTACCAGGGCCAAGACCTTGGAATTGGACACCTAGATTTCTTTAACGACGCCCTTGGACGCCGGGTACTGGCCTTAGAAAATAAAATAGTTTTTCTTTCTTTTCTTTCTTATCTTTAAATGCCTTGGCATTTTAACGAGCACCTTGTGTGCCCAAATCCCTAAGTTTTGACTTTTGGGGATTTCTTAAGGCCTTGGCCTTTTCTTTTCTTATCTTTATCTTTTCTTTTCTTTTCTCATAGCTTTTCTTAGACCCTAACTTCATATAGGGTACTTAATCAACTTATACAAGCATGAATTAAACTAGAAATACATGCAAGATCTTAAACTAAAACAAACTTTGCATTTTTAACTTTCTACGAAAAAAAGGTTGCGGAAAACCGCCTCTTACTGTAGGTGAGCAGTACTTACATTGATATCTTGGACTTACAACCAAGAACGGCGTCGGAGGTTCCGGAGAAACTCGGAGTCTCGGAGATTTCTTCGCGCTCACGCGTTCCTCTCGTGGTGGGGATTCCGAATATTGGAAGATCTCTCGGAAGAGAGCCTTGGCCGGCCACCGGAGGAAGCCTTAGGGCTTGGTGTGTTTTCGCCCAAGAGAGGAGGGAAGACGGCATGAGGGTTTGGGTGAAGAAAATAAAACTTCTCTCCTTAATTATCTATTTATACTTATGGGGGCGAATTTACCTAATTATACCTTATCTATTGTTTCGCTCAATCTGTTTCAACAAAACCAACCAGTGCAGCTGGTTCGCCCATTGTCTCTCTGCGCGTAGGTGAAAGGTTCGATTCCCACCTATGTGATTTTCTGTTTATAACCCTTTTTGCCACTTTCGTTTACGGAAAAATTATATAAAAATATCCATAAATTTGGAATAAATTCTAAGATATTTCTAAAATTAGTTTCGAGAATTTTCGGGCTATCTCTTTTAATAAAATACTAAACGGACTCGGAAAATTCCATAAAAATATTTTAAAAATTCCTAAAAATATCTAGAATATTTCTAAAATATTTTTAACTAATTTCAAGGACTTTAAGAACTTAAAAGGGAAATTTTGGGGCGTTACAATCCCCCATACCTTATGAAAAGTTCGTCCTCGAACTTAGAATAATTCTGGATATCTTTCTCTCATGCTGTCCTCACGTTCCCAAGTAGCCTCCTCATGCTGTTGATTCTGCCAGATGACCTTCACTAATGGCACTTCTTTGTTTCTTAATCTTTTAACTGCTTTGTCCACTATCTGTGTCGGTCTGCTCTCATAGCTAAGATCTTCTTGGATCTGTACTGACTGAGGCTGAATCACTTGGCTAGGGTCGTGAATACACTTCTTTAGCATAGAGACATGAAAGGTACTGTGTATAGCTGACATATCCTCTGGCAAGTCCAACTCATAGGCTACCTTCCCAACTCTCTTTATAATCTTGTAGGGTCCTATGTAGCGAGGACTCAGCTTGCCCTTTTTGCCAAATCTCATCACTCCCTTCATAGGAGCGACCTTGAGAAATACTGAATCTCCAATTTGAAATTCAAGTGGCCTACGGCGTGTGTCAGCATAACTTTTCTGTCTACTCTGGGCAGTCTCAATCCTCTGGCGGATCGTCTGGATAGCCTGAGTGGTCTCATCTATAAGCTCAGTCTGGCTGCCTAGTCCTGACTCCATCTCTTTCTTCTCACCAGCTTCCTGCCAACATATGGGTGATCTGCATTTTCTGCCATACAATGCCTCATAAGGCGCCATCCTGATGGTGGCCTGATAGCTATTGTTGTAGGCAAACTCAGCTAAGCACAGAAATTTGCACCAACTACCTTTAAAGTCCAACGCACAAGCCCTGAGCATGTCTTCTAAAATATGATTTACCCTCTCTGTTTGTCCATCTGTCTGGGGATGGAAAGCTGTGCTGAACTGAAGTCTAGTGCCTAGGGCATCCTGAACACACCTCCAAAAATGGGAGATGAACCGCCCATCTCTGTCGGAAACGATCGACTTCGGAACTCCGTGAAGCCTGATTACTTCTTTCACGTACAGCTGTGCTAACTGCTCTACTGAATGCGATAACTTGATGGCTAGGAAGTGGGCAGACTTGGTCAATCTGTCTACTATCACCCAAACTACATCGTGTCCATGGGTGGTTCTTGGAAGACCGGTGATAAAGTCCATGGATATTTCTTCCCACTTCCACTCTGGAATGGGAAGTGGCTGTAGAACTCCTCCTGGTCTCTGGTGCTCTGCTTTGACTCTCTGGCAGGTCAAGCAGGTACTGATATATCTGGCCACATCTCGCTTGAGTCCAGACCACCAGAATCATTGCTTTACATCTTGGTACATCTTGGTAGAACCAGGATGCATAGAGTACGGGGTACTGTGGGCTTCTTCTAAAATATTCCTTCTTAGTTCCTCATCATTGGGGACGCAAAGGCGGTCTCCAAGATAGAGGATGCCACTATCTGATACTCGAAACTCTGAATTTTCTGCCTCTTGAATCTCCTGCTTGATCTTCTGGATCTCTGGGTCTTGACTTTGCTTTCTTTGTACATCCACAAGCAGGGTTGACTCTAGAGTCAATGCAGAAAGTTGCCCAATTATTACCTCGACTCCAAAATCCTTTATTTCTTTCTGAAGTGGTAAAGACAGTGATGATAGGGACATCAGTGCTGCACAGGATTTTTTGCTCAGTGCATCTGCCACTTTATTAGCTTTACCTGGGTGGTAGAGGATTTCACAGTCATAATCTTTGACCAACTCTAGCCACCTGCGCTGCCTCATATTCAGATCCTTCTGAGTGAAGAAGTACTTCAAACTCTGATGGTCTGTGAAGATTCTGCACTGCACTCCATACAGGTAGTGTCTCCAAAGCTTCAGTGCAAAAACCACAGCTGCTAGTTCAAGGTCATGGGTAGGGTAATTCTTCTCATAGTCCTTGAGCTGTCTGGAGGCATATGCTATTACTTTACCGTCTTGCATGAGGACAGCTCCAAGGCCCATCTTGGATGCATCACTGTAGATGTCAAAGGCCTTGTCATTCTCTGGAACAGTCAGGATGGGAGCACTAGTCAATCTTTTCTTTCGTTCTAGGAAGCTGTGCTCGCATTTATCTGACCACTCATACTTCTGATTCTTTCTGGTCAGGGCTGTGAGTGGAGAGGCTATTCTGGAAAAGTCCTCCACAAATTTTCTGTAATATCCTGCCAGGCCTAAGAAGCTTCTGATTTCACTGGCATTCTTGGGTCTACACTAGTTGCTGACTGCTTCTATCTTGGCTGGATCAACTTGAATGCCTTCTTTGGATACAATGTGGCCTAGGAAGGTCACCTGATCAAGCCAAAACTCACACTTTGAGAATTTGGCGTACAACTCCTTCTGGTGTAAGGTTTGCAACACTATCTTCAAGTGTTCTTCATGTTCTTTCCGAGTCTTTGAATACACTAGGATATCATCAATGAAGGCAATGACGAACTTGTCCAGAAAATCCCTGAACACTCTATTCATTAGATCCATAAACGTCGCAGGGGCGTTTGTCACTCCAAAGGGCATGACCACAAACTCATAGTGCCCATATCTTGTACTGAAAGCAGTCCTTGGCACATCACTCTCCTTCACTCTGAGCTGATGGTAACCTGATCGCAGATCTATCTTGGAGAACACTGTGGCTCCCTTCAGCTGATCAAATAAATCATCTATCCTTGGCAAAGGATATCTGTTCTTGATGGTTACCTTATTCAAAGCTCGATAATCTATGCACATTCGCATAGATCCATCTTTCTTCTTGACCAACAGTACAGGAGCTCCCCAAGGTGAATGACTAGGGCAGATGAAACCCTTGTCAAGCAGCTCTTGCAATTGTTCTTGTAATTCTTTTAGTTCTGCTGGTGTCATGCGATAAGGTGCCTTCGAAATTGGGTTGGTTCCTGGGGCCAACTCAATGTCAAACTCAATTTCCCGATTGGGAAGGAGTCCTGGTAACTCTTCAGGAAACACCTCAGGATAGTCACAGACTACCCTCACTACTTCTCTCTTCAATCCTTCTCCTTGACTTGCATCCACTATATGAGCTAGAAAACCAGAGCACCCCTTCTCTAACATTCTCTGAGCTTGTAAGGTAGATAGGAACCTATTTATCTTTCTCCTTGGGTCTCCAATAAACTCAAATGAAGGTTCTGCTTCCGGTGTGAACTTGACTTTTCTCTTGCGGCAGTCTATAGAAGCATTATACTTGCTCAAGAAGTCCATTCCTAAAATGACATCGTAATCCTTCATTTCAAGGACTACCAAGTCACTGTAGAGCTCTCGGTTGGAAATCTAGATTGATACTGCCCTTAGCCTCTCAGTAGAGGCCATCACTTCCCCTGACGGTAAGGTTGTTAAGAACTTCCTCGTTCAACCTTCCTGGTGGCCTTTATACTGTTTAAGTAGTGCTCAGTGATCAAAGCACTACTTATTAGTTCTTCGGAGGTTTGCAGCCTCTTAACACCGCTAGCCCCCTTTAACGCTATCTCAGGCCTTAACATCTTGAGCATTAGCCTAACTATCTCTTTTTCTGTGCTAACTAGCTCTGGGCACAGATGAGCTAACCGCTTAAACATCTTCACTGCTTCATCCACGGATAGTTCTCCTTGTCTGAACTCCGTGAATTCATCATAATGCTTGTTGGTTACTTACATCTTGAGCATTAGCCTAACAAAACCAACAAGTGCAGCTGGTTCGCCCATTGTCTCTCTGCGCGTAGGTGAAGGGTTCGATTCCCACCTATGCGATTTTCTGTTTATAACCCTTTTTGCCACTTTCGTTTACGAAAAAATTCTATAAAAATATCCATAAATTTGGAATAAATTCTAAGATATTTCTAAAATTAGTTTTCGAGAATTTTCGGGCTATCTCTTTTAATAAAATACTAAACGGACTCGGAAAATTCCATAAAAATATTTTAAAAATTCCTAAAAATATCTAGAATATTTCTAAAATATTTTTAACTAATTTCAAGGACTTTAAGGACTTAAAAGGGAAATTTTGGGGCGTTACAACCTAGGCACGAAGTCCTGGTTCGAAGAATTGGGCACTAAGTCCTGATCATGGATTGGACATTAAATCCTGACCGAGGGCTGGGCACCTATGACCTGACCGAGGGTTAGGCACTAAGTCCTGGTTCATGGAATTGGGCACTAAGTCCTGGCCGAGGGTTGGGCACCTAAGTCTTGATGAGTGAAGTTGGGCAATAAGTCCTGGTGAGTGAAGCTGGGCAAAAGTCCTGACAAGTGAAGTTAGGCAATAATTCCTGGTCGTGGATTGGGCACGAAGTCCTGGTCATGAGATTGGGCAAAAGTCCTGGTGAGTAAAGCTGGGCAAAAGTCCAACCGGATGGGCCGGGTGGCAACCGTCTCCTGAGAGGACTAGGTTAAAGGAGCGTTCCTGGGGATGGAAACTTAGGCGTCGGTTTGACCTAGGGTTTCGCAGAAATCCAAAGTCAGAACCAATTCGTTAAGGCTAAGATTGTACATGTGTTGGCCTTGTATTTTTATATCTTGCAGATACCTAAAATTGAAGATAAAGCAGACAAACAAACACACAACAGGGCTGGAAACCTGGCTGCTAGGTACCCCCATTAACCAAGGCGCCTTAATGAAGCAGGTGCCTCAATGATATAGGGCGCCTCAATCATTCAGGCGCCCTGTATGTCTAGGGCGCCCTGGTTGATAACCTTATCGACTGCTGCGAGTTCGGCGCGAAGATGAGGTTTCACCAGGATGAGGCGCCTCATTAAACACAGGCGCCCAGTAACAAGCCTATAAAAGGGGCTTCGACCCCTCAACTCAGAACAACAATCTGAATATCATTCTGAGCTTTTTGAGTGACAATAAAGCGCTAAAGTCGAAGCTCTACGACCAAGGAGGCTCCGGCAGGAAGTGCGCAACACTTCGGAGTTCCAAATCGGCCGAATCTTCGACCTTTTATAGTTTGGTTTGCTTTTACTTTTCTGTACTTAATTTTTGTATATTTTTGGTTGTACAATTATGCACTATAAGACGGGTTTCTCCTCCTCCGGAAAGTCTGGAAAGGAGACCATTAGTGGACGGGCGTTTCCCGTGCTTAGGCCTTGGATGTACTAACCCTGAGGGGTTGGGAACCAAGTAAAATCCGTGTGCACTCTGAGTTCTATTTTTGTTCGTTCTTTCTATTTTCTGCTGCTACTAACTCTATGACCAGAACGAACAATCGAAAGTTTATGAAGTTTTCACGAAATTTTTACGGTCGATATTCACCCCCCCCTCTATCGACGGCACCGGTCCCCACAGTTTACATATTTCGTTTTAAGGAGATCATTTTTGAAGGAAACCTTGAAAAGACTTTAAAAAATATTTTTAAAAAATGAGAATATCGTATTTTCAATGTGCTTTTTTACAACATAATGTCATTTGAAAATATAGGATTTTTGAAACTTCTAATACTTCTTTTAATTTGAACTCCCCCTAAACCTGATACAGTCTAAGGAAGCTTATTGACCACAAGTTGATCTTCTTCTGAGTCTTAGGGTTTCATTCAAACAAAAAGATTTTATAATAATAAAAAAATACTAAGTTTTTTTTGTTTTTTATAAACTTTTGAAAAATACTTTTGATTTAACGATTTGAAAAACAAATTCTTCTTTCTCTCTCCCCCATAAAAAATAGAGCAAATATAAAGAAATGCAATGGGGAAATTCTATGTTTAAAATGATTTTGAAAAATACTAGAAGAGATATAAATACAAGAGAAATTTCAAAAAATATACAAGTCCAGAAAAAAGTATATATAAATATCAATGTCCAAATTGTAGATATTTTTCTAAGTGAAAATGAAAAAAAATCTAAGCGAAACCCAAGGTGACTTTTGCAAGACTAAGAGGGCATTTGGTTTGTTCCATTTTCCATTTTCATTTTCCAGAAAACCGCATTTTCTCGTTTTCTAGAAAATGATTTTATTTCATTCTCTAGTTTTCCAGAAAACGCTATGTTTTTTTTCTGGAAAACAAAGCTGGAAAATGCAAACCAAACATGTTTTCCAGAAACCACATTTTCTATAGAAAATGAAAATGGAAAACAGACTGAAAAATACAAACCAAACGCACCCTTATTTATCCAGAAAAACAAATTGATTGTCCAAAAAGAATTTCTTTGTATAATGGCAAAATGAATAATTTCAGGTAAGTGAACAAAAAAAAACCTAAGTATTTAATGAATAATTTTAGGTACAATGATTTGAAAAATTATATCTTAGTTTGAAAAGTTAAATTTGATTTTTGAAGATTTTGAAATTAATTAAAACGTTAAATTGGAATTTTGAAAAGTTATGTTTGAATTTTGAAAAGTTGAGTTAGGTTTTAAAATTAGATTTTAAGTTAAGTTCATGTTTTAGGAATGTTGAATTTTGAAATTAGGTTAAGTTTTAATTTTGCAAAAGAGATTTTTGAAATGGTTTTAAGTTAAAAAGAAATTTTGGAAAATATTTTAAGTTAAAAAATAAATTTTGAAAAAGAAATTTTGGAAAAGATTTTAGGTTAACAAGAAATTTTGGAAAAAAAATGAATTAGGTTAAAGATGTTTTTGAAAAGTAAGATTAAGGTTTTTAATTTGCAAGGATAAACAATTTCAAATTCTTAATCCATTTAAGTTTGGGCTAACCAACTTAGTGACAAGTTGGTTTAGCTACTTCAATTGGTTGGGTTAGATTTATTTTAAATCCTAAACATCTCACCTATTTCTAGGTGACAAAACAGGGACCCTTATTTGTTTTGTGAGATGTTTTCAATTTTATCTTGAAGTTAGGTTAAATCTAAGATATGATTGAATCTTGGATTAGATTCAGATTTAAGAATTAGTAATTTAAAAAATAAATTTCAATATTTGACTTCCAGGTCTGGGCGAGGCACAGGGGCCTTCTTTGGCCTTGGCCTTATTGGATCAACAACTTGTTCCTAGACAAAGCCGCATAAAGAAATAATATTTTTAAATTCCTCATTCAGAAATCTTGGTCTAACTAGTCGAGGATGTGGTGAGGTAGCTTCCGCTAGTTCCACCGGACTAAGAAGACCAAATAGGAGACACCTTACCCTACTTGACTCCCTAGACGGCTTTCCTAATGTACTATCAGCTCGCCCCACCCTAATACTTGGTTGTGCAAGTTTCAATTAGCTCTAGTCCTTAACTAACCATCTCTAATCCTAAGCATGATAATTTACAGAAAAATAAATGAACAAACATTCAAACAATCAGAAAAGCATGCAAGATTTATCTAATAATAGAGACGGTCTTTTTATTGGCTCCCCCTGGATCAAAACCTTGATACGGTCTATCTATAATGAATTTGATCCTTGGGGATCCAATAATGGTTTGGTCTCGCTTGATTTTTCAAGCTCAGTTTAGGGATCCATGCTTGAATTCGGGTGCTAGGGCGGTTCACTATTGAATAATAAGACCTATATCACAAATTGGTTTTAAATCCAATTTCGGATCGATTTAGAACAAATTTCTGTTTTCCAAGAAACAGATCATGATTCTTGGAACCCAGGGGTAAACTGTTCTAAATTTTCTCTGAGTTCTTTAACTTGGGCTTTTAGAGAGAAATTCTCTTCCTCAAGTCTTTGGACTTGAGTTGAGGTTTCAACTTGAACATTCTCAGTTAAAGGATTCAAGCTGGTCTCTTCTTTAAGGAGTTTTAGCTCGTCTCGGAGAGACTTGACCTAGTCATGAGACTTAGATAATTTGTGAGAAAGATAAGAGATAAGTTTGTAAAGATCCGATTCAGTATTGTTGGTGCAGACAGCACCCAAGTCAAACCTGTGTTTTGATAATGGCAAAGGGTTCAAAAGTTAAGATGTTATGTTTATCTAACATGCTCATTAAGTGTGCAGGAAACAAAGTCCTAGCGAAGGGCTGCTAGGCACCTGGCAAAGGAATGCCAGGACACAAAGCCCTAGCGAAGGACAGCTAGGCACTGAGCGAAGGAATGCCAGGATACATTGCTCTAGTGAAGGACTGCTAGGCACTTGGCGAAGGAATGCCAGGATACAAAGCCCTAGTGAAGGACTGCTAGGTACCTGGCGAAGGAATGTCAGGACACAAAGCCCTAGCGAAGGACAGCTAGGCACCTGCCGAAGGAATGCCAGGATACAAAG
Organism: Boesenbergia rotunda; assembly: GCA_024364735.1. NCBI lineage: Eukaryota > Viridiplantae > Streptophyta > Magnoliopsida > Zingiberales > Zingiberaceae > Boesenbergia > Boesenbergia rotunda. Next base: position 38,863 of record JAGFNQ010008237.1, read on the forward strand.
CCCTATCGAAGGATTGCTAGGCACCTAGCGAAGGAATGCCAGGATACAAAGCCCTAGCGAGGACTGCTAGGCACCTGGCGAAGGAATGCCAGGATACAAAGCCCTAGCGAAGGACTGCTAGGCACCAGGCGAAGGACTGCTTGGTACTGAAGACTTGGTCAAGGACAGCTGGGCACCTGGCGAAGGACTGCTGGGCAAAAGTCCAACCGGAAGAGCCGGTTGGCAACAGGTAAATTCTCCTGAGAGGAGTAGGTGAGGACGCATTCCCCGTCGAGGGAACAGTAGGCGTCAGTTCGTCCTAGGGTTCCATTTAGGAGACCCAAAGTCAAAACCAAGATAGCTAAGGCTGTATAATCATAACATATTCTTGTTTTATTGTATTTGCAACTAACCCTAGATGCAGGACCAAAGGAACGAGTCTCTGCAGCTCAGAACGCCTCAAGGGAGAGAGGCAGCAGCTGAGTAGGGCGCCCTGGAGGTCCCGGGCGCCCCAAGGTCAAAGCAAAACAAGTAAAGCAAGAGAACGCTTCGGAAGCTCACTGGGGGGGGGGCGCCCCCATGCTCCCGGGCGCCCCCGTGCTCTCGAGCGCCCCGGATGCCTCGGGCGCCCCGGGCTCAAGCCAACGAAGCGAATAGAGTCAAGCCAGCGAGAAGCCAGTGGACCGAGTCGACCCGGGCGCCCCCTGCGTCCCGGGCGCCCCCAGTCAACTCTCAGCCCTATTCAAGTGGGATAAGGGCTGACCGAGACTTGTTCGGATCGGCTGACACGTGGGGGGGGGGTGGCGCCCCCAACGTTCAGGGCGTCGCAGAAGGCTATAAATAGCCCCTCGACCCCAAGGCTTCACACAACAAGTTTTCCAACGCCAATACGCTCTTCAACTCAGGCGTTCTGCTCCAGAAATCCTCCATCTCGAGATTCTAGCGCCGACGACGACCCTACGCACCAAAGAACGATATACACCGGGCGTCGGTAACGAAGAGTCAATTCTTAATTGTATTCTTACTGCACTTACTTCTGTACAACTGCTTGTAAAATTTTGCGTGATTATAGTATTGCCCGCAGTAAATGGTCAAGGACCGTGGGCCTTGGAGTAGGAGCCGACCGCGACTCCGAACCAAGTGAATCCCTGTGTTTGCGTTTGGTTTTCGTGTTAATTTTCCGCTGTGCATTCTCTCTCTAAATCCGAAACGATTTACGATATTCACCCCCCTCTATCGTTTTCTCTCGATCCAACAAGTGGTATCAGACGGGGTAGCTCAAATTTGGTGCAACCACCAATTTGAGAATTTTTTGGATTTTCTTCGATTTTTATTTTCTTTTACGAATTTTTATTGTTAATCGAGAATGGGCAACACCCCTCGATAAAATTTCTTTTTCTTCCCGCACTACTAATCCAAGACCAAGTCTTGGGATATTTCTTTCCTTTTTACTCTTATTTTCAGATAAATGGCCATGCAAGAAGGATTCAGCACAGCCAGACCACCACTTTTCAGTGGGGAGGACTTCTCCTACTGGAAAAGTTGGATGGAGGTCCACCTGAAAACTCAGGTGGACATGTGGATAATCATTCAGTCCGGACTGGAGATTTCAAAGAATACTGAAGGAGTGCCACAGTCTTACGCTAAGTGGGATACCGCTCTGAAAAGAAAAATTGAAGCTGATGCCATAGCAACCCAGACACTTCAATGCGACCTGACCAAGGAAGAGTTGAATCGGGTTGGACCATTCAACAGTGCAAAGGAGCTGTGGGGTAAGCTAATCGAGCTGCACGAAGGAACTTCAGATACTCGAATCAGCAAGAGAGATCTCCTCCTGAACAAGATGTACACAATCAAGATGAATGACAACGAAACAGCAGCCCAGCTCCATGCCAGAATTCAAGAGTTAATGAATGGACTACACACAATCGGTCACAAGGTAGAAAATTGTGACCTGATAAGGTACGCTCTTAATGCTTTCCCGAGAAACACCTTGTGGGCATCTATGGTAGATGCATACAAGGTTTCAAGGGACCTCTCTAAAATTAAATTAGATGAACTGTTTTCTGAATTAGAATTGCATGAGCAGACTAACTGCAATCTGGCCGAGAAAGGCATTGCTTTCGTTGTAGGTAAAGCTGGAAAGACAACCAAAAAGAAGCCTCAACCTGCACCCGAGTCTGATTCAGATTTAGACTCAGAAGACAACGAGGGAAATCGGCCTAAGCTGGTTCGGCTAGCCCGGGACTACTACAAAGAGCTAAAAAACCAGACTAACAGAAGAAAAGCCAGCCAAAGAAAAGAAGAACAAGCTGAACTCTCAAATGAAAAGAACAAACCCAACGTGACCTATTACGAGTGCAAGAAGAAGAGCCACTACAAGACTGAATGCCCCAACCTGAAGGAAACAAAGAAGACGAGAAAGAAGAAGGCACTTCAGGCAACGTGGGACGAGTCCTCCTCCTCCGAAGAAGAAGAGGTCCCACAGTCAAACCTGCTCGCACTAACCGCCTCAGAAGAAATCGAGACCGAGTCAGAGTCAGAGCCGGACGACGGCGAACTTACATTCTCAGAGGACGGCGAAATAACTGTAAGTGGTTTTGCAAGAAATCAGTTAAATGAATTAATTTCCTATCTTTCTCGAGATTTGGCGAAAGCTAAACTCCGAGTCGAATCTCTCCGACAGGAAGTAAAACTCCTGAAAGAGAGAGCTGACTCTAGATCCTTAACTGAGAAGGTTCAAGAAGGAACCTCTACTCAAGTTGAAAAACTTGAGAAAGAGAACTCCTCCTTGAAAACTCAAGCCAAGGACCTTAGATCAACCTTAGAACGGTTCACTTCTGGTTCCAAGGGTCTTGACATGATTCTTGGAAAACAGAAGTCAGTTCTAAATCGATCCGGACTAGGCTATAGAACCAAATCTAGACAAAGATCCTACTATGCTGTACTGAACTAGTCCAAATCTAAAGTTCAGGCATGGGTACCCAAACTGTGCCTGAATAAACAAACTGGATCAAATCAGTATTGGATCCCCAAGGACAAGATTCACATCTTGCCGAATTACTACTGAGGCTTTAGTCCAGGGGGAGCCAAATTAAAAACAATATTTATAGTTAGATAAATGTTAATTCTTGTTTTCAAATTGCATGATTGCTTGTTTATTTAATTTCTGCAATTTATTATGCTTAGACTTAGGAATGGTTAGTTTAAGGACTGAACCAACTTAACTGAAATTTAAACAAAATAGTATTGGGTGGCGGTGAGATGATAGTACGTTAGGGAAGCCAATTCTAATAAGGTCAAGTATACTCTACTTGGTCTCTTTAGACTGGTGAAACTAGCCGAAGCTACCGATCCAAGACCCAAACTAGTTAGACCAGAATTTTTCAAAAAATAATTTTAAAAATGAAATTTCATTAAAAGGCTTTGTCAAGGAAAGGGTTGATGATCCAATAAGGCTACGACCAAAGAAGGCCTAGTGCCTCGCCAAGACCTGGAAGCCAATTTTTGAAATTCAAATTCAAATTCAAATTATTCTTTGTAAAATTTGAATCTAACACAAATTTTCAGTTAATTATAGATTCAAACATTTTTTAAATAAACTCAAAATCAACTGTTTTTAAAATTAATTCAACTTTTTCAAAATAAATCATGATTTTACAAAATAATTTTATCTACTAAAACCTGTCTCACAAAACCTATAAGGCTAACGTGATTGATAACCCTAGATTTGGGTGAGACAGACTAGGCTGTGAAAATCAATTTAGGCTATTCCTGATTCTAATTGGATCCAAATCAACAAAACTCTTTATGTGTAGGAACATAAAGATTTGGACCAATGGATGTTGGATAGTGGGTGCTCCAGACATATGACTGGAGATAAATTGAAATTCACCAAACTCAAGTTCAAAAACCTAGGCTCAGTGACATTTGGCAACAATGCTACACTCAAGGTGATTGGGTCAGGTAATATTGAACTTAAATCTGACTTTGTTATTAAGAATGTCCTTTTGGTTGAAAATTTTAAATTTAACTTGCTTAGCATAAGTCAGTTGTGTGATACTGGTTATGTAGTTACCTTTACCAATTCTAACTGCCTGATTAGAAACTTGCAAGACTCAGAAATCATGCTTAAGGGCACTAGGAAAAATAATGTTTACACTATAAACCTACCTCTAGTACCTAAGTGCATGTTAACTCAGTTAGAACAATCAAACCTCTGGCATAGGAGATTAGGTCACACAAATTTGAGAATAATTTCGAAAATCACCCAACTTGGCCTAATTAAAGGTATCCCTAAAATTAAAAATCATGAAAACTTAATATGTGAATCATGTAATCAAGGTAAACAAACCAGGTCTAATCACAAACTAATTCAATCTGATCTAACTCAAACCACACTTGAGCTCCTGCACCTTGACCTATTTGATTCACATGGAGCCAAGTCACTAAGCGGAAACCGGTACTGCTTAGTAATAGTTGATGATTACTCTAGGTTTACCTGGGTTAGGTTCCTAAAGACCAAAGATGAAACCCTAAACATATTAAATGACTTTTGTAAGTTAATTGAAAATCAAAACGATACAAAAATCAAAAGACTTAGGAGTGACCATGGGGGAGAATTTGAAAATCAACGGTTCGAGGAATTCTGTAAGGTAAATGGATACATACATGAATTTTCGTGCCCTAGAACCCCCCAACAGAATGGGATAGTTGAAAGGAAAAATAGAACCCTACAGGAAGCGCTAGGGCTATGCTCAATGAATTCAACTTAGCTAACCAATATTGGGCAGAAGCAATTAGTATGGCTTGCTACATCCAAAATAGGGTACTAATTAACAAACGACACAATAAAACATCCTATGAATTATACTACCATAGACTCCCAAACCTTCACTACCTAAGGGTCTTTGGGTGCAAAGTCCATATCCTAAACACCAAGGACTATCTAGGTAAATTCCAGTCTAAGTCAACCCCAGGCATCTTCCTAGGATATTCAACCACATGTAGAGCCTATAGGGTTTACAACAAACAAACTAAGAAAATTGAAGAAACAACAAATTTAATATTTGATGAAGAAATAAACTCAAAATCTGATAATCCAGATCTAACTTCATCAAAAACTGATCAAGAAGATAATGAACAAATAGTTGAACCTTTAATTGGACCCTTAAATGAACTAACTATTGAACCAACTTCTGAGTCAATTGAACCAAATGTTGAACCAAACATTGAACCAAACATTGAACCAAATGTTGAACCAAATCAACCAGCCAAACCTGAGGCTGAACCAAGTTCTAGAAAAACTAAGAAACCCAGACTTAGTCACCCTACTGATCAAATTGTGGGTGATCCAACTTTAGGAGTCAGAACTAGGTCTTCATATAGAAATCTTAGTCAGATAGCAATGATTTCAAAAATTGAACCTAAGACTATAGAGGAAGCGCTACCTGATCCTGATTGGATCATAGTTATGCAAGAAGAATTAGCCCAATTTGAAAGGAACCAAGTCTGGGAACTAGTACCTAAACCTGAGGGCAAATCCGTCATTGACACTAAGTGGGTTTTTAGGAATAAGTTAAATGATCAAGGAGAGATAGTCAGAAATAAAGCCTGCTTAGTAGCAAAAGGATTCAGTCAGGTAGAAGGGTTAGATTATGATGAAACCTATGCCCCAGTAGCTAGACTTGAGTCCATTAGGATGTTATTAGCGTTTGCATGCCATAAAGGATTTAAACTATACCAAATAGATGTAAAGTCAGCCTTTCTAAATGGATTCATTAAGGAAGAAGTCTATGTAGGACAACCCCCTGGTTTTGAGGACTTAGAAAGACCTGACCATGTTTACAAACTCACTAAAGCACTTTATGGACTAAAACAAGCACCTAGGGCCTGGTATGAACGCTTATCAACTTATCTAATTTCTAAAGAATTTAAACAAGGACAAATTGACTCAACCCTATTTATTAAAACCTTAGGAAAAGAAATCTTTATTGCCCAAATCTACGTCGATGACATAATCTTTGGGTCCACCAACTCTAATATTTTAAAAGAATTCGTGAAAATAATGGAAAATGAGTTTGAAATGAGCTTAGTTGGTGAGCTCAACTTTTTCCTAGGTTACAAATTAAACAAACTAAGGATGGAAACTATGTCCATCAATTTAAATATGCTAAAGAATTAATAAAGAAATTTAAAATGGATAACTCTAAAAGCATAAGTACCTCCATGGCCACAAATGTAAAAATAGATAGTGACCCTGATGGTAAACCAGTAGACCTTAAACTCTATAGAAGTATGATTGGGAGTCTACTGTACCTCACAGCCAGCAGACCTGATATTATTTTTGCTGTAGGAATGTGTGCTAGATACCAAACCTGTGCTAAGGAAACGCACTTAGCAGCCCTAAAAAGAATACTAAGATATGTTAAGGGCACTCTAAATGTAGGGATTTGGTATCCTAGGACCTCAACCTTTGACTTGTCAGGATACTCAGATTCTGACTACGCTGGTTGTAAATTAGATAGAAAGAGCACAAGTGGAAGCTGCCAACTGTTAAAAATAGTCTAGTAAGTTGGTGCAGCAGAAAACAACACCGTGTAGCTCTATCCACAACTGAAGCAGAGTATGTTGCCTTAGGAGAGTGTGTAGCACAACTTTTATGGATGATGCACACTCTTAAGGACTTCCAGCTTAACTACACCCAAACTCAGGTCTTCATTGACAATATAAGCTCAATTAATCTAACTAAAAACCCAATCCAACATTCTAAAACTAAACACATAGAAGTTAGACACCACTTCGTAAGAGATCATGTAGCTAGGGGTGAGATAGTCCTTAAGCATGTAGACTCTAAATCTAACTTAGCTGACATATTCACCAAACCCCTACTTGAGTCTGAGTTCAGCTCACTAAGAAGGCAGTTAGGATTATGCTTAGTAGAATAGGTTTACTCTATTTTTCTGTCTTTTTAACTGCTTCACTTGATTTGAAAATTAGTTTCTAAAACAATTTTAAAACTGCTTTACTTGATTTCAAATCAGTTTTTAATTAGTTTGAAAAATCTTTTTAACTTTTTCTCTTTAATAATTTTTCGACTTAGTTTTATTTTAAAAACTACCCCCTTCAAATCTAGGGCTTTTTCGCAAATGGACTTAGCCTAGGCCCTAACCCTAGAACTGCATGCACCTATAGATTTAGAAGCCAGCATCTCACAAGCACCTTAGGGTACTTTTGACTGATAACCTAGAATGGGTTGAGATGCTTAGGTCTTTCCCTTAATTCAAGATGTAGATCAGTGCATCTGCAGTAATTGGGGAACTAAATACAAATTAAACAGCAATCAGGTTAAGTGTCAAGTTTAGAAAATCTAACTTGAACAGAACACTTAACCTGACTAACCCTAGCGAAAACTACTATTTATAACAGTTAGTAAGTAGCTAAATGGGGCACTAAATACAAATTAATTGGGGCACTAAATACAAATTAATTGGGGCACTAAATACAAATTAAACAGCAATCATGTTAAGTGTCAAGTTTAGAAAATCTAACTTGAACAGAACACTTAACCTGACTAACCCTAGCGAAAACTACTATTTATAACAGTTAGTAAGTAGCTAAATGGGTTAGACATGACCCTAAAGAGATAATTGAAATTGCTTTGATTCAGTTTATATCTTGAATTGGTTCAGTACAACACATTATTCTTTTGTCATGCAATTTACTTTTGTTGCTATTGCTTTATTTTTGATATATGGCAAAGGGGGAGAGATAGGAAAGGAGAGAAGAGCCTTAAATTTTTTTCAAAATTTAAACCTTATCCTTTCTTCAAAAAGCTTAAGCTAAGTTTTTTTTCAAAACTAATTAAAAGTACTTACTCTAAGTTCTTTTTCAAAACTGTTTTCAAAATAATTAAGTTATTTTCAAAACTTGTTCAAAAGTACTTGATCTAAGTGTTTTCAAAATTGATTCTAAATTTTCAAAACTGGTTCAAAAGTACTTGATCTAAAGTGTTTTCAAAATTGATTCTAAGTACTTGACCCAAGCTGTTCTCAAAAGTATTTTCTAAGTACTTAAACTTAAGCTATGTTCAAAAATCTCTAAGTACTTATTTCTAAACTTCTCTAATAGAAAAGTTTCTATTTTGAGAACTTAAAACTTAAGAAAATGTTTTAGAAATCTTTTGACTGGAAAATTTTTTTAAGCATAAATTTTCCAAAGTGCCTAACCAAATTTTATTTAAGTTTTCTAAAACTTCGTTTGAAAAATGTTCTAAGTTTTGAAAAATAAATTCCATCATTTTGACTTAGAAATTTTTTTAAAACCCCACGAAACTTTGAAAAATCAAGGGGGAGATTCCTTCCAGGGGGAGGGAACTAAACTGTTATATCAACTGTCTTAATTAACTTAACTTTTTGAATCGGGTTGCCATAAATCAAAAAGGGGGAGATTGTTGGTGCAGACAGCACCCAAGTCGAACCTGTGTTTTGATAATGGCAAAGGGTTCAAAAGTTAAGATGTTATGTTTATCTAACATGCTCATTAAGTGTGCAGGAAACAAAGCCCTAGCGAAGGGTTGCTAGGCACCTGGCGAAGGAATGCCAGGACACAAAGCCCTAGCGAAGGACAGCTAGGCACCGAGCGAAAGAATGCCAGGATACAAAGCCCTAGCGAAGGACTGCTAGGCACCTGGCGAAGGAATGCCAGGATATAAATCCCTTGCGAAGGACTGCTAGGCACCTGGCGAAGGAATGCCAGGATATAAATCCCTTGCGAAGGACTGCTAGGCACCTGGCGAAGGAATGCCAGGACACAAAGCCCTAGCGAAGGACAGCTAGGCACCTGGCGAAGGAATGCCAGGATACAAAGCCCTAGTGAAGGACTGCTAGGCACCTAGCGAAGGAATGCCATGATACAAAGCCCTAGCGAAGGACTGCTAGGCAGCTGGCGAAGGAATGTCAGGATACAAAGTCCTAGCGAAGGACTGCTAGGCACCTGGCGAAGGAATGCCAGGATACAAAGCCCTAGCGAAGGACTGCTAAGCACCAGGCGAAGGACTGCTTGGTACTGAAGGCCTGGCGAAGGACAGCTGGGCACCTGGCGAAGGACTGCTGGGCAAAAGTCCAACCGGAAGAGCCGGTTGGCAACAGGTAAATTCTCTTGAGACGAGTAGGTGAGGACGCGTTCCCCGTCAAGGGAACAGTAGGCGTCGGTTCGACCTAGGGTTCCATTTAGGAGACCCAAAGTCAGAACCAAGACAGCTAAGGCTGTATAATCATAACATATTCTTGTTTTATTGTATTTGCAACTAACCCTAGATGCAGGACCAAAGGAACGAGTCTCTGTAGCTCAGAACGCCTCAAGGGAGAGAGGCAGCAGCTGAGTAGGGCGCCCTGGAGGTCCCGGGCGCCCCCAAGGTCAAAGCAAAACAAGTAAAGCAAGAGAACGCTTCGAAAGCTCACTGGGGGCGCCCCCATGCTCCCGGGCGCTCCCGTGCTCCCTGGCGCCCTGGATGCCTCGGGCGCCCCGGGCTCAAGCCAACGAATCGGATAGAGTCAAGCCAGCGAGAAGCCAGCGGACCGAGTCAACCCGAGCGCCCCTTGCGTCCCGGCGCCCCCAGTCAACTCTCAACCCTATTCAAGTGGGATAAGGGCTGACCGATACTTGTTCGGATCGGCTGACACGTGGGGGGGGGGGGCACCCCCAACGTTCAGGGTGCCCCAGAAGGCTATAAATAGCCCCTCAACCCCAAGGCTTCACACAACAATTTTTCCAACGCCAATACGCTCTTCAACATAGCTCTGCTCCAGAAATCCTCCATCTCGAGATTCTAGCGCCGACGACGATCCTACGCACCGAAGAACGATCTACACCGGGCGTCGGTAACGAAGAGTCAATTCTTAATTGTATTCTTACTGCACTTACTTCTGTACAACTGTTTGTAAGATTTTGCGTGATTATAGTATTGCCCGCAGTAAACGGTCAAGGACCGTGGGCCTTGGAGTAGGAGCCGACCGCGACTCCGAACCAAGTAAATCCCTGTGTTTGCGTTTGGTTTTCGTGTTAATTTTCCGCTGTGCATTCTCTCTCTAAATCCGAAACGATTTACGATATTCACCCCCCTCTATCGTTTTCTCTCGATCCAACAAGTATAACTTGTTACCTTGAGTCGGCCAGTTTCCGACAGTGAGACTGTTCCGTGCTCCATTTTCTCTTTTGATTCGTAGTCAACGCCAATCTCGTCTTGGGTCGTTAATGCGAGGAGGTTGGAGTGTGTTGGTTCATCCTCGTCCGATTTCGAAGACGACTCATCCCAGGTTGCTTGCAATGCCTTCTTCCTCCGTTGCTTCTTCATCTCTATTGTGTTCGGGCATTCAGATTTGAAGTGCCCCTTCTTTCCACACCCATAACAGGTGAGGTCTGCCTTGCTCTTTGGTCAAGCCGGATCGTCCTTTGGCTGTCTCATCTTCTTTTTCTTTCGGGCATTCCGAGCTTTGAACAACTTCCGGACGACATTCACAAGATCTGCCAGTTCTTCTTCTTCAGATTTCGAGTTAGAATCCGGTTCTGGTTATGGTGCTTTCTTTTTTATTTTCCCTGCAAATAAAGCAATACCTTTCTCTGCAAGTGCACCGTTAATCTGTTTATGTAATTCAAACTCTAAAAATAATTTGTCTAATTTTATCTTAGATAAATCCTTAGAAACTTTGTAAGCATCAACCATAGATGCCCACAGTGAGTTTCTAGGGAAGGAGTTAAATGTATACCTTATTAAGTCCCTATTTTCAATTGTGTGCCTTATGATGTGGAGCCCATTCATAATTTCTTGTATCTGGGCATGCAATTGAGATGCAGTTTCTCCATCCTGCATCTTTAGATTGTATAATTTATTTAAAAGTAAATCATGACGGCTTACCTTGGTGTCAGATGCCCCTTCGTGGAGTTCTATCAGCTTAGTCCATAATTCTCTGTCACTGCTGAAAGGTCCAACCCGATTGAGCTCCTCCTGTTGGATCGGAGAAGACGATAGAGGGGGCGGGTGAATATCGTTGTAAAACTTTTTCGGACATTTAAAGGATATGCGCAGCGAAAAAAGATAAAGTACACAAGAACACAAGTCGTTTTTTACTTGGTTCGGAGTCACGGTCGGCTCCTACTCCAAGGTCCACGGTCCTTGACCGTTTACTTTGGGTAATTCTATAATTGTGACAAAAGATTTACAATTTAAATATAGAAGTAGATCAGAAAATTGAAATTACTATACTTTTTGTTACTGACGCCCGAGGTGGATCGAATTTTGGAGCAGAGGGTCGTCGTCGACGCTATAATCTCGAAGTCGGAGTTTGCCGGAGCGTAGCACTTGAACGAAAAGGTTTGGAGTGTTGAGAGCAAGTGATGTCGAAGCCTTGGGGGTGCTTGATAACTATCATTTTGTTGATTATTTTAGGCTCTAAAATCCATGTTTGATCCACATTTTATATGCTTAAGTTTGCATTTATATTAGGTTTCATGTATTTCCTCTATTTTGGCTTTTAATTTAATTCTTTGTATATTTGGGATATTTTTGGCACTAAATTTGAATATCATTTTGTAGGTTTCAAATGATCATGGACCTAGATCAAATTGGGTCAAACTTGAGTTAGCATTGGATCCGGATCAAAGGGATCAAGCATTGGGTTAATATGAGCCGTCCATTTAAGAGAACGGCTAGATCTGAGCCATTGGTCAACTTCTGATCAATCCAAGTTTACAATAGAGTCAATCATGACCACAGATCAAGATTTGAAAATTTCAGCCAAATCAGAAGCAATCTGACCGTTGGATCAAGCTCAAGAGAATCTAAACCATCCAAGCAAGAGAAGGGAAAATCTAAGCCATCCGCCACTGATCTGGTTGATCCGAGCTAGGGAAAGGTAGATCAGGACCATTGATCAAGATCTGTGGAGTTTGGTTCAAATCTGAAGAGATCTGACCGTTGGATGGAGCAAAAACAATCTCAGCCGTCCGTTGCTAAATATTTAAACTGCTCTTCTCCCCAATTCGCTGGTCATCGCGTCTTCGCAGCAGCCACTGTTCTTCCGAGTTCTTCGCATTTCTTCATCAAATTTCTTGTAGTTTTCTTCTGAGGCGTGCGCGACCACATCGGATTCCGTTCTCAGCAGGATTTCAGATCATCCAAGTATAATTTTCGGTTAAGTTTGCTAATCGATTGTGTTTTAGGAAGTTTCGGAGAGGGTTTCGCCGGAGATGGTTTTCACTGATCGAATCACTGTCGATCGCTAGACCTCTGTCGTCCGGAGCTGTCGAAGCAACAGAGAGGGGTTCTCGAAGCTGCCCCGATAGTTTCTGAGGTCATTCGTCATCCAGTCAGTCGATGAGGAGGAGATCGCAAGGTGAATCCAGTCCCTGAACGTCACTGTGATCAGACAGTCACACCTCTGATCGATCCCCAGACCGATCAGAGGAAGTCCAGATCGGTCCCTAGACCGATCAGGGAGATCCAAATGCACCAATCCATTACAGCTTGATCCGGGAGATATATTCCTCATTGGTTTTTGAGCTAGGGGGTTCATAGCTCATCTTTTGTGGGACGGCAAAGGGAAGTTTTGTCGAGAAACTGATTTGATGTTTAATTAGGATTATTTTTGGTTTTAAACGTCTATTTCTTTAAATTGTGCTAGTTGATACCATTACACTTCAAGTCATGTGCTTAAGCTAAGATTTGTTCTAGTTTTCTTTAATCTGCAATTTCTTTCATGCAATTAGTTCTCTGCAATTAGCTCTTTAAGTTCAATTCTATAGTTCGAATTTAATTGCTCAAGTGTTAATTAGGTTAAGTTTAGTTCTTGCAATTTCCTTATTCCTACCATGCTTTAGTCAAGTTAAATTCATTTCATATTGTCATTTCATCTCTTATCGCAAAACCCCCATTTTATCTAGAAAACCCAAACATCAAACGACAAATAAAGCTGCAAGCTTGAGTTAAACATTCATTCAACTAGTCATTGGAAAAATACGACCAGAGGCCCCTCTACTACATTTTTATCTTTGTTAGCCACAGGGTTTTCAGCTTTATAAATATCTAAATTTGAGTGCTCACCGTAACACTAGTATTGGGCACTATCAAATTTTTGGCGTCGTTGCTGGGGAATCATTAATTGAGTTTGTTTAAGTTAAGCTTGTGTTTAATAATTATATTCTTTGATTCTATTCTTGATTGTTTTATCCTTTGTCTACGGTTGCTGCCATTTTTTGTTTGTTTTGTGACAGGACTGCTAGTTCAAAATGTTTTCAAATGAACAAATAGAGATCAAATGTTCATTGTTGGAGTTAAAATGTTTGTTTAAGCTGATGGAGTGCCAACAAAGGACAAACGCTTATTCATCTACTTACCAGCAGCCGTGTCCACAATTTCAACAGCAAAACCAATATTTTCAGCAACCCCACTCAAATTTTCAACAACCAAATTATCAATTTCAGCAAGGGCAGCCACAATTTCAGTCTTTCCAACAATTTCAGCAGCCCTATTAAGATTTTCAGCAAAGCCAACATTTCAATCAGCCACCACAGCAATTTCATCCACAATTCCAGAATTTTCAGTCTTTCCTCCCCCTGGAAGAAATTCTCCCCTTGAGTTTTTCAAAAATTCAAGGGGTTTTTGAATTAAGTACTTAGAAAATTTTCAAAAGGAGTTTTGAATTAAGTACTTAGAAAATTTTCAAAAAAGAATTTTGAATTAAGTACTTAGAAAATTTTCAAAAAGAATTTTGAATTAAGTACTTAGAAAATTTTCAAAAAGGATTTTTTAAGATGCTTCAGATTTGAAAACAATTATTTCTGTTACTTTACTTTTTGTAAAAGGAGATCAAAGTTATTGATTTTAATTAAAAAACTTCTTTTCTCTCCTTTCCTCTCTCTCCCCCTTTGCCATATATCAAAAAATATTATAGCAAAAATAGAGTAATGAAAGTAAAGTGCTGTATTGAACCAATTTTAAGCATAAACTGGACCAAATCAATTTAAATTCTCTCTTTCGGGTCTTTCGCTAGGGTTAGTCAAGTTAGGTGATCTGATCAAGTTAGATTTTCTAAGCTTGACACTTATCCTGATTACTGTTCAATTGGCATTTATTGCCCCAATTACTGCAGATGCACTGACTTAAAGCATCTTGAATCAAGGCATAGACCTAAGCATCTCAACCCAGTCTAGGTTGTCAATCAAAAGTGTTGGATCGATAGAACCGATAGAGGGGGGGTGAATATCGGTATTCGTTTTTTGGAAAATTAAGAGCAGGTGCACAGCGGAAAATAAGAAAAATAATAACACAGAGACACAGTCATTTTTACTTGGTTCGGAGCCTGGGTCGACTCCTACTCCAAGGCCCACGATCGTTGATCGTTTACTTTGGGCAATTCTATATGAGCGCAAAATCAGTTTACAAGAATAGATTTACAAGTATAGCACCATAAACTTTTAATAAAAAGGAAGACTCTTCTTTTACCGACGTCCGGTTGTAGGTTGACTTTCCGGAGCAGTGGGACGTCGTAGGCTCGAGTTGGGCAGTTTCCGGAGCAAGGCGTGAGCACAGAAGAGCGTGGAAGCATTGGTTCGAAGTTCTTGTTGAAGGCTTGGGCGTTGGGTGCTATTTATAGCACCTCGGGGCGCCCTGGACGTCGGGGGTGCCCTGCCACGTGTCAACCGATCCGGTTTTAGCTCGGTCAAGCGTTATTCCATCCGAATAGGGATAACTTTGACTCTGGGGGCGCCCTGGTCGCAGAGGGCGCCTTGGTTGACTTCTTCCGCGCAGAAATCTCGGCTGTGGATAAAGATGAAGCTTCGCAGACTTGGGCGCGGGGCGCCCTGCCCAGTAAGCAGCCGAAGCCCTTTTTGCTTCACTTGGTTCTGGTTCACCTTGGGGGCGCCCTGGACACTCAGGGCGCCCTGCTCAGCTGCTGCCTCACTCCTTTGAGGCTCTCTGAGTTGCAGACACACGTTCCTTCGGTCCTGCATCCAGGGTTAGTCCAAAACACAATATAACAATTAATTATTAGTTTATACAGCCTTAGCTGTCTTGGTTCTGACTTTGGTCTCCAAAATGGAGCCCTAGGTCGAACCGACGCCTACTGTTCCCTCGATGGGGAACGCGTCCTCACCTACTCCTCTCGGGAGAATTTACCTGATGCCAACCGTTCCTCTGGTTGGACTTTTGCCTGGCGGTCCTTTGCCAGGTCTTGGATACCGAGCTGTCCTTCGCCCAGTGCCTAGCATTCCTTCGCTAGGGCTTCAGTCCCAAGCTGTCCTTCGCCTGGTGCCTAGCAGTCCTTCGTTAGGGCTTTTCACCCTGGCATTCCTTCGCCAGTGCCTAGCAGCCCTTCGCTAGAACTTTGTTTCCTGGCAGCCCTTCGCCAGGTGCCTAGCAGCCCTTCGCTAGGACTTTGTATCTTGGCAGTCCTTCGCCAAGTGCCTAGCAGCCCTTCGCTAGGACTTTATATCCTGGCAGTCCTTCGCCAGGTGCCTAGCAGCCCTTCGCTAGGACTTTTCCTGCACACTCGAGTAACAACATTAGATCACAAATAATACTTAACTTTGAACCCTTTGCCAATATCAAAACAAGGTTCGATATGGTGCTTCCTGCACCAACAAAAAGTACCCTAAGGTGCTTGTGAGATGCTGGCTTCTAGATCTATAGGTGCATGCAGTTCTAGGGTTAGGGCCTAAGCTAAGTCCATTTGCGAAAAAGCCCTAGTTTTGAAGGGGGTAAGTTTTTGAAAAAAAACTAATTCAGAAAATCATTTTAAATTTCAAGAAAACAATGATTTTTCAAATATATTAAATAACAGATAAAAGTTAAAACAGTTAAAGAAAACCTACAGAGCAGTCCTATTCTACTAAGCATAACCCTAACTGCCTTCTTAGTGAGCTAAACCTAGACTCAGGTAAGGGTTTGGTGAAGATATCAGCTAAGTTTGACTTTGAGTCTACATGCTTAAGGACTATTTCACCCCTAGCTACATGATCCCTTACGAAGTAATGTTTAACCTCTATATGTTTTGTTCTAGAGTGTTGGATTGAGTTCTTAGTTAGATTGATTGAACTTATGTTATCAATGTAGACTTGGGGTTGGTTGTAATCAAGCTGGAAGTCCTTAAGAGTGTGCATCATCCATAGTAGTTGTGCTACACACTCTCCTAAAGCAACATATTCTGCTTCGGTTGTAGATAGAGCTATGCAGTGTTGCTTTCTATTACACCAACTGGCTAGACTATTTCCTAAAAGTTGGCAGCTTCCACTCGTACTCTTTCTATCTAGTTTGCATCCAGCGTAGTCAGAATCAGAGTATCCTGACAAGTCAAAGGTTGAGGTCCTAGGATACCAAATCCCTACATTTAGGGTGCCCTTAATGTATCTAAGTATTCTTTTTAGGCAGCTAAGTGTGTTTCTTTAGCACAAGTTTGGTATCTAGCACACATTCCTACAGAGAATAGGATATCAGGTCTGCTAGATGTAAGGTAAAGTAGACTTCCAATCATTCTACGATATAGCTTAAGGTCTACAGGTTTACCTTCAGGGTTACTATCAATTTTTACATTTGTGGCCATAGGGGTACTTATGCTTTTGGAGTTATCCATTTTAAATTTCTTTATTAGCTCCTTAGCATATTTGGATTGATGAACATAATTTTCATCTCTAGTTTGCTTAATTTGTAGTCCTAAAAAGAAGTTGAGTTCACCAACTAGGCTCATTTCGAATTCACTTTCCATTATTTTTACAAATTCTTTTAAGAAGTTTGAGTTGGTGGATCCGAAAATTATGTTGTCAACATAGATTTGGGCAATGAAAATGTCTTTTTCTAAGGTTTTAACAAAAAGAGTTGAGTCAATTTGTCCTTGGTTAAATTCCTTAGAAATAAGGTAGGTTGATAGGCCTTCATACCATGCCCTAGGTGCTTGTTTTAGTCTATAAAGTGCCTTATTAAGTTTGAAAATATAGTTAGGTTTTCCTAGGTCCTCAAAGCCGGGGGGTTGTCCTACATAGACTTCTTCTTTGATAAACCCATTTAGAAAGACTGACTTAACGCCCATTTGGTAAAGTTTGAATCCTTTATGGGCTGCAAAGGCTAACAACATTCTAATGGACTCAAGTCTGGTTACTGGGGCATAGGTTTCGTTATAGTCCAACTCTTCAACTTGACTAAACCCTTTAGCTACTAAGCGGGCTTTGTTTCTGACTATTTCCCCTTGGTCATTTAGTTTGTTCCTAAATACCCACTTAGTATCTATAATAGATTTGCTCTCAGGTTTAGGTACTAGTTCCCAGACTTGGTTTCTCTCAAATTGGGCTAATTCCTCTTGCATTGCTATGATCCAATCAGGATTAGGTAGGACTTCCTCTATAGTCTTAGGTTCAATTTTTGAGATAAGTGCTATTTGACTAAGATTTCTGTAGGAAGACCTAGTTCTGACTCCTAAGGTTGGATCACCCACAATTTGATCAGAGGGGTGACTGAGTCTGGGTTTCTTGGTTCTTCTAGGACTTGGTTCAGCCTCAGGTCCGGCTGGACGGTTTGGTTCAGTATTTTGTTCAATTAGTTGGGTTGGTTCAATTATTGGTTCAATTGACGTGGTAGATGGTTCAATAGTTAGTTTATTTAGAGTTCAACTAGTGGTTCAATTGATGGTTCAATAATTTGTTCATTATCTTCCTGATTAATATTTGATGGATTCAGGTTTGGATTATCAGATTTTGAATTAGTTTCCTCATCAAATATCAAATTCATTGTTTCTTTAATTTTATTACTTTGTCTATTGTAGACCCTATAGGCCCTACTTGTTGTTGAATATCCTAAGAATATTCCAGGGGTTGACTTAGACTGAAATTTACCTAGGTAGTCCTTGGTGTTTAGGATATGTACTTTGCATCCGAAGACCCTTAGGTAATGTAAGTTTGGTAGTTTATGGTAATATAGCTCATATGGAGTTTTATTATGTCTTTTGTTGACTAGGACTCTATTTTGGATATAGCAAGCCGTACTTATTGCTTCTGCCCAAAATTGGTTAGCTAAGTTGAATTCATTGAGCATGGTCCTAGCGGCTTCCTATAGGGTTCTATTCTTCCTTTCTACTATCCCATTTTGCTGGGGGTTTTAGGACACGAAAATTCGTGAATATACCCGTTTATTCTACAAAATTCGTCAAACCTTTGACTCTCAAACTCTCCCCCGTGATCACTCCTAAGTCTTTTGATTTTGGTATCATTTTGATTTTTAATTATCTTACAAAAATCAATAAACAGGTTTAGGGTTTCATCCTTAGTTTTTAGGAACCTAACCCAAGTAAATCTAGAGTAATCATCGATAATTACTAAGCAGTACCGGTTTCCGCTTAATGACTTGGCTCCATGTGAATCAAATAGGTCAAGGTGTAGGAGCTCAAGTGTGGTTTGAGTTAGGTCTGTTTGAATTGACTTGTGATTAGACTTGGTTTATTTACCTTGGTTGCATGAATTACATACTGTGTTTTCATAGTTCTTAATTTTTGGTACTCCTTTAATTAGACCAAGTTGGGTGATTTTTGAAATTAGTCTTAGATTAGTGTGACCTAATCTCCTATGCCAAAGGTTGGATTCTTCTAATTGAGTTAAGAGGCATTTAGGTACTAAGGGTAGATTTATAGTATAAACATTATTTTTCCTAGTGTCCTTAAGCATGACTTCTGAGTTTTGCAAATTTCTAATTAGGCAGTCAGAGTTGGTAAAGGTAACTACATAGCCAGTATCACATAATTGACTTATACTTAGCAAATTAAATTTAAAGTCTTCAACCAAGAGTACCTTTTTAATCACAAAGTCTGACTTAAGTTGAATGTTACCTGACCCAATGACCTTGAGGGTAGCATTGTTGCCAAATGCTACTGAGCCTAGGTTCTTGAACTTGAGTTTGGTGAATTTCAATTTGTCTCCAGTCATGTGTCTGGAGTATCCGCTATCCAACATCCATTGGTCCAAATCTTTATATTCCTACACATAAAGTATTTATTGATTTGGATCCAATTAGAATTAAGGATAGCTTAAATTGATTTTCACAACCTAATCTGTCTCACCCAATCTAGAGTTATCAATCACGTTAACCTTATGGGTTTTATAAGACAGGTTTTAACAGAAGTAAAGATTTTATTTTGAAAAGTATGATTAATTTTGAAAAGTTGAATTAATTTTAAAAACAATTAAGTTTTAAATTTATTTTCTAAAATGGTTGAATCTAAGATTAATTGAAATTTGTGTTAGATTCAAATCTGACAATAGTAAAGTGAATTTGATTTTCAATAATCGACTTCCAGGTCTTGGCGAGGCACTAGGTCTTCTTTGGCCGTAGCCTTATTGGATCATCAACCCTTTCCTTGACAAAGTCTTTTATTGAAAATTCATCTTCAAGTTACTCCTTGAAAGATTTTGGTCTAACTAGTTTGGGTCTTGGATCGGTAGCTTCAGCTAGTTCTGCCAAAATGGCTTCTCTAATGTACTATCATCCTACCTCTACCCAATACTATGTTGTTCAAATTTCAGTTAAATCGTTTCAATCCTTAGTCTAACCAGTCCTAGGTCTAAACATAATAATTTGTAGAAATAAATAAACAATCAAGCATACAATTAAAATTAAAAATTAAGCAAAAGAAATTTATCTAATTATGAAAATTATTTTTAAATTGGCTCCCCCTGGACTAAAGCCACGATAATGATTAGGCAAGATGTGAATCTTGTCCTTGGGGATCCAATAGTGGTTTGGTCCAGCTTGGTTGTTCAAGTAAAGTTTGGGTACCCATGCTTGAACTTTGGGTCTAGATTGGTTCAATACAACATAATATGATCGTTGTCTCGACTTGGTGCGATACCCTAACTCAGATCGATTTAGAACGGACTTCTCTTTTCCAAGGATCATGTCAAGACCCTTGGAATCCGAAGTAAATCGTTCTAAAGCTACTCTGAGGTCCTTGACTTGAGTTTTCAAGGAGGAGTTCTCTTTCTCAAGCTTTTTAACTTGAGTAGAGGTTCCTTCTTGAACCTTCTCGGTCAAGGATCTAGAGTCAGCTTCCTCTTTTAGGAGTTTTACTTCCTGTCGGAGGGATTCGACTCGAATTTTGGCTTTCGCCAAGTTACGAGATAAGTACGCTATTAACTTTGATAATTCACTTTCGGAATAACCACTTACCGTTATTTTGCCGTTCTCCGAAATTGTGAGCCTTCCGTCGTCCGGCTCCAATTCCGATCCGGTGTCGATGTCTTCCGAAGCGGTCAAGGTGAGCAGATTTGATTGTGGAACCTCTTTTTCTTCGGAGGAGGAAGATTCGTCCCATGTGGCTTGAAGAGCTTTCTTCCTTCGAGTCTTCTTGGCTTCCTTTAGATTGGGGCACTCCGATTTGTAGTGTTCCTTCTTGTTGCATTCGTAGCAGGTGACATTCGGTTTGGTCTTTGATGTTGACGGTTCAGCTGGATCTTCCTTTCGTCGGCTTGCTTTCCTTTTATTGGTCTGATGCTTCAGCTCCTTGTAGTAGTCCCGAGCTAGCCGCACCAACTTGGATCGATCTCCTTCACTATCTTCTGAGTCTGAGTCAGACTCAGGTGCAGGTTGAGGCTTTTTCTTGGCTACCTTTCCTTGGGGGTTACCTGCAAGAAAAGCAATACCTTTCTCAGCCAAAGTTCAGTTAGTCTGCTCATGTAATTCTAGTTCTGAAAACAATTCATCTAATTTAATTTTTGAAAGATCCCTTGAAACATTGTAAGCATCTACCATAGATGCCCACAGAGTATTTCTTGGGAAAGCATTTAAGGTATACCTGATTAAGTCACGGTTCTCTACCTTGTGACCAATTGTGTGCAGGCCGTTCATCAGCTCCTGGATTCTAGCGTGGAGCTGTGCTGCTGATTCGCCCTCATTCATTTTTATAGTATAGAGTCTGTTCAGCAACAGATCCCTTTTGCTGATTCTTGTGTCGGAGGTGCCTTCGTGCAGCTCAATCAGTTTGCACCAAAGTTCTTTGGCACTGCTGAAAGGACCCATCCGGTTCAGTTCTTCCTTGGTTAGTCCGCACTGCAACGTCTGAGTTGCCTTAGCATCAGCCTCGATCTTTTTCTTCAGAGTGGCATCCCATTCAGAGTAGTGCTATGCCACTCCTTCTGCGTTCTTGGGGATTTCGAGGCCAGATTGGATTATTATTCACATATCCACCTGAGTTTTCACGTGGACTTCCATCCGACTTTTTCAGTAGGAGAAATCTTATCCATTGAATAGCGGTGGACTGGCTGTGCTGAAACCCTCTTGCATGACCATAATAATTTTCTGAAAAAAAATAAGAACGACAAAGAAACTTGTCCCAAGACTTGGTCTTAGATTAGTAGTGCAGAAGAAAATTAATCGAAATGAAAACGATCGAGTGGTGTTGCACCAACCTCGATTAACGAGAAAAATTCGAAAAAGAAATTAAAATTTTCGTAAAATCCAAAAAAACTCTCAAATTGGTGGTTGCACCAAATTTGAGCCACTCGCTCTGATACCACTTGTTGGATCGGAGAAAATGATAAAGGGGGGGTATGAATATCGTTGTAAAACTTTTTCGGACAGTTAAAGAATATGCGCAGCGAAAAAAGATAAAGTACACAAGAACACAAGTCGTTTTTTACTTGGTTCGGAGTCGCGGTCGGCTCCTACTCCAAGACCCACGGTCCTTGACCGTTTACTTTGGGCAATTCTATAATTATGATAAAAGATTTACAATTTAAATATGGAAGTAGATCAGAAAATTGAAATTGCTACACTTTTCGTTATCGACACCCGAGGTGAATCGAATTTCGGAGCAAAGGGTCGTCGTCGGCGCTGGAATCTCGAAGACGGAGTTTGCCGGAGTGTAACGCTTGAACGAAAAGGTTTGGAGCGTTGAGAGCAAGTGATGTCGAAGCCTTGGGGGTGCTCCCCCCTTTTATAGTACTCATACGGGCACCTGTGTCGATGGAGGCGCCTAACACGTGACCTTCCCTGCGCGAATCCTTATCCGCGGGCTCAGTCAGCGCTTATCCACCTCCACTTGGGTGTCTGAGCTGATGGGGGCGCCCATGACCTCACGGGCGCCTGACTTGAGTACTTCCAGAGGCTTCGTGGTTGTGTTTTGGATTTTGCCTTCACCCTTGGGCGCCCGTATCCATACGGGCGTCTGAGCCCATTCGGGTGCCCGAGTCCATCCGGGCGCCTAGGCCCAGTGAGACACCTCACTTGCAGACGACCAGTCCTTCGATCCTGCAACTTGGGTTAGTTCCAAAACATATCAAATATTAGTTACAGTCGTAGCTGTCTTGGTTCTAACTTTGAGTCTCCCAAATGGAACCCTAGGTTGAACCGACGCCTACTGTTCCCTTAACGGGGAACGCGTCCTCACCTACTCCTCTCAGGAGAGTTTACCTTTTGCCAACCGACTTCTCCAGTTGGACTTTTGCCCAATCCACCTGACCAGGTCTTCGTGCCTAACTTCCGGTCAGGTCTTCTTGCCCAACTTCCGGTCAGGTCTTCGGTGCCCAGCCCCTTGTCAGGACTTCTTGCCCAGTCCTCGACCAGGACTTCTTTGCCCGACTTCCGATCAGGTCTTCTTGCCCAGTCCTTGACCAGGACATCTTTGCCCAGCCCTTTGCCAGGACTTCTTGCCTAGTGCACCTAGGACTTTTCCTACACACTCAGTAAACATGTTAGATCACAATAACACCTTAACTTCTGAACCCTTTGCCATTATTAAAACCCAGGTTTGACTTAGGTGATGCCTGCACCAACACCTCCTTCGTGAGCCCACATTGGAGGGTTTGTGTCACTTTTACATCGGCCTCAATTCTCTTTTTGGCAGATGCATCCCATTTATCATAGCTCAATACCGTCCCTTGCTCGTCTCTTGGAAGATCGAATTCAATTTGGATTATGATCCACATGTCCACCTGAGTCTTTAGGTGAACTTCCATTTAGCTTTTCCAATAACCGAAATCTTCCTCAGAGAAGAGGGGGGGGGGGGGCGAGCGGTGTTGTAGCCCTTTTGCATGGCCATTGAGTAGGAAATGAAAAAGTAGACTTGCAAAGCAAAAAATAAACAAAATGTACCAAGACTCCTGTCTTGGATTAGCAGTGCAGGATAAAAAGAAATAAAGAAAAATATGCTCGAAAAAATAAGAAAAATTCGAAAAGATACTCAAGTGGTGGTTTCACCAAATTGAGAAGCACCCACTCTAATATCAATTGTAGGATCGAGATAGAGTGATAGAACGCGGGGGGGGGGGGGGGGGGGTGAATATCACTTTAAAAGATTTCGGAATTTTTAAAACAATCGAGTACACAACAGAAAACATAGCACGCTAACACAAGTCAGTTTTAATTGCTTCGGAGGCTAGACCGGCTCTTACTGCAAGGCCCACGATCATTGATCATTTGCGTTGGACAATCACTAATAGTCGAAATGAATGTATAGATTACAATATTTCATTGTGCAATAAAATATAAAATATATCGACTCCTTGAATGAGTTGAAGTTCTTTGCTCGGAGAGTTGGATGGTGTTTCGGTGTCATCGAGGCTTTGATCGCGCAGCACACAGAAGAACAGAATGATCGCGGAGTGTCAGTTGATGTTCTGGGGTGCTGATCTCGACCCCTTTATATAGCAGTCTCCCAGGCGCCTGAAAGGTCTTTCAGGCAAACTAGTCGCAGCGTCTCGGGCGACAATTCTATCCACTGCACAGTCAAACTTCTATCGTGGCTTAGGCACCCTAATCCCTTTCAGGCGCCTGAGTGCTGATTGTTAGGATGTATACTAAAAGACATGTCTATTCTGTATGATCATCAACATTTTGAAAGAGAATCACAACAACACAGATGCGTATTTATATTAGTATATGCATAAAAGTCTGATATTCTGCATTGTAGATAACATGTTGTGTGGTGACGCAAAGAAGATCATGTTATCAGTTCCTTGCATTATATAAGTAGAGGCTTACAACCGAAATGGAGTTGAACAAAACATCGGGATGGTTGTAGTGTAATTAGGTGTGGTTTGTCTTGACCATAGAATTACACTAGTGTGCTTTGTGTGCATTGAGCATGACCAAAACAGAGGTCATCCAATTTGTACTGACTTAATAATTGAATTGGACCTCGGATTATTATGGAGTACAATCTCTAAATCTCGATATAATAACGGGCACGTGTAGTAAATATTTTATTTCTTTGATTTACTAATGGGTGAGATTTATTCTGCTAAATTGATAGGTCTGATAAGTTGGAAAATAATAATAATTATATGGTGTGTCGTTGATTATTGACGGAATCCGTGTCTTGGTGAGTCGGGATGATGATGCCCCCTTGATGAGCTCATAAGGTTCATCATATTAAACCCTACAGGTGGATTTGATCCGACATGATAATAAGGATGAGTGGTACTAGTCAAGAAGTTAAAAGTTGATTAATTAAAATTGTCAGTAATTTAAATTAATTGACGGACATACGATATCATAAACACGGGGAGATGGATGTACTCATAATAGGTGGAACCCATATGAAAATATGGAGGTTGGTGAGGTAATTCAATGGAGATCCTTTAGTGGAATGGATCTTCATTAATGGATCGGGTTTGGATCCATTAGCAGGCCAAGATCTAACTCCTCCTCATGGTCCCGATTATAGCCCTATATATACCCTATGTGGCATGAAACCAAGGATCCAATGGAACACAAGAAAATCTATGTTTCTCCTCTCCTCTCCCTCTCTCTCTCTCCTTCTCACGGATTGGGTGTGGCGCCTCTGCTGTGAAAAAATGAAATTAATCACGCAACATGATTAATTTTTCTCCTCCTTGGTGATCAAGTTGCGCACGCAACTTGATTAATCTTTCTCCTCTTTGGTGATCAAGTTGCACATGCAACTTGATTAATTCTTCACGCAGCCTTGGTGGAGATGAAGACTGCACTCCAGCCTTCGGTGGAGATGGAAGGTTGCACACGCAGCCTTCACCAGCCTTCGGTGGAGAAGGACAGCAGCCTTCCATCAATCTTCGGTGGAGAAGGTTGCTCACGCAGCCTTTAGTGGAGAATTGCTCATGCAATTTTTGCTCAGGTGCAGTGTGCGAGCAGGTTAATTGCTCATGCAATTTTTACTCAGGAGCACTGTGTGAGCAGGTTAATTGCTCACGCAATTTTTGCTCCAAAGAAGACGAGGCGCCGACGGTGGAGGAAAGGAGTAGTAAGGTTTGTGTTCGGATTTTCTTTCTCCTTGGAGCGACCGGCGGTAACTCTTTGGTTAGGGATTGGTTGGCGCAAGGAGAAGGGGTCGACTTGGTGACCACGGTTCTGATAGATCATCGTCCGCACGACATCCAAGAGGGGAGGGTCATACGGTAGAAGATCATAAGGTAACGGAAGGTATATGCTCTTCCTCGACTCCTTTGATTTTCTCGTCATTTTATGTGGAATAATAATTAATTATCATAGTTGATTAATTGTTTAATTAATGTTTGATAATTAATAATTGGACCCCGATAATAATCACAAAAACCGGCGATCTACTCATCGTCTTTTCTGTGGTCGAATGGTTAGGCAAATTACAAGGCTCGATCTTTGAGATTGACCAAGTTGTAATTTGAACCATTCGATACGATGACGAGATGGTCATTGGGAGACGGGTCACCACTCGGATTAATTTTTAATCCGTAGACATGGAGAGGTCTTCCAAGGACGACCAAGTATTCGCTTAGGAAACCCGCCAAGCCATACCCATCAATTGGTATCACAGCTGAGGTTTCCGATTTTGTGCGTTTAGGATTTGTTAATTTTTTTACACATTATCATGTATGATTATTTTTGCTGGATGATATATGGATGTGCGTAGACTATTTTTTGTTGCAGACACAAGATTCCAACTTATCATGACTTAGATAATTGTGTTATGTGATTGATTGTGTAATATTGTAATTAATTAAATCCTCGGGGTTGACGAAGCTAGATAGTATTTAATTTTTGTAATTAAAAACGACACGTGTTTAGCCGAGCTTTTGTTTACTTTCGATCTAGATTTTATGTACACTCCTTCGTGAAGTATAGGATCGATGGATGTAAATAATTAGCTAGTCATCTCGGCTCGGAGATCCCTTAAATGGTGGCTTGCGCATGGTGTAGGGAGGAGCGGACGAGGTGATGACACGATTGGAGGCGCATTAGAGACCAAGGCAATGAAAGTTGAAAAATCTAGGATTTTTCTTAGTTGTACTTTGGTTATGTGCTTGTTGTGTGTGTGCATGTAAAATTCCTCAAATTAAATAACTAAGTGGGAGAGGGACCCTAAGGGTCCCGTGGCCTCCATTACAATCTGATAAGTGATGCGAACAAGTCTGTGCGTCGGCTTTAAGTGCCTTCCTCCCCATCGGATGGGCTTGTTCTGCGGATCACTGAGTTAGAAAAGATTATAGAAAATTATTGAAGAGCGTGTGTACTTCCCCATCGGACGACACATAATCGGAAATAATTTTCTTAGTGTCGTGTAATGGTAAACACTTAGATGCGAATAATAGTATCTTCCTCATCGGAGTCACTGCTATTATTTGCAGGGTCGAAGTGAACCAACTATTAATCTTATTTGTCAAAAAGTTAGGTTGACAAGATAGTAAGATTAATAGGTAAAACATCCTCTTACGAATCTAGAAATTTGTATACGTCCACACCATCATGGCATGCGAATTTCTCGGTGTTTAGAGGTGTTAGTTGATTTCAAAATTTTATTGTTTGAGGAATCAATTTATTTTAGAAATCTAAAGTTGTGCTTGTGATTCTTAGGTAGTTCAAAATGGTCTTTAACCTACTAGCGATTATACTTAAGGAAAATAAGCTTACCGGCCCAAACTATATAGATTGGAAAAGGAACTTAGACATTGTCCTTACAGCTGAAGAGTACAAATATGTGCTCTTTGAGGACTATCTTGAAAAGCTTAGCGAGAACTTTGGTGAAGAGCAGAGGGAGCATTACAAGAAGTGGATCAAGGCAGATGAGATGACGCGGTGCTACATTCTGGCATCTATGTCGAATGCATTGCAACATTAGCATCAGGCGATGCTCACTGCTAGTGACATGATGCTAAACCTCAAGGAGCTCTTCGAGCACCAGGGTCAGCCCGCTAAGCAGGTTGCAATGAAGAGCTTGATGACGACTACCATGGTCGAAGGGACACTCGTAAGGGATCATGTCCTTAAGATGATGACCCACCTTAATGAGATTGAGGTCCTTGGAGCACAGATCGAACGGGAAACCCAGGTCGATATAATACTCCAGTCTCTGCCTAGGAGTTTTGAGCAGTTCCGACTCAACTACAATATGAACAAACCTGAATATACGTTGGGGGAACTGCTAGAAGAACTCCAAGCGACGGAGGGGCTCTTTCGTCAGAGTTCACAGGCCTTGGTCACTCAAAAGGTTTCTACTTTTGTGCCGAAAGGCAGGAAGAAGAAGAAATAAGGTGGATACAAGAAGGCAGTTGGATCACAGGGACCACAGACTGGCATGAAGAAGTCGAGAGGCAAATGCTTCACGTGTAAGCAAACTGAACATTGGAAGGTGAACTGTCCCCATCGTCAAGACAAAGGTATTTCTTCGTGCTTAGTCGTTGAAACATGTTTAGCGGAGCTATCTATCGGAACCTGGTGTGTAGATACGGATGCCACTAATCATGTCTGCGTTTCTTTATAGGGGTTCTAGGAAACCCGACGACTAGCTGAGGAAGAACACCATGGGATAAGCTACGGAGATTATGACCATTGCAGTGGGAGTTATTTGTCTTTAGATAGGAAAATAAAATTTTGATTTTAAGAAAATTACTTTTATGTACCTAATTTTTAAAAAGAACTCTGGTTCAGTTTCTGAAATAATGGATATTCTATTACTTTTGTTATGAAAAGTGGAATAAAAAGATTATCTGTTTAGGAACATGGATAAGCAATTTGTGCATTTTAAAACCAAAATCTCCCATGATGCAATTGTAGGATCGGGTCGACCGGCTAGAGGGGGGTGAATAGACGGTTTATTAAAAATAAGCACTAACACTCGTCTTTAAAAAAATAAACTTGGTTGCAACAGAGTCGTTGCTTCCAAGGCAGTTGATGCTCAAATAGAAACTCCTTAAGGCGGAGAAGCCTTTACAGTTGTAGCACAGAGAAAGCTTAGAGAGAAAGAGAGTTTACAACTCAATGAATTAATTGACTCTGAATCTCTAAGCCTATTTATAGGTTGAGTGATACGATCTTAATCGTTGATACAAGATTGAATTTCATCTTGATCGTAAATAACCTTTGACCGAGCATCTTGCATGAAGATGAGGCTTTAATTGCTGGGGATGGCTGTTGACCGAGCCCCATGCATTAAGATGAGGCTTTAACCTTAATTGTCGTTGCCGATTGAGGCTTTAATCGCTGTTGCCGAAAAGCCATCCTATTGCAGTTGCCGAAAAGCCATCCTTTTTTTGACTGAGCATGCATCCACGTAAAAACTTAATTGCCGTTGCCGAAAAGCCATCCTTTTTTTTTTTTTGACTGAGCATGCATCCAACGTAAAAATTGAAGTTAAGATAAACTTTAATTAGATTAAAGTTTACGTAAAAGAAATAAAAGATAGATTAAAGTTTACGTAAAGGAAATAAAAGATAGATTAAAGTTTACGTAAAGGAAATAAAAGAAAGTTTAAATTGAAACTTTAAATAAAGTTTTAATATAATTAAAACTTTATTATTTTAATTATAGTCAAATGTTGAATTGATAAAAGTCAACTTAGTTGACTTTTTGTCAAACCGTCAATTGGGTGATTTCCGGCCAACCGGAGTTAGGTTCACCCGAACCCGACTCTGGCCTTTCGCCCCTCGAGTGTCCTTCCTCCCGGCTTCTCGTCCCTCGGACACCGCGCACGTCCTTCTCGCTCCACCGGTGTACTCTTCCGCAGCTTCCGCGTCCCTCGGATTGCACCGAGCCCGTCGGCTCATTTTCCCGCGCAATCCTTCTCGTCCGCCACGTCTTACGCTCGACTTCCTCCATACCTAAGCTCCTGCACACTTAGCAGAGGAATCAGTAAACCAACAGGACCTAACATAACTTGGTTGATCACATCAAAACCAACCGGGGCACCAACAATCTCTCCCTTTTTGATGTGCATCAATCAAAGTTCAATTAGGGTTAAACCAAAAAATAAGTAATTTAGTAAAACTAAATTAAGCAGTTAAGCATGGGAAAAAATATTGAAATCAATAACCACAACCTCTCCCTAAACTTAAGCTACTCTCCCCCTTTGATCACAGCAAAAATGGGGCACAAAAATAGGGAAAGGAAAGAAAAAAAAATATGATTAGATCTCAAGTTTAATTTACTATGTGTAGATCTCAAAAAAATCGATTCTTGCAGAATAAATTAATTTTCTATTTTTAAAGTTACTTTTCAAATGAAAAATAAAAAAAATTTCTAAAATTTCACAGTAAACAAATAAGATACTCTTGTATCAAGTAAAAATAGAAATTGAATTTTGTAAGAAAGTCTAGGAAAAAAAATTTTCAAAAGAAACTTAATCATAAAATGTGTTAATCTATTTCTAATTTTGCAAGAAAAATTATGCAGTAGTAGAAAACTAATTCAAAATTGATTTTGGTATCCAAAATAGATTTCTATCGACAGGATTAACTAAAAATTTGGATGGAATGTAATTCTTTGACACCTTTTTAAATTGGCCTTTATGGTTTTTAAAATACCAATTCAACTTTTCAGGATAACTATTTTTCTTGTGTCGCAAACAGACAATATCACATTCTAATTTCTCAACTAAATTTTTCAGATCAATATTTTCATTTTTTAATTTAGAATTTTCTTTTTCTAATCTGCAATTAGATTTGAGCAAGTCTTTAACACCAGCATACAATTGATCATGAGGAAGAAAACAAACCTCACTTACCGGATCGCTTTCGAAAAGCGAGGTTCCTTCTTCGTTGTCGCTTTCTGATGTCTCTCCCCCTTCAACACTGCTCCCCTCTTGATGACTTGCCATCAGCGCAAGTCCCGCGTACTCTTGAACTTCTGATTCGTCCGACGAGGTCTCGTCCCAGGTGGCCTTCAATGCCTTCTTTTTCTTTGGCTGGTTTTTGATTTTGGGACACTGATCTTTTAGGTGTCCCTCCTCGTTGCAGTTGTAGCATCGGACAGTTCGTTTCTTCGGAGACCGCCTTTTCTTCTGCATTCTCGAAAAGTTATTAGCTTTAAAAAAACTTTTAAACGAACTTACTATTTGCGTTGTCTCGTCGTCGGTCGAGAATTTTGACTCCTTCTCCGTTCTCCTTGTGTTTAGGGCCAGATTCTTCGTCTTTCTAGATCCTGCCCACCGAGATTCGTGTAATTCGAAAAAGGAAAACATTTCATCTAATGTACTTACCTCTAAATCTTTGGAGATGTAATAAGCATCGACGATTGAGCTCCACTCCTGGGTCCTTGGGAAGGCGTTGAGGGCGTATCGAATGGAGTCGCGATTACTTACCGATTCGCCGAGTTGGGTGAGTCCGGAGATTAGCTCCTTTATTTTGGCATGAAGTTCAGCCACCGTTTCTCCTTCCTTCATTTGCAGGTTTATCAGCTGGTTCCGGAGGAGATCCTTTCTTGTTGATTTGGCTTCAGAGGTACCCTCATGAAGTTCTAGGAACTTCTCCCATAATTCTTTTGCGGAGTGGTAGTTGCCGATCCGGTTTACCTCTTGAGTAGGCAAGACTGTTAGGAGGTGGAACTCGGCCTTACCATTGGCAACAGATTCCGACTGCTCCTTCTTATTCCACAAGCTTTCTTCTTTTTCATCCCCGTTCGCATCTTTAGGAACTGCAAAACCATATTTTATTGATAAAAGAATATCAAAATCTGTACGAAAAAATACCTCCATTTTTTTCTTCCAGACGGTGAAATCCCCTTCGAATTTAGGTGGATGAATGTGCGCGCCGGCCATCGTCTTGTTGCTTTCTCAGGCGATTAGTCCTTCAAAAGCGAACCCGCTTTGATACCACTTGTAGGATCGGGTCGACCGGCTAGAGGGGGGTGAATAGATGGTTTATTAAAAATAAGCACTAACACTCGTCTTTAAAAAAATAAACTTGGTTGCAACAGAGTCGTTGTTTCCAAGGCAGTTGATGCTCAAACAGAAACTCCTTAAGGCGGAGAAGCCTTTACAGTTGTAGCACAGAGAAAGCTTAGAGAGAAAGAGAGTTTACAACTCAATGAATTAATTGACTCTGAATCTCTAAGCCTATTTATAGGTTGAGTGATACGATCTTAATCGTTGATACAAGATTGAATTTCATCTTGATCGTAAATAACCTTTGACCGAGCATCTTGCATGAAGATGAGGCTTTAATTGCTGGGGATGGTTGTTGACCGAGCCCCATGCATTAAGATGAGGCTTTAACCTTAATTGCCGTTGCCGATTGAGGCTTTAATCGCTGTTGCCGAAAAGCCATCCTATTGCAGTTGCCGAAAAGCCATCCTTTTTTTGACTGAGCATGCATCCACGTAAAAACTTAATTGCCGTTGCCGAAAAGCCATCCTTTTTTTTTTTGACTGAGCATGCATCCAACGTAAAAACTGAAGTTAAGATAAACTTTAATTAGATTAAAGTTTACGTAAAAGAAATAAAAGATAGATTAAAGTTTACGTAAAAGAAATAAAAGAAAGTTTAAATTGAAACTTTAAATAAAGTTTTAATATAATTAAAACTTTATTATTTTAATTATAGTTAAATGTTGACTTGATAAAAGTCAACTTAGTTGACTTTTTGTCAAACCGTCGATTGGGTGATTTCCGGCCAACCGGAGTTAGGTTCACCCGAACCCGACTCTGGCCTTTCGCCCCTCAAGCGTCCTTCCTCTAGGCTTCTCGTCCCTCGGACACCGCGCACGTCCTTCTCGCTCCACCGGTGTACTCTTCCGTAGCTTCCGCGTCCCTCGGATTGCACCGAGCCCGTCGGCTCGTTTTCCCGCGCAATCCTTCTCGTCCGCCACGTCTTACGCTCGACTTCCTCTGTACCTAAGCTCCTGCACACTTAGCAGAGGGATCAGTAAACCAACAGGACCTAACCTAACTTGGTTGATCACATCAAAACCAACCGGGGCACCAACAGCAATTAGATGTTAATAGCTCATCATTTAACCGAAATAAGAGAAAGGTTCCTTCCGAGATGAACCAAACATATCTTAGGCATCTAAGGCTTGGTCGTATTAACCTTAATAGGATTCAAAGGTTGATAACCAATGGGCTCTTGGGTTCATTGGTGGTGGAAAACTTCCCAACTTTTGAATCTTGCTTGGAAGGTAAGATGACCAAGAGGCCTTTCAAGGCCGAGGGGTATAGAGCCAAAGATGTGATAGAATTGGTTCATTCTGATTAGTGTGGTCCTATGTTTATTCAGGATAGAGGTGGCCTTGAATATTTCGTCTATTTTATAGACAATTATACAAGGTAAAGATATGTTTACTTAATGTACCATAAGTCTGAATCTTTGATTAGTTCAAAGAGTTCAAGGCTGACGCGGAGAAACATCAAGGTAAAAGTATCGTAACACTATGATCAGATCGTGGTGGCAAGTGTAAGATGTGTATACTGAAAGACATGAATTTCTTTATATGAATATCTTCATTTTAAAAAGATAATCACAACTATACTAGGTGATTGTTTATATTAGCACATGCATGAAGTCTAATTGCTTTGCATTGTAGATAACGTGGTGTGTGGTGTCACACGGAAGATCATGTTATCAGTTCCTTGCTTAGTATAAATAATGGCTCACAACCGAAATAGAATTGGACAAGCCATCGGGATAGTTGTAGTGTAATTAGGTGTGGTTGGTCTTGACCATAGAATTACACTAGTGTGCTTTGAGTACATTGAGCAGGACCAAAACCTGAGGTTGTCCAATTTGTACTGACTCAATAATTGGATAGGACCTCAAGATTATATTATGGAGTACGATCCCTTAATCCCGATATAATAACGGGCATATATTATTAATTATTATTTTTTTAATTTATCAATGAGCGAGATCTATTCTATTAGATCAATAGGCCCGGTAAGTTGGGAGATAATATTAATAATATGATGTGCTGTTGATTATTGATGGAATCCATGTCTTGGTGAGTCGGGTTGATAATGCCCCCTTGATGAGCTCGAAAGGTTCATCATGCTAAACCCTGCAGGTGGCTTTGATCCGGCATGATGATAAGGTTGAGTGGTACTAGTCAAGGATCCAGAGGTTAATTAATTTGAATTATCAGTAATTTAAATTAATTAATGGGCATTCGATATCTTAAACACAGGGGATGGACGACTCGTAATATGTGGAGCCCATATGAAAATATGGGGGTTGGTGAGGAAGTTCAACTAAGATCCTTTAGTGGAATGAATCTTAGTTAATGGATCAGGTTTAGATCCATTGGTGGGCCAAGAACCAACTCCTCCTCTTGGTCCCTACCTTAGCCCTATAAATACCCTAGGAGATCATGATACCAAGGCTTGATCAATCCAATAGGAAAACCCTTGGCCTCTCTCTAATTTTTCCTCTCCCTCTCCTCTCTCTCCTAAGGCGCCGACGCAACTCAAGAGGAGGGAACTCTCTCCTCTTGTTCTCCATCTCTCTTCTCTCAGTGAGGGTCACAAGGTAGGGAAGGAGCTTCCTCTCCTACAGATCATGGCTGGAGCCACCTTGAGAGGATTGAGGAGTGGTCGGCGGTGGAGAGAAGGCGCAAGGTGCGCCGACGGCAAAAGGAAAAAGGAAGGAGGTTGGCGACGGGTTTGGGAAGAAGTAGTTGCTTCTTCTCCCTTCTTCATCCACTTCTTCACCTTCCTCTGTCTTCTCCAGTGAGAGGGTGTGCTGCCGAAGCTCTTTGGAGCCCTTAGAGTGGTTGGCGGCTCTAGCAAAAGAGAGAAGAGGCTTGGAAGGTGGAAACCCTAAGTCTAGGGTTTCGACTAGAGAAGGAAGATGGTGTTTGGAGGCCTTGGTGATCTCAGTTCGTGGTAGATCGTCGCCCACATGATGTCCGGGGAGGGAGGGACATAAGGTAGAAGACCGCGAGATGATCGGAAAGGTATATCTCTTCCCAAAGCTCCTTGATTGTCCTTATGTCATTATGTGCCTAGTTTTGTTTGTCTCATCATTTCATGTTAGTTTATTATTTTGATTTTGTATCATAGCCAATAATTTTCTAACTGGACCCCGACCATAAACACAAAAGTCGGCGATCCACTCGTCGCCTTTTCCACGGTCGAACGGTCAAGCAAATTACAAGGCTGATTTTTGTAATTGGCCGAGTTGTAATTTGGATCGTTCGATACGACACGAGATGGCCGTTGGGAGACGGGTCTCCATTCGGATTAATTTTTAATCTGTAGACATGGAGAGGTCTCTTAGAACGACCAAGTATTCACTTATGAAACCCGCCAAGCCATACCCAACAGCAAGTACCTCTTGGGAGAGGTTTAGGACTTACTTATCAGAGGTTGGGAGTCAATCCCAATTGACTACACCTGGTACGCACCAATAGAACGGTGCAGCAGAAAGAAGGAAAATGACTCTTATGGTGATGGTTAGGATAATGATGAGCTGCTCCGAGTTGCCGAATTCGTTCTGGGGATATGCTCTGGAAACGACAGCGTACATACTTGATACCATCTGGGTTAGTACTCTCTACTCCCATAGAAGTGTGGACTAGGTGAGAGCCTAGTCTAAGACATATTCAGATTTGAAGTAGTTTAGCACATGTGCTGAAGGGAGATACTGATAAGTTAGAATCTCGTACAGAAGTGTGTCTTTTCGTAGGCTATCCTAGAGGGACGAAAGGTGGTCTGTTCTATAGTCTTAAGGATCGGAAGGTAATCGTTAGCACGAATGCCAGATTTATAGAAGAATACTATGTGATGAACCACAAGCTCATGAGTAGACTAGTTCTTGAAGAATTAAGAGGGGACGTTGATAAGTACCATTTTATTGATTATTTTAGTTGCTAAAATCCATGTTTGACCCATGTTTTACTTGCTTAATTGTGAAATTACCCTAGGTTTTAGAATTTGCTTTTATTTTGGACTTAATTGCAAATCTTTACATATTTGGATTATTTAGCCACTAAATTTTTGATCTATTTTTGTAGGCATGAAAGGTTCATGGACCTAGGGCATACTGGGTCAAACTTGAGTCGGAAGTGGACCCGGATCGAGTTATCGAGCTTCGGATTAATCCGGGCCGTCCGATTCAAAAGCGGCTAGATCTGAGCCATCTGGGACCATCTGAAGCAATCCAAGCTAGGGTTAGGGCTGATCAAGCACTCTGATCAAGATCTGAAGGTTTCATCCCAATCAGAGCTAAATCAACCGTTGGATCAAGCTCAGAGGGTTCTAGATCGTCCATTCAAGGATTAGGTTGATCGGGACCATCCATTGCAAATCTAGAGGATCCGAGCTACCACGAGGCAGATCCTGACCCTTGATCAACATCTGGAAAGTTTGGGTCAGATCGGATGAAGATCAATCGTTGGATTCCCTCAAATTAATCTGGGCCGTCCATTCTTATGTATTTAATCAAATTTCACCCGCAGCTCAGCTTCGTCGCATCTCCGCCGCAAGCTTGCTTCTTCCTCAGCATTTCTTCTTCGTTTCTTCAGTAGTTCTTCAATCCAAGGGGCGCGACCACCTCATTTCTGCATTTAGATCAAGTTCGAGGTCACCGGGGAGAGTAATCCGTGGAGGTTTCAGCTCGGAATTGGGCAAGAACAGAGCTGAGTGAGGGTTTCCTCAGCTCTGCATTTGGTTGCTTTGATTTCGGTTTTGTCCAGTTCTACATCAGTCCAAGCTATCTGGAGGGGTCTCGGATAAGCTTGGATCATTCCCGCACCTTCATTTCAATCAGACAAGGTTGAATTGAAGAAATCTATTGGGTTTTCCATCTTGAACAGAGTTTGAACTGAAATGGATCACAGATTTAGTTCCCCAGTGAATTGCTGAGCTTAGGGGTTCGAGGCTAGCCCTTACGTGACGAACAAGGAGATCTTGAGCTAATGGAGTGATTGGGGTTTAGATTTCTTGTTGTAATTTCAGTTTGTAGCTGTAATTTCCATTACTGCCTTTTGTTTCGTTTCTGTCTTTGTATCAGATTAGTTAACTTCGTTTACTGAATTATTCCAGCTTAAATTAGGGTTCAATCTTTAAGTTAAGTAGTTAGGGAATTGTTTAGTGAACATTTGGTTTCAATTTCAGTTGATTTCCTATTTTAGTTCTTGCGTATCAGCTGCGTATCATTTCTGCAATTTCATTAGCTGTTGCGTATCAGCTCGATAGTTGCGTACCAATTTGTAGTGTAGTGTTTCTGCATTTTATATTAATTAGCTTAGACTTTCTGCAATCTTATTTGAATATTAGTTTGGAGTATTCGATTCCAATTTGCTTTGTTGTTTTGCGTTTAGAGGCTGATTGCATTGCTGAATTCTGTTTTCCATTTGTCTGAATTCCTGCATTCGATTTCTGAAATCTGCATTCATTCCTGTTTCATTTTGTTTCTGAGTTAAAATTAGTTGTTTACAATAGCTTGATTCAATTGCAATAAGTCTTCTGTGAATTAGTCTTTATATGCTTGCAGAATGTTGGATCATTTCTGAAACTTAAGAATTTTGTATCAAGTTAACTGGGCAGTGCTTGCATTCGGATTGTGTCTGAATTGGCATCACCATTCCTGCAAATCAACTTCAGTTCTGAACACTTGCTTCAGTTCAGTTACCTGAGATTCTAATCTTCATTTCTGCAAGTTTATTCCAGTTCTGAGATCGTGATCCATTTTTGATTGCTTCCGAAATTCAGTTCCATTCCTTCTGTCTTTCAGTTTCAACTCTACATTGTGTATCAAGCTGCAAGTCAGCTGCTAATTTCCGAATTTGTGCCAAGTAACCGTGGGTTCTTTTTCAAGCTTTTCCAAACTTAAACGAGGGACTCGAACTCAGCTTGCCCTAATCGTTTGTCTGCAATGGAATTAGACTGCATTTTCTGTAAACTGTTTCTGCCTTGAAAGTTGCTGAATTGTTTCTGAATTTTGTTGCTGAATTTTATCCTCCAAACTTGCGTATCATTGTATTGTAGATTACCTGTCCAATCTTAATCGATTTGTTGCAGTTGTTGAATTGTTAGAATTAGTTGGCACACCACATCAGCTTTGGCACATAAACTACCTTCTCTTGGCAGGAAATCTATTTTCCTTTTTAATTCTGCACCTTGTATCACATGGAGTTTTAGCATTGATTGGTGATAAGTTGGATGCAACTTCAAAGCAGGCTATTGTGTTTAAAAGAGATTGTTTTTCATCTGCATTGTTTCTGAACTCCAAGTCTCAATTTTGCATATTAGTTTGTAATAGCTTGCATTGTGAATCAAGTGAAGTTTCACATTGACTTTATATAAGTTTGGTCACGGATTGCTTAACAGTTGGTTGTTTGAGTTTTAGTTTATGAGATTAAACATGATCTTTAGTGTGTTCATTGCATTCGCTATTAGTTTCATGCTCCAATGTTGCAAATCTACCTTGGCTTAATTAAGTTCTTAAGTGGTTGAGTTCATGGATTGCCATTACTTTGTTTAAGTTGCTGGGTTAAGTTTCTTCCTTTTCTTTGTGCTTTCATTTCTATTTGCAATCCAATCCCACATTGTATTTGAAACCCAAAAATATCAACGACACATAAACACGAGCTCGAATCAAACAAACTCTCAACTAGCCCTAGGAAAAATACGACCTATGGTCCCTTTACTACGTTTTCATATTTTGATTGCAAAATGGGTTTCCAGTATTTTATATATATCTAAATTTGATGACCCACACATTTCGTGACAACCTAACACCTAGTATTTGGGTCCATCAAATTTTTGGCGCCGTTGCCGGGGAATGCAACTAGTTGAGTTGTTTGATTTTTGCTTGTGTGCTTATGGGCATATCATTTGATTCTATTTTCTTGTGCTTTATCTTTTGTATATGGTTGCTGCCATTTTTCTTGTTTGTTGTGTGATAGGGCTGTAAGATCAAGATGTTTTCAGATCAGGACATCAAAATGTTTTCAACGGAACAATCAGAGATAAAAGAGGCATTGATGGAGTTGAAATGTTGGTGTAAGGTGTTGGAATACCAACAAAGAAATAAAACGCATTCATCTACTTACCAGAGGCCGATTCAACCTACATTTCATCCACCTCAACCCCAATTTCAGCAGCCAAATCAAGACTTTCAACAGCCCTATTCAAATTTTCAGCAAACAAATCAGTTTTTTTAGCCACCATTACAACAATTCCAGCAACCACAACAATTCCAGCAGCTACCACAGCAATTTCAACCGCAATTCCAACAATTTCAGCAAGATCTTCAGCCAAGTCTACCAAATTTTCAGCAAACTCAGATTGGGCAGCCACAATTCCAGAATTTTGAGCAACCATTTCAGCAATTCCATCACCAATTTCAGCAACCTTATCAACAAGATCAGTCACCTTTTCAAGGAATTCAACAAGGTTACCAAGATAATTTGAATTTCCAGCAACCATATCAATTTCCACAGCAATTTCAGCCATGCAACCAGAATTTTCAGCCTCCATTTCAACAAATTCAGCAAGATTTTCAATCAAGTCAAAATTTTCAGCAAGATTTTCAATCAAGTCAGAATTTTCAGCCTCCATTTCCAACCATTTCAGACTTTCCAGAATCAAAATCAGAGTGGATTTCAACCTTCACAGCAAAATTTTCCACCAAACGATCAGAATTTTCAGCCACCAATTCAGAGTTTTCAATTCCAGAATCAGAATTTTCAGCAACCAATCCAATCTTCCAACCAACAATTTCAGCCCTATGATCAGAGTTTCCAGAATCATAATTTTCAGCCATCTCCACCAAGTTGTGAACCAACTTTTCAGCAATTTAATCAGCCTATTCAACCGTTTTATCAACCCCCACAGTCTCAATTTCAGACTTCACAGCCTACTTACAGTTTTGAGCAGCCTTATGCTACATTTCAAGGCCAACAGGAGTTCCACACCAATCAAGGAGGCTTTGAGAATCCTAATGAGAGTGAGGCTCAACAACAAAGGCTGGAGGAGATGTTTCAACAAGTCATACAACAACAGCAAAATTTTCAAGAACAACAAAAGCTTTACGACATCGGAGGACGCCTTGAAAAATTGGTTGATCAATTGAATCAGATAAAAGCCCAAAGATCAGAACAATTATCTTCTCAAGCTACTCTTAATTCTGAGGGGTATGATGGTGATCTAACTTTGGGAAATGAAGAGGTTGTGTCAAGTTTAAACACTCCAAATGCCGAATTTCCTGAAAAAATTTCAGCATTCCATTTTGCCACTCAAAACAGCCCCGGAGTTGATTTTATATCAGTTCAAGGTGACCCTAGTGCATGGCCAAGTCCTTCTTCAAGTGATCTTGCAATTTTGGTGGAAGAAGAAGAATAATACATCAAAAATAGGGCACCTACAGCATGCATTCCTCCTGAAGTTCTTGTTCAAAATTCATTTCCAAATTTTTCAGCTCAAGAAGAAGAAACTGAAGCTCCACAGGACCATTCTCATCTTTTATTGTATGATGATAGTATTATTGATGGTCCTAATTTTTCTGATATTGTTGTGGCAGATATTACTGAGGAAACATGTACGGGAGATGATTCCACAGGTGTAGGGGATTGCACTAAGCCCCAGGGACCACCACAAGATTCAGAGGATGAACCAGAAAGTGTAGGGACTTGCATGGTGGAAGCAAGAACCTAAGGATCACCTGTTTTAGTTGAGTGTCCACTAGAACCTGAACCTGAAGTGGAGCTCGAACATGATCAGGAGGAGAACACGGATACATCTACTCTTGTAGAACCTCCAGGTATTCTTCAGCACGCTCAGGTAAGTATTTATCCTCTTTGTTTAGAAAAATTCAAAAAGGTACCTAGTGCTGACTTTATTGGTTATGATGAATTTATTGATATACCTTGTGTAGAAACTGCTTGTGAAAATCCAATAGAGGTACCAAAAATTGATTTCATTGGTCGTAATGCATTACTTGATACATCTCTTGTAGATATGGATTGCGGAAAAATTTTAGAGGCACCTATAATTGATGTTGTTTTTTATGATGAATCTCTTGATACCTCTTTTGTGGATATGGAATGTGAAAAATTTTTAGAAGTGCCTGAAATTGATGTTATTTATTGTGATGAATCTCTTGCTATATCTTATGCTGAGGTTGAATGTGAAAAACTTATGGAGGTATCTGAGTTTGATTTTATTGGTTGTAACACATTGCTTGATACATCCTTGATGGAAAATAATTGTGATATTTCTATTGAAGTGCCAAAAATTGATTGCTTTGTTTGTGATGAGTTCCTGGATGCAAATTTTGTAAGAAATAATTGTGAAAAATTCATTGAGATACCAAAAATTGATTTAATTGGATGTGATACAGTTTTGGATACATTTCATGCAGAGACTGATATTATTTCATTCCTTCCTTACCCTGCACGCTTGAGAGAGGTATTACATTGTTTTGCAGGGTCCAGAAGACTACTGGAGTGGGTGCTCCATCTGAATAGACTCCAGCCTCCTGGAAAATCTTTCAAAAGACATCAAGAAGGAGGAGTTGATTGTACTGTAATTCGAAGCACTCCACCTCTTACATGGGTCTTGTACCTGAATTGCCTGCGGCCACCTGAGAAATTTTTTGTAAAGTTTAAGTATGGGGGAGTCCTAATTCTCTCAGCCACCCATGTTCCTCCACTACCACGATGGAGGATACTTCTTGATAGACTCCGTCCACCAGAAATAAAAGGAGAGTTTGTTCTTTCTTGTATTTTCTTTTATTGCATGTTTCATTTTTACACCTTCTAGAAGTAGAATTTTCTTTTAAATTGAGTCCTTGCTAATAAATGCATAAGTACAGTAGAATGACTAGGAGTCATTGTAGATATCATTTTAGTTTTCTTGGAAATTTGTTTCTTGCATGACTAGGAATAAATGTATCCCTCTAGGTTATCTCCATAGCATTTTAGAATCTCTTGGAAAATAAATTAAATTTGGTTGTTAAAACTTAGGGTTTGAGCTAATGGATGAAATCTTGGATGCTTGAGTACTACTTTGCTTTAGATTCTTAATTGAGGACTTGAGATGAATTATTTTTGCCTAGTGAGAATTAGCCTTATATTTGTGATACACATATGTCATTGTACTCTAGAACTTGCTTAGGTTCTTTCAAAACCATATTTCGATGATTGGATCACATTTATAGAGATAAATCATTATGCTTTTCATCTCATGTCAATTTTCGTAAATTGCCCTTGTATCACTTCATTTTTCTCACTTTCCCTACCTAATCTCACTTTTTCTATGGATTTGTTTGCTTGGGATGTTTTCTTGATGCTACATTGCTCGAGTCGGACAAAGATTTAAGTGTGGGGGAGTGATTAGTGTTTTGGAAAAGTTTGGTATCAAAGAGGCATTTCATATCAAAAAAAAAAATTCTGCAATTGGAAGGGTCAAGTTAAGTTGAGTTTGGTATCAAGATCGACTGGGACGAAGTGGTTAAGGATGGAAGAAGTTGGAAATCTCAATTCCCTACTATACTTTGAAGATCTATGCAATTTTGTGCTAAGTTGAATGCGGCAGAGAAGCAAAAGAATCTGAAATGAAAGAAAAAAAAATTTCTGCAATGAGCTAAACAATGGCACGCAAGAAAGAAAAGAAAAAAAAATAAAGCCAAATCTGATCCAATGCAGAACTTTTGTGCCAAAACAGAAATTTTCGTGCAGATTAGTGAGTGAAGTGTAGCTGGACTGACCTGAGCTGGAACTGCATTGGGGTGCAACAAAACTACTCACCTTAGCTGCGAATCAGTTGGTTTTCACTTCTGCAAGGGTTTTAGCTACTTAATTCTGAATTGTATCAAGTCAACAGCAGTTTTTACTGAATTTTATCTGAACACTAGACTAGAGAGCTTGATCTCAGTTGTTTGATTTGAATCTGAATTCAATGGGCTGATTCTCGGCAGAAGGTCTCCTGCAAAGTATCGAATGTGAAGAAGAGAAGGGAAACACAAGGAAAGGAAGCTGAGCAGAAGTTGAACATAAGCTGAGAAAACCTGGAGCTAAGAAAAATCTGGGCCAAAAGAAAAGAATGCTATGACACCATGTTTTTTTGGCCACCCTGATTGCAGCTGATTGTAGCTGCTATTTACTATAGAAATCAGAAACAGCTTGGCATCAAATGTTGAAATGCAGCTGTATAAATTCAAGTGCTTCTGCAAATTGAATCTAAACTGATCTGAATTGAAAGTGAAACAGTTTTTGCTGACAAGGATTAAGAACAAGTCCATCAACCAGCCAGCCATTAGAAATCTGAAGAGCAGCAGGTTAGTTGAAGTTAAGTGCCGAAATCTGATCAGGCAGTGCTGGAATTCAAACCTGAAAATGATCTGTGCAGATCAGTACCAACCTGAAAATGATTGTGTGGTGGATGGAATTCAAACATGCTGAGCAGAAATTTTCAAGTGAAACAATTGAGTCTCCACTACGATTTGGTGTTAGGATTAAATGTGTGACTGCTGTGAAGAAATCAAAGAGTTGCCAGGTCTGAAATCCATTGACTGCTGTAAAAAATTTTCAGACACATATTAAAGGAAGATTCAAGAAGAGAGTAGCTATTCATTGGAAGCTCACGGCAATGCTGAGTTGAAGCTGATTCTGATAGGAATTTAAAAGAAAAACACATAAGGACTGAACAAGCAGCTGACCATTTAAAGTAGAGAAAGAAGAAAAACAGTTCGGAAGCAAGGTTGAAGTTTCGACCATTTAAAAGAAAAGAGAAGGAGATAAAGTGGCACACAAATGAAGACTTGGCACTATAAAATCATTGAAGTTTCTCTCATCCGAATTAAAAGCTTTGCGCCTCTACAAGTCTACCCTTGCTAGAGGATAAAAGAAGAAAAGAAAAAATCAGAAAAGAGAAGAAAGAAGCAAAGTTGGTACGCAAGGTGGAAGATTGGCACATTGAAACCAACCAAGTTTTCTTCATCCAAATCAAAGGAATTATTCAAGTTTGACTTCACCACACTTTTGAATTCACTAAAGGACTGATAAGAGAAGCACAGTACAGTGGAAACATCCTTGAGCACTCAAGTCTTCCACTCCATCAATTTTCTATTTCCTTGGCTTTTATTCCACTCCTTACCATTTTCTATGTTTTCATTTGTTTTTGTAGATGTTGATCCTAATCATAAATAATGGTGGAGAGTAGATAATAAGCAAGCCTATGGTAGTGCAAGAAGCATGTGTGTTTGAGTGAGCTCCACTTCCATCATCAACATAGAACTTAAGAAGAGAGCCACCAAAATTTTCCTTGAAAGGCTAGTGAGTTAAATTCATCTCAATGACTCATGAAGGATGAAAAGGCTAAGTTGTTGATTTAAGGACGAGATAATAATCCATAGAGCTTAGATTTTTGAGAATTGACAACCTTAGGTAATTTTTTTCATTTACTTCTAAATTTTGCTTGAGAAAGCCAAAGGGATACATACTTAGTAGTTTCGCGAGACGCTAAAGCTTAAGTGTGGGGGAGTTGATAAGTACCATTTTATTGATGATTTTAGTTGCTAAAATCCATGTTTGACCCATGTTTTACTTGCTTAGTTGTGAAATTACCCTAGGTTTTAGAATTTACTTTTATTTTGGACTTAATTGCAAATCTTTACATATTTGGATTATTTGCCACTAAATTTTTGATCTATTTTTGTAGGCATGAAAGGTTCATGGACCTAGGGCATACTGGGTAAAACTTGAGTCGGAAGTGGACCTGGATCGAGTTATCAAGCTTTGGATTAATCCGGGTCGTTCGATTCAAAAGCGGCTAGATCTGAGCCATCTGGGACCATCTGAAGCAATCCAAGCTAGGGTTAGGGCTGATCAAGCACTCTGATCAAGATCTGAAGGTTTCATCCCAATCAGAGCTAAATCAACCGTTGGATCAAACTCAGAGGGTTCTAGATCGTCCATTCAAGGATTAGGTTGATCGGGACCATCCATTGTAAATCTGGAGGATCCGAGC
The DNA here is from genome assembly GCA_024364735.1 of Boesenbergia rotunda. Taxonomy (NCBI): domain Eukaryota; kingdom Viridiplantae; phylum Streptophyta; class Magnoliopsida; order Zingiberales; family Zingiberaceae; genus Boesenbergia; species Boesenbergia rotunda. The sequence goes on from JAGFNQ010008237.1 coordinate 83,003, forward strand.
TACCACAAGGCAGATCCTGACCCTTGATCAACATCTGGAAAGTTTGGGTCAGATCGGACGAAGATCAGTCGTTGGATTTCCTCAAATTAATCCGGGTCGTCCATTCTTATGTATTTAATCAAATTTCACCCGCAGCTCAGCTTCGTCGCGTCTCCGCCGCAAGCTTTCTTCTTCCTCAGCATTTCTTCTTCGTTTCTTCAGTAGTTCTTCAATCCAAGGGGCGCGACCACCTCATTTCTGCATTTAGATCAAGTTCGAGGTCACCGGGGAGAGTAATCCGTGGAGGTTTCAGCTCGGAATTGGGCAAGAACAGAGCTGAGGCAAGAACAGAGCTGAGTGAGGGTTTCCTCAGCTCTGCATTTGGTTGCTTCGATTTCGATTTTGTCCAGTTCTACATCAGTCCAAGCTATCTGGAGGGGTTCTCGGATAAGCTTGGATCATTCCCGCACCTTCATTTCAATCAGACAAGGCTGAATTGAAGAAATCGATTGGGTTTTCCATCTTGAACAGAGTATGAGCTGAAATGGATCGCAGATTCAGTTCCCCAATGAATTGCTGAGCTTAGGGATTCGAGGCCAGCCCTTGTGTGACGAACAAGGAGATCTTGAGCTAATGGAGTGATTGGGGTTTAGATTTCTTGTTGTAATTTCAGTTTGTAGCTGTAATTTCCATTACTGCCTTTTGTTTCGTTTTTGTCTTTGTATCAGATTAGTTAACTTCGTTTACTGAATTGTTCCAGCTTAAATTAGGGTTCAATCTTTAAGTTAAGTAGTTAGGGAATTGTTTAGTGAACATTTGGTTTCAATTTCAGTTGATTTCCTATTTTAGTTCTTGCGTATCAGCTGCGTATCATTTCTGCAATTTCATTAGCTGTTGCGTATCAGCTCGATAGTTGCGTACCAATTTGTAGTGTAGTGTTTCTGCATTTTATATTAATTAGCTTAGACTTTCTGCAATCTTATTTGAATATTAGTTTGGAGTATTCTATTCCAATTTGCTTTGTTGTTTTGCGTTTAGTGGCTGATTGCATTCCTGAATTCTGTTTTCCATTGTCTGAATTCCTGCATTCGATTTCTGAAATCTGCATTCATTCCAGTTTCAGTTTGTTTCTGAGTTAAAATTAGTTGTTTACAACAACTTGATTCAATTGCAATAAGTCTTCTGTGAATTAGTCTTTATATGCTTGCAGAATGTTGGATCGTTTCTGAAACTTAAGAATTTTGTATCAAGTTAACTAGGCAGTGCTTGCATTCGGATTCTGTCTGAATTGGCATCACCATTCCTGCAAATCAACTTCAGTTCTGAACACTTGCTTCAGTTCAGTTACCTGAGATTCTAATCTTCATTTCTGCAAGTTTATTCCAGTTCTGAGATCGTGATCCATTTTTGATTGCTTCCAAAATTCAGTTCCATTCCTTCTGTCTTTCAGTTTCAACTCAGCATTGTGTATCAAGCTGCAAGTCAGCTGCTAATTTCCGAATTTGTGCCAAGTAACCGTGGGTTCTTTTTCAAGCTTTTCCGAACTTAGACGAGGGACTCGAACTCAGCTTGCCCTGATCGTTTGTTTGCAATGGAATTAGACTGCATTTTCTGCAAACTGTTTCTGCCTTGAAAGTTGCTGAATTGTTTCTGAATTTTATCCTGCAAACTTGCGTATCATTGTATTGGTAGATTACCTATCCAATCTTAATCGATTTGTTGCAGTTGCTGAATTGTTAGAATTAGTTGGCACACCACATCAGCTTTGACACATAAACTGCCTTCTCTTGGCAGGAAATCTATTTTCCTTTTTAATTCTGCACCTTGTATCACATGGAGTTTTAGCATTGATTGGTGATAAGTTGGATGCAACTTCAAAGCAGGCTATTGTGTTTAAAAGAGATTATTTTTCATCTGCATTGTTTCTGAACTCCAAGTCTCAATTCTGCATATTAGTTTGTAATAGCTTGCATTGTGAATCAAGTGAAGTTTCACATTGACTTTATATAAGTTTGGTCACGGATTGCTTAACAGTTGGTTGTTTGAGTTTTAGTTTCTGAGATTAAACATGATCTTTAGTGTGTTCATTGCATTCACTATTAGTTTCATGCTCCAATGTTGCAAATCTACCTTGGCTTAATTAAGTTCTTAAGTGGTTGAGTTCATGGATTGTCATTACTTTGTATAAGTTGCTGGGTTAAGTTTCTTCCTTTTCTTTGTGCTTTCATTTCTATTTGCAATCCAATCCCACATTGTATTTGAAACCCAAAAATATCAACGACACATAAACACGAGCTCGAATCAAACAAACTCTCAACTAGCCCTAGGAAAAATACGACCTTTGGCCCCTTTACTACGTTTTCATATTTTGATTGCAAAAAGGGTTTCCAGCATTTTATATGTTGATGCAGTCTGGCCCGGTTGTTGTTTTGGTGTTTGACAATGATTTAAGTTTGGTTGAGCGAATTTGGGTTAAAGTCCTGGTCAGGGACTGAAAAGTCCTAATTCGGAAGAGGTGGGTGAAAAGTCCTAGCTTGGAGAGCTAGGTGAAAAGTCCTAGCTTGGAGGGCTAGGTGAAAAGTCCTAACTTGGAGGGTTAGGTGAAAAGTCCCATCTTGGAGAGTTAGGTGAAAAAGTCCTGGCTTGGAGGGTCAGGTCCTAGCTTGGAGGGCTAGGTTTGGAATGTCCTAATCCGGAAGAGTTAGGTGAAAAATCCTAGCTTGGAGGGCTAGGTGAAAAGTCCTAACTTGGAGGGTTAGGTGCAAATTCCCAACTTGGAGGGTTAGGTGAAAAATCCTTAGCTTGGAGGGCTAAGGTGGATGAAATCCTAGCTTAGAGAGCTAGGTTGGAGCCCCTGGATCGGTCTGGTGACCGATCAGGGAGATTGGCATGGTGCTCCTGTAGCGACCCCGCCTTCTCTACCTTAGACGGACCGCTACTTGTCTACTTCTTGACTCTAATGCACGACTAAAAATGCGGAACTTTCTCTATATATATATATATTTTTTGTATTCAATCTATCTAAAAATGATATTCTAACTTTAATAGTCATGCATGATACAATGGCACATTACTAGCAATTCTAACCATTTAAACTCATCACACAAGGTTCTATAACATTACTAAAGCACTATGGAATATGCATGCAACTTTTCTAAGCATATTTAAAGCAATAAGGCTTAATTCGAAACTAACAACATCTTGGCACATGCAATAATATTTCTAGAACTTCATAGAATGTAAATCTTACTTTTCTACCGAATTTACAAGCATTTTAAGCACAATTAGGACCTAGTCCAAAAGGGAATAATAATAAGCTCAAGAATAAGTCTAAAATGCAATGTATCCACATGTTAAACTACTCATGCCCTTGCTCATCTAGTGCATTCACAAAAGTATGCATACTAATTGAAATGACATGGAATCTTCATTCTACAAAATTGAGCATGTAAAACTATCCGAAGCATAAAAGTTTAATAAACTCCATAACACAATAACTTGGAATTTGGAAATCTTAAACATTGCATTTCAAATAAGCTAAACTGTCTCGTCCCAAGGATCTCTCCAAGGTCAGCCACCACACACACGTCACTCAGCACCGCCTCGTCGCCTTCCTTCAGAATTGCTTGTCTTTACCTTTACCTGCAGTAAGAGGAAATGCAACTAATAAGCATAAAGCTTAGCAAGTACTATCTAGCTCACAAAATCTCGAAATGTGCAGGCATACTTTTTAAACAATATGAAATCACATGAGATACTTTTATGCTTAAAAGAAACACCAAAACATGTATCACTCAAAACATGCATACTCAAGCATTAATAAGTCTTAACTCACTTTCTCTTGGCTTAACGTGAAACTTTAGCAATTCTTTAACTTTAAATCTTTCTTTAACTTTTAGAAAACTTCTTTAAACTTTAGAAAAACTTTGCTAAAGCATATACTTGAAAATAATACTCACTTGGATCCACTTAAGACGTAAGTACCATCTTATGCGCGTTCCCTAAAAGGTTGGGGTAGCGAGCCACCAATCCTAATAGAGCAGACCTTGGTCTACCAGGGCCAAGACCTTGGAATTGGACACCTGGATTTCTTTAACGACGCCCTTGGACGCCGGGTACTGGCCTTAGAAAATAAAATACTTACTTTTTCTTATCTTGAATGCCTTGGCATTTTCACGAGCACCTTGTGTGCCCAAATCCCTAAGTCTTGACTTTTGGGGATTTCTTAAGGCCTTGGCCTTTTCTTTTCTTATCTTCATCTTCTCTTTTCTTTTCTCATAAATTTTCTTGGACCCCAACCTCATTTACGAACAGCTATTAGTACACATTAACACATTAATATACTCTAATAGCGACCTTTACGAGCTCAACTATGTCATCTCTAAAAAGTCTGCTCTCAAAAATAAAGATAACTCGTACATAGATAAATTATATAAACTGCTTACAATAAAACATTCTTACTCTGTAAATCTAGCTACACAAGCTAATAAACTAAGCTGAAGAACAACATAATAGTTGCATGCAAAATCAAAAACAAAAGGGAAATTTCATTTTTTTTAACTTTCTAACGGGGAAAAACTTGCGGAAAACCGCCTCTTACTGCAGGTGAGCAGTACTTACCTTGATTTCTTGGACTTACAACCGAAATTAGACGACTAGGGCTCGGGTGAAACTTGAGATCTCTACGAACCGTCCGTGCCTACGTGTTCTCCTCGTCGAGACGAACGAAACGCTCCGCACTCCTTGCTTTTCCTTGGCCGGCGCCCCTTAGGAGAGGAGAGGAGGAAAGAAAACCTAGGTTCCCTTTTGTTTTCGCCGCCCCTCCCTCGCCCCCTTCTCGCACGCAGCCGAAAATTCTCCTCCAAGGGTTTCACGCGACTTAAGCGGGGTTTAAATACCTCTTCATGAAAAAACGTAACTACTCTATAAAATTATTTCTCTCCACCTTTTGTTGTGCTTGATACCCTAGCCCAGCTGGTCACTTGCGCGCCCTTAAGGGCTTGCTCCTCTTGTGGTCGCGAGTTCGAACCCCCTGCTGCCCTTTAAAGTTTTTCCTTTTTTAAAAATACTAAACGGACTCGGAAAATTCCATAAAAATATTCTAAAAATTCCTAAAAATATCTAGAATATTTCTAAAACATTTTTAAATAGTTCTAAGGTCTTTAAGAACTTCAATATGGAAATTTCGGGGCGTTACAATCCCCCATACCTTATAAAAAGTTCATCCTCGAACTTAAATAATTCTGGATATTTTTCTCTCATGCTGTCTTCACGTTCCCAAGTAGCTTCCTCATGCTTTTGATTCTGCCAGATGACCTTCACTAGTGGCACTTCTTTATTTCTTAATCTTTTAACTGCTTTGTCCACTATCTGTGTCGGTCTGCTCTCATAGCTAAGATCTTCTTGGATCTGTACTGACTGAGGCTGAATCACTTAGCTAGGATCGTGAATACACTTCTTTAGCATAGAGACATGAAATGTACTGTGGATAGCTGACATATCCTCTGGTAAGTCCAGCTCATATGCTACCTTACCAACTCTCTTTATGATCTTGTAGGGTCCTATGTAGCGAGGACTTAGCTTGCCCTTTTTGCCAAATCTCATCACTCCCTTCATAGGAGCGACCTTGAGGAATACTGAATCTCCAACTTGGAATTCCAGTGGCCTACGGCGTGTGTCAGCATAACTTTTCTGTCTACTCTGGGCAGTCTCAATCCTCTGGCGGATCGTCTGGATAGCCTGAGTGGTCTCATCTACCAGCTCAGTCTGACTGCCTAGTCCTGACTCCATCTCTTTCTTCTCACCAGCTTCTTGCCAGCATATGGGTGATCTGCATTTCCTGTCATATAATGCTTCATAAGGTGCCATTTTAATAGTGGCCTGATAGCTATTGTTGTAGGCAAATTCAGCTAAACACAGGTACTTGCACCAACTGCCTTTAAAATCTAGTGCACAGGCCCTGAGCATATCTTCTAAAATTTGATTTACTCTTTCTGTCTGTCCATCAGTCTGGGGATGGAAGGCCGTGCTGAATTTAAGTCTGGTGCCTAGTGCGTGCTGAACACACTCCCAGAAGTGAGAGACAAAGCGCCCGTCTCTGTCAGAAATGATAGACTTCGGAACTCCATGAAGCCTGATCACCTCTTTCACATATAACTGCGCCAAATGCTCTACTGAGTGCGACACCTTGATGGCTAGGAAGTGGGCAGACTTGGTCAATCTGTCCACTATCACCCAAATCGCATCATGTCCATGGGTGGTTCTTGGAAGACCTGTGATAAAGTCCATGGATATTTCTTCCCACTTCCACTCTGGAATGGGAAGTGGCTGTAGAACTCCTCCTGGTCTCTGGTGCTCTGCCTTGACTCTCTGGCAGGTCAAGCAGGTACTGATATATCTGGCCACGTCTCGCTTGAGTCCAGACCACCAGAATCTTTTCCTTAGATCTTGATACATCTTGGTGGAACCTGGATGCATCGAATAAGGAGTACTGTGGGCTTCTTCCAAGATGCACTTTCTCAGTTCCTCATCATTGGGGACGCAAAGGCGGTCTCCAAGGTAGAGGATGCCACTGTCTGATACTCGAAACTCTAAATTTTCTGCCTCTTGGATCCCCTGCTTGATCTTCTGGATCTTTGGGTCTTGATCTTGCTTTTCTTGTATATCTATAAGTAGGGTTGACTCTAGGGTCAATGCAGAAAATTGCCCAACCATAACCTCGACTCCAAAATCTTTTATTTCTTTCTGAAGTGGCGGAGACAGTGATGATAGGGACATCAGTGCTGCACAGGATTTCCTGCTCAGTGCATCTGCCACTTTATTAGCTTTACCTGGGTGGTAGAGGATTTCACAGTCATAATCCTTGACCAACTCTAGCCACCTGCGCTGCCTCATATTCAGATCCTTCTGAGTGAAGAAGTACTTCAAACTCTGATGGTCTGTGAAGATTCTGCACTGCACTCCATACAGGTAGTGTCTCCAGAGCTTCAGTGCAAAAACCACAGCTGCTAGCTCAAGGTCATGAGTAGGGTAATTCTTCTCATAGTCCTTGAGCTGTCTGGAGGCATATGCTATTACTTTACCGTCTTGCATGAGGACAGCTCCAAGGCCCATCTTGGATGCATCACTGTAGATGTCAAAGGCCTTGTCACCCTCTGGAACCGTCAGGATGGGAGCACTAGTCAGTCTCTTCTTCAGCTCTAGAAAACTGTGCTCGCATTTATCTGACCATTCAAACTTCTTGTTCTTTCTGGTCAAGGCTGTGAGTGGAGAGGCTATTTTGGAAAAGTCCTCTACAAATTTTCTGTAATATCCTGCCAGGCCTAAGAAACTCCTGATTTCACTGGCATTCTTGGGTCTACACCAGTTGCTGACTGCTTCTATCTTGGCTGGATCAACTTGAATGCCTTCTTTGGATACAATGTGACCTAGGAAGGTCACCTGATCTAGCCAAAACTCACACTTTGAGAACTTTGCATAGAGCTTTTCCTGCTGAAGGATCTGCAGCACTATCCTCAAGTGTGTAGCATGGTCCTCTGGAGTCTGTGAGTATATGAGAATATCATCAATAAATACAATGACGAATTTATCGAGATACTCCCTGAAGATGTGGTTCATCAGCTCCATGAAGACTGCTGGAGCATTGGTTACTCCAAAAGGCATCACTACAAATTCGTAGTGGCCGTATCTTGTCCTGAAGGCCGTCCTGAGGATGTCACTTTCTTTAACCTTTAGCTGATGATACCCAGAACGCAGGTCTATCTTCGAGAACACTGTAGCCCCTTTGAGTTGATCAAATAAATCATCTATTATAGGAAGGGGGTACTTGTTCTTGATGGTTACCTTGTTCAGAGCTCTGTAGTCTATGCACAGACGCATAGACCCATCCTTCTTCTTGACGAAAAGTATAGGAGCTCCCCAGGGTGAATGACTCGGGCGGATGAAGCCCTTGTCTAGTAGCTCCTGGAGTTGCTCTTGTAATTCTTTCAGCTCTGCAGGAGACATACGATATGGGGCTATTGAGACCGGACCGGTACCTGGCACCAGCTCAATCTCAAATTCCACCTCCCTGTTGGGCGGTAGTCCAGGTAGTTCTTCTAGGAACACTTCTGGATATTCGCAGACTACCCGTACATCCTCCTGCTTGAGTTCTTTCTTTGCTTCTGAGTCCACTACGTGTGCAAGAAAACCAGCACACCCTTGCTCTAGCATCTGGTGGGCTGCCAAGGCTGAGAGGAATTTCTGAGTCTTCCTCTTTGTGGCGCCTTTTTATTGTAACGACCCGGCCCATTTGGCGGCCCATTTGGCGGTCTCGACCGTCGACCGTCGACCGTGCCGTTACCAATACTACGTCTTCCCGCCCCTGGCCAGTGGGTTTTTGCCTTCCCCAGGATTCGAACTCTAGACCTCCAGGCTAAAGTACTAGAGTTCCTAACTAATCCGGGTAACCAATTGAGCTATAGCTCAATTGGTTACCAGGATTAGTTAGGAACTCTAGTACTTTAGCCTGGAGGTCTAGAGTTCGAATCCTGGGGAAGGCAAAAACCCGCTGGTCAGGGGCGGGAAGACCTAGTATTGGTAACGGCACGGTCGACGGTCGACGGTCGAGACCGCCAAATGGGCCGCCAAATGGGCCGGGTCGTTACAGCTCCTTCGTGGATCGGTCTGGTGACCGATCCAGCGATGACTGATCGGTCTGGTGACCGATCAGGGAGTATGTGTTTCACTCACTACACAGCTCCTGATCGGTCTGGTGACCGATCAGGGAGCGAACAGTGAGTTGAGTTCCCCTGCTGATCTGCTCCTGATCGGTCTGGTGACCGATCAGGGATACTGCTCAGGTCGGTCTAGTGAACGATCATTTGTCGCAAGGTTCTCACTATCACCGATCAGGATGACTCCTGATTGGTCTGGAAGCAGCCTGATTGGTCTGGTGACCGATCAGGCAGGAGCCTGATTGGTCTGGGGACCGATCAGGAGTGTGCAGAAGACTTCTGGATCGGTCTGGTGACCGATCAGGGTCCTTCCTGATCGATCTGGTGACCGATCAGGGTCCTTCCTGATCGGTCTGGTGACCGATCAGGGTCCTTCCTGATCGGTCTGGTGACCGATCAGGCGCAGAACTTTAATTCAAATACGCTGTCAGAAGCTCTGATTGCGTCTGTTTTCACTGCCGATTCTCTGATACATTGCCGATTCTTGTTGATATGCATTGCTAAGCCTCTGTTGGAGTGTGCAAGTGATAGCAGGTGATTCAAACACTCAAGGAGGATCAATGGGAGGCTTTCCTTGGAGCAGGTTTGTTTGTTTCTCCTTCTCAGGTTTCAACGGCAATTGGAGCAGCTAGCGACTGACGGAGACTCAACTGGAGAGGAGGTCTTCAGTGGACTGAGTGCTCAGGGAGGTCAGTGGGTTCAGGCTGGCTCAGTGGATGCTGATGAATCTTGCGATGGTGAGAGGGAGCTTAAGTGACGAAGCTGGAAGCAGAGGAGCGAGGCGAACAAGACAGAAACTTGGGAAGTTTGGCTGGGCTGTGTTCGTGCTCTCTGTTGCTTTGTGCTTAAGCGATCTTGTTGCATTCCTATGAGAGCTTTGTGAGTGTTCCTTCTTGTGTGATCTCCTGTACTCAAGTTATATCATCCGTGAGATCTGTGGAGAGGTTTCTCCACCGAGAAGGAGGCTCTATCTTATCCGGGTTCACCGGGGCTTGATCTGCCAACGATCAAGGGATCGCCCACCTTACGGGCACACCAAGGAGTAGGGGCAAGTTATCCCCGAACCTTGTACATCTTCGTCTTAGCGATTGTTTGGTTTGCGATTCCTTCTCTGCTTTGTTCTTTGTTCTGCATTTGCTTCCGCTGCTAATCTGATCACGCAGAAAATATCAAAGAGCGACTTGTGGGTGTCTGGCTATATTCACCCCCCCTCTATAGCCATCCGGTTTCCAACAAGTGGTATCAGAGCTTGGGGGTCTGTTTACGGCTTAACATCCGAGAGCTTACAGCAAGATGGCTGGAAGAGAAGGAATGAGCACAAACCGACCTCCATTTCTCGACGGCACTGATTTTTCATATTGGAAGTCAAGAATGGAGTTTTACTTGAAGACAAATATGAGCTTGTGGTTCGCTGTCAAGGAGGGGTTTTCCCTTCCAAAGGATAATGAAGGAAAGGAGCTTGAGTTTTCCAAGTGGTCGCCTGAGCAAATCCGGAAGGGGGAAGCAAATGCCAAAGCTGTCGTGACCTTGCAATGTGGGATGACCAAAGAACAGCTAATCAAGGTTGGCCCCTTCACCTCTGCCAAAGATCTATGGAATAAACTGTTGGGACCGGGTGCATGTTGACAAGGATACGGGTTCGTAATATTTTAGAATTTTACGTGCAACAGAAGAATTAGCATAAAATAATTTCACAAATTATTTTAACCACGTATCTAGCATGCGACCTTATGATGTGTGGACGTAATCATAAATTAAAATATTGCGGAAAAGTAAACTAATTTACTTTGTACCTCGCGTAACTCGAAGAAAAGGGACGAGATCCAACCGTAGCGTCCCTTAGAAGCTTCGCCTCTATTCGCGTCCACGCCGAGTTCTCTTCGGGATGACTTCGCAAAGTCACGAGTTTTGTGCCGACGAGAACTACTAGATTCTCTAAAGGCACAACTAGAAGAACAAGCGAAAAGAATGGAAACTAACCAACAAGAAACGGAATCTAAATTCCGGGAAGAGAGGAGTTGCGATCCGCTTCTTCTTCTTCTTGTTTGGCTCCTTCTTGGTGATCCTTGCTCACGCCAACCCTTGGAAGGGTGAGGTTGCGCCGGCCCTAGGATGGACAAGGGGCGCCGGCCCTATGAGAGGCAAGGGGCGCCGGCCCTAGGAGTGGCAAGGGGCGCCGGCCCTAGGAGGGAAGGAGAAGGAGAAGAGAATAAGAGAGAGAGAGGGAGAGAATTAATCTCTTGATTACACTATTGATTGGAATTCAAGGCTTGCCTTTGGTTCCTTTATATAGTAGCCTCTCCCTTGCCAAGTCTCTCTTTTAACGGAATTAACGGAATTAGTTTTCATAAGAAATTTATCTTATAAATTCTCTTATGAATTATTCCGTTTAAACCAAGTTTTATTATAACTAACTTTATAATAAAACAAATTCATCTCTCCTTTAATTATTGAATAAATTTTACAAGAAATTTATAAACTTTCTTTTTATGAAAAAATCAATTCATAATTGATTTTATAAAATTAAAATAAACCATTCCATGGATCATTTTAATTTCCATAAAAGAATAAATTTCTATAAATTTATTTATATAAATTTCTCTACACAAATTTATTTATCCATAATTTATAAAACAAATCGCGCTAGATTTATTTTATTAATTAAACCAAATAAATTGGTTTCTTCCCCTTGTTGTGGCCGGCCAAACCAAACCGAACCGATCGCGAATTAAACTCATTTAATTCCCCCAATAAGCCTTCAAAAGACTTAGCCATTTTATGTTTCCGTTGCGCCTCTGATTAACTCAGATTCGACTTATTTCTCTTGATCGAAAAATCCAATTTTCAACTTGTTTTAAATCCCTCGGATTACTCGTAGTGCATGTGACTAAATAGGCTTTCGATTTATGTTGGCCGTCTATAATCAACTAATTATAGAACGATCATGAGTGGCACCTAGTAGTACATCATGACCCCCAATTAATCGAAAGATCAACGGTTTGACCTCAGAAGTAAAAAATTCAGCAGCTCTAATGAATCGTGCCCCATTACCTTCACCATCTTATACCCACTTGGTTCAGGACACGGTCTATTTGTGTCAGTCCCCACTAGGCTGACTACATCACACCTAGCCCAAGTAGTGTCTTTCTCGTCCTTTGGATTTCTAATTACTCTCATGTATTTAAGAGACTCGCACTCTAAACATGATATGCTCTGGCCAGAGGCTTTGAGTAACAATCCGACGATAGGCCTGGGTATACATCTCCTCGCAAGGAGTGGTGAATCCTTTGTAGGCGCTGCTCAAACATCTTCGGGCACTTCGGCTTATACCCAATCATCCTGGGTCCACACCTCCTAGGAGATGCTTGCTTAAGATGTTAAAGTATAAGTCTCCATGACCAAGATGACTTGAACACCGCAAGTCAAAGGAACATCGCACTTAAGCTGCAGTAAGAACTTCATTGACATATCTATATAGATTACCATATGAAGTTTTACAGCTAGTCACTCCAATGAACTAGTTCCCTTAACTAGCATCCATGTTTATCTCCGGACATCCCAATGTCACCAGCCAGTGAGAATCAGCTGATTAGAGAATAACCCATGCTAGTCTCAACAGAATTGATAATGTCCGTTTTTATCAATTCATCGACTAGGGATATTTTCAATACTTCACAATTGCACATTTAGAGATAATCACTAGTTGTGATCCCATCACAAATTCTCTTATGCTGTGAATTGTATTGCGGACAATCAGTAGATGAGTTTAAGATCCCAATCAAATACACAAACATGTATACTCAAATAGTGAATTATCATTTATTAAAATGAATATTTACAATCATAAGGTGATTGCCTTAGGACACTTCTCTCATATCACTAACAAACTCCCACTTGGCCTAATGTCAATTGCTACGGTATCCAATACCACAGGCTCTAACATGACCCTCAAACTTGTTCTGAGGCAAGGCCTTAGTTAAAGGATCCACTAAATTCCTTTCAGTGGGAATTTTCTCAATTATTTGTATGTCATTCCTACTTATAATCTCTCTGATCAGATGATAGCGGCGAAGCACGTGTTTGGATCACTGATGAGACCTTGGTTCCTTTGCTTGTGCAATAGCTCCATTGTTGTCGCAGTAAACCGGCACTGCTTCATCATTGGTTGGAACCACATCAAGTTCTGAGACGAACTTCTTGATCCAAACTGCTTCCGTGGTAGAATCCGCTACAGTGTCTTGTTTGGAACTGTTCCAACTTATTGCGCCTCCATTCAAAGTAAATGCGTATCCGGACTGAGATTTGGAGTCATCCTTATCTGTCTGGAAACTGGCATCTATATACCCACATATTACCATATCTCCTTCTCCATATATTAGGAACACATCCTTAGTTCTTCTTAAGTACTTAAAGATTGTCTTGACAGCCGCCCAATGATTCATTCCTGGATCCGACTGGTATCTGCTTGTGACGCTCAAAGCATACGATACATCGGGCCTTGTACATAACATAGCATACATGATAGATCCTATCGCGGATGCATAGGGAATCTTATTCATGCAAATCCTCTCGTCTTCTGTGCGCGGACACATAGACTTTGAAAGGTTGATCCCATGCCTGATGGGAATGTAACCTTTCTTGGATTCCGACATGCTAAACCTTTTTAGCACTCGGTCTATATATGTAGACTGCGAAAGACCAAGCAACCGTTTTGATCTATCTCTATAGATTCTAATCCCAAGGATGTAGGTTGCTTCTCCCAGGTCTTTCATGGAGAAAGTTTTGGACAACCAAATTTTAACTGTCTGTAAAACTGATATATCGTTTCCTATAAGTAAAATGTCATCGACATATAATACTAGGAATACGACTGCACTCCCACTAACCTTCTTGTACACACAAGGTTCGTCAGGATTTTGTGAGAAATCAAACTCTTTGATTATCTCATCAAAACGGATGTTCCAGCTCCTAGATGCTTGCTTCAGTCCATATATGGATCGTCGAAGCTTGCATACTTTGGTTTTATCAACCGATGTGAAACCTTCAGGTTGTATCATGTATACATCCTCAAGCAGGTTTCCATTAAGGAAAGCTGTTTTCACATCCATTTGTCATATCTCATAATCATAATGAGATGCTATGGCTAGGAGTATCCGAATGGATTTAAGCATAATTACCTTCCATGTCGGTTTTCTTCTTGAAAACCCACTTGCACCCTATGGGCTTAATCCCTTCAGGTGGGTTAACCAAGTCCCATACTTGATTTTTATACATGGAATCCATTTCCGACTTTATGGCTTCAAGTCATTTATCCCTTTCTGAATTTTTCAGAACATCTTCATAACTGATAGGTTCGTCATCGCTTATGAGTAACACGTCGTTCGATTCACTTATGAGAAATCCGTATCTCTCTGGAATATTGCGTGTCCTATCAGACCTACGAAGAGGTGGTGTTGTTTTAGGTTCAACTGATAGCTCATCATTATGAGTTATTGGCTAGGTGTCTCTGTAATGTCTATTGGAGTTTCTTGAACTTCATCAAGTTCAATGTCACTCCCACTGTTTTCTTGTAAAAGAAATTCTTTTTCTAGAAATACAGCATGCCTTGAAACAAACACCTTTTGTTCCTAGGGATGATAGAATTGGTAACCCTTCGTTTCCTTAGGGTATCCAACAAATAGACATTTATCAGACTTAGCATCCAATTTGTCTGATACAGTCCGCTTCACATAAGCGAGACAACCCCATATCTTAAGGTGAGTTAAGTGGGGTTTCTTACTATTCCATGTTTCATATGGAGTAGTAGAGACTACCTTGGTCGGGACTCTGTTTAGCAAGTAAACAGCTGTCTTAAATGCATAGCCCCAAAAGGATTTTGGAAGAGTTGTATGATTCATCATCGACCTAACCATGTCCATCAAGGTTCGGTTGCACCTCTCAGATACACCATTATGCTGTGGTGTATTCGGCGGAGTCCATTGTGACAATATCCCATTGTCCCTAAGATAATCTTGAAACTCTTGACTTAAGTATTCACCACCTCGATCGGATCGAAGTATCTTAAGACTTTTGCCAAGCTGTTTCTCTACTTCATTTCTGAACTCTTTGAATTTCTCAAAAGCTTCAGATTTGTGTTTCATCAAGAACACATACCCGAATCGTGAGTGATCATCGATAAAGGTGATGAAATAGCTATAGCCTCCTTGTGCAAGAGTTGACATTGGTCCACATACATCAGTATGTATTAGACCAAGCAATTCTCCCACTGGATTACCTTTTCCAGAAAAGGGTAATTTGGTCATCTTGCCTTTTAAGCATGATTCGCATGTATCAAA
Source organism: Boesenbergia rotunda (assembly GCA_024364735.1). Classification (NCBI taxonomy): domain Eukaryota; kingdom Viridiplantae; phylum Streptophyta; class Magnoliopsida; order Zingiberales; family Zingiberaceae; genus Boesenbergia; species Boesenbergia rotunda. The sequence goes on from JAGFNQ010008237.1 coordinate 98,031, forward strand.
TGAACCGGGTTCAAATGAACCGGGTTCAAATGATTCCAGAATTCCACATCGGTGTAATTCGGTCATGCGTTTCTTACTTATATGGCCAAGACGGCAATGCCAAGTGTAGGAGTCTATTCGATTATCTATTCGAGCACGTTTGTTGCTAACTTTGATATTGAAAACGTCATCGGATAAACTAACGTGTAGATACCATTGCACAAAGTTTCATTCTCATAAAGAACGTCATTTAAAGTTATGTAACAACAATTGTTACTAAAAGTTAAATGATAACCCTTTTCATTCAAACATGAAATAGATACAATGTTCTTTATTAACGAAGGAACAAAATAACAATTATCCAATTCTAAGACACGTCCAGTGGGGAGCTTTAGCAAATATGTTCCGATGGCAACAGCAGCAATCTTTGCTCCATTTCCAACTCGCAAATTCGCTTCTCCTTTGACGAGTCTTCTTCTATTCCTTAGCCCCTGTATGTCATTACATATATGTGAGCTACACCCAGTATCAAGTACCCAGGTATTTGAGGAAATAGAGTGACATTCAATAACGAAGATACCTGAAGAGGATGGGGCATCGGATGCCTTATTCTTCAAGGACTCAAGATAAACCTTGCAGTTTCTTCGCCAGTGACCCTCCTTGCCACAATGATGGCAAGTTCCTTTTGGTTTCTTTTCAGTCTTTTTGGCCTTTTTCTTCTTCCCTTTATTCTATTCTTTGGCCTTCCTCTTAGAACCTTTCTTCGAGGAACCAACTAACAGTACCGTCTTTTGATCCGGCTTTACAGAAGGCTCCACAGTCTTCAGCAGGTTGAGCAACTCAGGAATGGTAGTCTCTAGTTTGTTCATCCGATAGTTCATCACAAATTGTGAATAACTTTTGGGCAAACAACTCAGAATTAAGTCAATACTTAGTTCATGATCTATTGCAAAACCGAGTGTGCTCAGTCGCTCAATGTACCCCAACATCTTTAACACAAACTGCGAGGCAGAAGTGCCTTCCTGCATCTTAGTGGTGAAGAGGAGTCTGGAGACTTCGAACCTTTCGGATCTCGCCTGCTCTTCAAACAACTCATGAAGATGGAAGATGATGGTATAAGCATCCATATGCTCATGCTGCTTTTGCAGCTCAGGTATCATAGAGGCTAGCATGATGCAACTCGCAAGTTCAGAATCGGTCACATGTTTCTGATAGGCCATTAGCTGGTCTGGAGTTGCACCTTCTGGAGGATGGTTGGGAAGTTGATCTTCAAGGACATATGCAAGCTTCTCTGCCTTGAGGACTATCCTCAGGTTTCGAAGCCAATCCATGAAGTTTGGCCCAGTCAGTTTATTGGTGTCCAAAATGGAACGCAAGTTTAGAGAAGACATGATCGAGTGATTAACCTAGAAATACAAATTGAGCTTATGTGAGAAGAATGATAAAGAATGTATCAATATACATTAATTAAAAATCCTATTTATTTTTCAAATTGAATAACCCTTTTTATCAATTCAGGAGATTGTAGGAACATCTCCAAATAGGTTGATATCCAACCATAGATAAGAACAACCATGGCTGTGGCCATCAAGTTATTCTTAGCTATGAAGGTAAGTAATTATACCGATTACATATCACATATATGTAACTATCACATTATGCTATCAACTAATTGAATGGTTGCATAAATCATTGGGTTGTTAACTTATTAACAAGTATGCGACATTATACATAGCACCCAACTGCACCTCTCTTAACATCGACCTTGGCTGTGGCACAACAAATCGATGCTCCAAGCTTAAGGCTGACCCATTAATCAAGAAATAGTTTTAATATGGTTGGAGCTCATTCAATCGTTTAGTCAGGCTTGGATGTGTCCAACAACCAAAACTAAGGATTGACCTCTGACTCCAACTACATTATTCATAAACTAATTCCATGTTTTGAACATGTTGAGGTTCAAGCTGGGCATGGATGTGTCCATCAACCCAAACGAGAAACAAAACTCTGATTCTAACCATATTAATGGAATGTGTTGGCCTTAATATTTTGTAAAGGGTTTTGGGTCTCATCTTTTCTAAGCACATTCATGACATATAATCATGTCATGACTAACGATTTTCTTAATAAAGTATGTATGTGACTTAAGTTATCAAGTCTCATTAATTGAATTAGGAACCGGATTTCCTAATTCTAATTTCATACTTTATTGAAGGAATTGTTTTGGGAAACAATTTCCTAAATTGTCATAATCAATTTCGGAAATAATATGTTTAAGACTTTGATTTCTCTAAATCAAATCTTATTAAATTAAGAGACATGAGTCATTAATTCAACCACATATTATTTTCATGAAAATCTCATTTAAGAAAACTCTATAGGAAACCATTTTCCTAATTAATTTTGGAGACAACAATATGTAAGAACATCACCTCTTAAAACATATTTTATTCATGGATTTAATTAATTACAACAAATCGTTTTCTAAGGGTGGCTCCCCGAGGCTCAGATACCCAAAGAAAAGTAATTTGTCGTAAATCCAATTTGGTCCGCTTCGGAAGCGCAACCAAATTAAACATGACAATTTCATTTAAAATTGGGAAATTAAATTACAACGACTAACTTTAAATTTGACGGCTCCCCGAGGCTCAATCCAAAATAAAGAATTTTGTTGTCAATTTAAAAACCAATTCAAATTTAATTGTCAATTAATTGTCCATAAATTTGTCTAGACTTTCTTGAAAGAAAGTGCCCAAAATTATGAAATTTCATAATAGGTTTTCAGAATAATTGTAAGTTTCTGGTACAAAGAAAACTTACATATTTCCAAAGTTGGAAAATTTCTAAAATAGAAAATTTCCAAGATTGGAAAGTTTCCAAAGATGGGAAGTTTTCACAATTATTATAAAATTTCAGAAACTAGGAAATTTCAAACGTTTGCGAAATTTCATGAGGATTTCCAAACTTTGAAATTCCTAAATCTAAAATTTATTATAATTGGAAAGTTTCCATAATTGAAAATTTTTCCAAAATTGAGATCATGACAAAGTTTTCCGCAAAACAATTTTTTGATTATGTCGAACACTAACCGGCTCTGATACCACTGTTGGGACCGGGTGCATGTTGACAAGGATACGGGTTCGTAATATTTTAAAATTTTACGTGCAGCGGAAGAATTAGCATAAAATAATTTCATAAATTATTTTAACCACGTATCTAGCATGCGACCTTATGATGTGTGGAAGTAATCATAAATTAAAACATTGCGGAAAAGTAAACTAATTTACTTTGTACCTCGCGTAACTCAAAGAAAAGGGACGAGATCCAACCGTAGCGTCCCTTGGAAGTTTCGCCTCTATTCGCGTCCACGCCGAGTTCTCTTCGGGATGACTTCGCAAAGTCACGAGTTTTGTGCCGACGAGAACTACTAGATTCTCTAAAGGCACAACTAGAAGAACAAGAGAAAAGAATGGAAACTAACCAACAAGAAACGGAATCTAAATTCCGGGAAGAGAGGAGTTGCGATCCGCTTCTTCTTCTTCTTGTTTGGCTCCTTCTTGGTGATCCTTGCTCACGCCAACCCTTGGAAGGGTGAGGTTGCGCCGGCCCTAGGTTGGACAAGGGGCGCCGGCCCTATGAGTGGCAAGGGGTGCCGGCCCTAGGAGTGGCAAGGGGCGCCGGCCCTAGGAGGGAAGGAGAAGGAGAAGAGAATAAGAGAGAGAGAGGGAGAGAATTAATCTCTTGATTACTCTATTGATTGGAATTCAAGGCTTGCCTTTGGTTCCTTTATATAGTAGTCTCTCCCTTACCAAGTCTCTCTTTTAACGGAATTAACGGAATTAGTTTTCATAAGAAATTTATCTTATAAATTCTCTTATGAATTATTCCGTTTAAACCAAGTTTTATTATAACTAACTTTATAATAAAACAAATTCATCTCTCCTTTAATTATGGAATAAATTTTACAAGAAATTTATAAACTTTGTTTTTATGAAAAAAATCAATTCATAATTGATTTTATAAAATTAAAATAAACCATTCCATGGATCATTTTAATTTCCATAAAAGAATAAATTTCTATAAATTTATTTATATAAATTTCTCTACACAAATTTATTTATCCATAATTTATAAAACAAATCGCGCTAGATTTATTTTATTAATTAAACCAAATAAATTGGTTTCTTCCCCTTGTTGTGGCCGGCCAAACCAAACCGAACCGATCGCGAATTAAACTCATTTAATTCGCCCGATAAGCCTTCAAAAGACTTAGCCATTTTAAGTTTCCGTTGCGCCTCTGATTAACTCAGATTCGACTTATTTCTCTTGATCGGAAAATCCAATTTTCAACTCGTTTTAAATCCCTTGGATTACTCGTAGTGCGTGTGACTAAATAGGCTTTCGATTTATGTTGGCCGTCTATAATCAACTAATTATAGAACGATCATGAGTGGCACCTAGTAGTACATCATGACCCCCAATTAATCGAAAGATCAACGGTTTGACCTCAGAAGTAATTCTGAAACCCTTCAGCAGCTCTAATGAATCGTGCCCCATTCCCTTCACCATCTTATACCCACTTGGTTCAGGACACGGTCTATTTGTGTCAGTCCCCACTAGGCTGACTACGTCACACCTAGCCCAAGTAGTGTCTTTCTCGTCCTTTGGATTTCTAATTACTCTCATGTATTTAAGAGACTCGCACTCTAAACATGATATGCTCTGGCCAGAGGCTTTGAGTAACAATCCGACGATAGGCCTGGGTATACATCTCCTCGCAAGGAGTGGTGAATCCTTTGTAGGCTGCTCAAACATCTTCGGGCACTTCGGCTTATACCCAATCATCCTGGGTCCACACCTCCTAGGAGATGCTTGCTTAAGATGTTAAAGTATAAGTCTCCATGACCAAGATGACTTGAACACCGCAAGTCAAAGGAACATCGCACTTAAGCTGCAGTAAAAACTTCATTGACATATCTATATAGATTACCATATGAAGTTTTACAGCTAGTCACTCCAATGAACTAGTTCCCTTAACTAGCATCCATGTTTATCTCCGGACATCCCAATGTCACCAGCCAGTGAGAATCAGCTGATTAGAGAATAACCCATGCTAGTCTCAACAGAATTGATAATGTTCGTTTTTATCAATTCATCGACTAGGGATATTTTCAATACTTCATAATTGCACATTTAGAGATAATCACTAGTTGTGATCCCATCACAAATTCTCTTATGCTGTGAATTGTATTGCGGACATTCAGTAGATGAGTTTAAGATCCCAATCAAATACACAAACATGTATACTCAAATAGTGAATTATCATTTATTAAAATGAATATTTACAATCATAAGGCGATTGCCTTAGGACACTTCTCTCATATCACTAACATAAACTTCTTGAGCTCCATGAAGGAACTTAAGACACCCGGACTGCCAAGAAGGATCTCCTTCACAGCCAACTCCAGAACTTGACAATGGGAGAAAATGAAATTGTAAGTATGCTTCATTGTCGATTCAAAGAAGTATTGAATGGTCTCCACTCCATTGGTGAAGAGGTAGAAAACCGAGACCTAGTGAGGTATGTCCTTAAATCATTTCCTAGGAATACCTTGTGGTCATCCATGGTGGATGCTTACAAGGTTTCCAAGGACTTATCTTTTGTTAAGTTAGAGGATTTCTTTTGTGAGATAGAATTACATGAGATCTCTAGCCAATGTCCCAAAGAGAAAGGGATTGCTTTAGTGGCAGGTGACAACAAGAAGAAGAAGGAGGAGAAGAACACTCACTGTCACATGGCATTCATGGCACTAGAGGACTCGAGAGAAGAAAGTGATAACAAATCAAGCTCCTCAACCGCGCCTTCATCATCTTCGGATGATGAAGAGGTAATCTCTCCCGAGTTGGATAAGTGCTATAGAGCTATCGCATGTTTAACCAAATTGTTAAAGAAATCTAAGAATAAGGTTAAGTCATTGAAGTTGGAAGTAAAAGAATTAAAATCCTCTAAGGTTGAGGATACTAATGACTTGCATGTTAAGACTCTTGAGAATGGCAATGAGGACATAAAGAGCAAAGTTGAAAATCTCAAAAATGTTCTTGAGAAATTCTCATCTAGCTCCAAAACCTTAGACATGATACTCAATTCCCAAAGGGCGGTTTACAATAAGGTCGGTATAGGTTACCGACCTAAGGAACCAACTTTTGTATCATTAATGTTAAGAACCCAATTTAGATCATCAAATAATTCTAGGGTTCAAAAGGCTAGAAAGAAAATGACTAAGGCATGGGTGCCAAAGTCCTTCATTATAGATGCCTTAGGTCCCAAAATTTGGGTACCTATAACTTCCATATTTCGAATTTTATAAGCATTATTTGAGGGGGAGCATCTATCAACATGGGAGGTTGATATTTGGTGCTCCAAACCCATGACCAAAGGCAAAATTGTCATTCACATGGATGGTTATGGAAAATTCGAATTAAATGCTTTGAGCTCCATTGTTTTAGATCTTATGACAATATAATCCCTTAGCTAGTGATTTTTATGGTATTCATGTGTTAAAATACTTAGTCATGGTATAATCTACTTTAGTGTTTAAGTTCTTCCATGATCAAGTATGCCATGATTTTCTTGTATGTATTATGCCAACATGAAGAACACATGGTTTGTGAAAATCACTATGAAAATCTCACAATACATGATTAGACAAAGAACATGAGTTTAAGGCCTAGACTTAAGCTTTTCTTATTATTTTGGAGATGTGATCTTTCATGAAAATTGATGCAACCCTGTTTTTCCATGCTATTCATGATTAGAATTTTATGTTCAAATGGTTGTATGAAAACCTTCGAAGTTTGATAAAAGCATGTTTTTGAAAGGGTTATCATACTTTTGTTTGTATCATGAAATCTGATCATACCTTGATACTAATGTTATATAGGCATGTTCTGAAATTTAATCATATGTTGATCACTTTTAAACTTATCATATTTTCTAGAATCATGCTTTGAACTTTGTATTTATAAGTTTTACTATCAAGATATATTGGAGATGTTGCATGATTTGATAATATACATGATAGTTAAAGAGATGCAAATCATGTTGTTTCCTTTGGGTAAAGAAACATGAATGTTGTTTAATGGAACATTGTTAGGAGTTAAAACTGATTGAATTAGAGTTTAGAAGTGTTTTAGAGTTTCTAAACTTTCAGAGTTTCTGAACTGTCGTCTGTATCAGACCTGATCGGTCCACCGACCGATCAGGACTCATCCTGATCGGTCTGGCGACCGATCAGGGATCACCCTGATCGGTCCTATGACCAATCAGATCAACTATGATCAAGGAACTCCCAGATCGTTCCAATTTGATCCAAAAACTTTCCAGACCAATCACTTTGCATCGAATTGTATCAGATTACCTGACCATACTACCACACACAAATCTGATACAAACCAATTACAATTGAAACATATTTGATCCTCCATTGGTACAATCCTGGTACTAAGGAAGTACAAATTTGTTCAAGTGGTACTTGAAACAAAACCTAAATACTGATTTGATACAAACCTATGTTGGAATGTTCAAATTCTTAAGAAAGGGTTTGTTGAGTCATGACTCTTGTTCTTAATGTCGTGTTTCGGAAATTTTTCTGAAATGACGAATATCAATAGAGTCCTCTCTCCTGTTATGGAATGCAAATTGTTAATGCAGTCTGATCAGGAACGTATCAGAGTTTCCGAAATTTTTCTGAAATATGATCGCTCCCCAGACTAATTAGATATCCTTCTGTATCACGTAATCAACAGACCTGGTTGGTCATGGAGACCAATCAGAACTATGTTTCAGATACAGTTGCATTCCTTACTCGTCCTATGAAGCATATACGTATTTGACCATGATATACTTCTGTATATGTCTTCACATGGAAGTCCAAGTGTTAATGCAGTCTGATCTTGAACGAATCAGAATTACAGAAATTTTTCTGTAAATTGATCGTTCATAGATAAATCAGAAATTTTTCTGTATCGATCATCAGTCTGATGGAACTGCGATAATTGTTGTCATATGATGCATATACATTGTTGTCATGATACATTTATGGTATATGTCTCTCATATGCAATTCCAGAATCATCCTTTGACTTACTTGCCATATGAAACATATACATGCTTGACCATAATATTATTCTGTATATGTTTTCATGTGCAATTCAAAACTTAACTTTGATTATTTTGGGTTTGGGGAGAGACCCGTGTTTGAGGGGGAGGTATGTTTAAAACTTAATAACCATACCCTTTTCGATGTTTGACAAAGGGGGAGAAAATGACTGATTAAGTTTATGGTTATTATAGGGGGAAGATCATGATTCCCTTATGAGAATTGAACGGACTTCAATTGATTGATACCTAAACTTAAATCGGGTTGTCAAACAACAAAAAGGGTGAGATTGTTGATACAGTCTAGCCCGGTTGTTGTTTTGGTGTTTGAGAATGATTTAAGTTTGGTTGAGCGAATTTGGGTTAAAGTCTTGGTCGGGGACTGGGCATGAAACCCCGATGAGTGAAGCCGGGTCCTGGTGAGTGAAGCCAGGTGTTGGAAATCCCGGTGAGTGAAGCCGGGTCCTGGTGAGTGAAGCCAGGTGTTGAAAAGTCCTAATTCGGAAGAGGTGGGTGAAAAGTCCTAGCTTGGAGGGCTAGGTGAAAAGTCCTAGCTTGGAGGGCTAGGTGAAAAGTCCTAACTTGGAGGGTTAGGTGAAAAGTCCCATCTTGGAGAGTTAGGTGAAAAAGTCCTGGCTTGGAGGGTCAGGTCCTGGCTTGGAGGGCTAGGTTTGGAAAGTCCTAATCCGGAAGAGTTGGGTGAAAAGTCCTAGCTTGGAGGGCTAGGTGAAAAGTCCTAACTTGGAGGGTTAGGTGCAAATTCCCAACTTGGAGGGTTAGGTGAAAAATCCTTAGCTTGGAGGGCTAAGGTGGATGAAATCCTAGCTTGGGGGGCTAGGTTGGAGCCCCTGGATCGGTCTGGTGACCGATCAGGGAGATTGGCATGGTGCTCCTTCGTGGATCGGTCTGGTGACCGATCCAGCGATGACTGATCGGTCTGGTGACCGATCAGGGAGTATGTGTTTCACTCACTGCACAGCTCCTGATCGGTCTGGTGACCGATCAGGGAGCGAACAGTGAGTTGAGTTCCCCTGCAGATCTGCTCCTGATCGGTCTGGTACCGATCAGGGATACTGCTCAGATCGGTCTAGTGAACGATCATTTGTCGCAAGGTTCTCACTATCACCGATCAGGATGACTCCTGATTGGTCTGGAAGCAGCCTGATTGGTCTGGTGACCGATCAGGCAGGAGCCTGATTGGTCTGGGGACCAATCATGAGTGTGCAGAATACTTCTAGATCGGTCTGGTGACCGATCAGGGTCCTTCCTGATCGGTCTGGTGACCGATCAGGCGCAGAACTTTAATTCAAATACGCTGTCAGAAGCTCTGATCGCGTCTGTTTTCACTGCCGATTCTCTGATACATTGCCGATTCTTGTTGATATGCATTGCTAAGCCTCTGTTGGAGTGTGCAGGTGATAGCAGGTGATTCAAACACTCAAGGAGGGTCAATGGGAGGCTTTCCTTGGAGCAGGTTTGTTTGTTTCTCCTTCTCAGGTTTCAACGGCAACTGGAGCAGCTGGCGACTGACGGAGACTCAGCTGGAGAGGAGGTCTTCAGTGGACTGAGTGCTCAGGGAGGTCAGTGGGTTCAGGCTGGCTCAGTGGATGCTGATGAATCTTGCGATGGTGAGAGGGAGCTTAAGTGACGAAGCTGGAAGCAGAGGAGCGAGGCGAACAAGACAGAAACTTGGGAAGTTTGGCTGGGTTGTGTTCGTGCTCTCTGTTGCTTTGTGCTTAAGCGATCTTGTTGCATTCCTGTGAGAGCTTTGTGAGTGTTCCTTCTTGTGTGATCTCATGTACTCAAGTTATATCATCCGTGAGATCTGTGGAGAGGTTTCTCCACCGAGAAGGAGGCTCTATCTTATCCGGGTTCACCGGGGCTTGATCTGCCGACGATCAAGGGATCGCCCACCTTACGGGCACGCCAAGGAGTAGGGGCAAGTTATCCCGAACCTTGTACATCTTCGTCTTAGCGATTGTTTGGTTTGCAATTCCTTCTCTGCTTTGTTCTTTGTTCTGCATTTTCTTCCGCTGCTAATCTGATCACGCAGAAAATATCAAAGAGCAACTTGTGGGTGTCTGGCTATATTCACCCCCCTCTATAGCCATCCAGTTTCCAACATTATATATACCTAAATTTGATGACCCACACATTTCGTGACAACCTAACACCTAGTATTTGGGTCCATCAGACGTTCCGACCTTAGTACCAACTGTACAAGAAGATATACCACATGTCACTACACCGCGTATCACAGAAGATACACAGGTGGTACCTCGTCGTAGTGGGAGGCTTGTTAGTCAACTAGAAGGATTTATGTTCTTGGGAGAGTCTTCGGACTCGGTCCCTGGCGACCATAAATCAAGATCCCTGGACCTATCACGAGGAACATCCGCTTTGAAGAGATAATTCAGTCATATGGATTTGTTCAAAGGACGGATGAGATTTGTATATGTAAGAAATGTGACAGAAACGTACTGGTATTCTTGTACTATACATAGATAATATTTTTTTAGTTGGTAACAATGACAAAGATTGTCAGACGTAAAGGTATGGTTGTTCAAACAGTTGATATGAAGGACTTAGGAGAAGCAGGACACATCCTTGGCGATCAAAGTTCTAAGGGATCATCAGAGAAGGATGTTGTGCTTATCCAAGCTTTATACAGAGACACTATCTTAACTCATTTTAGCATGGAAACCTCCAAGAAAAGTTTTGTACTATTCAGCTGTGGAGATGCTCTATCTAAGGAGATGTGTTTTTAATACATCAAAGGAGATAGAGCAGGTGAAGGCGGTTCCTTATGCATCGGCTGAAGGAAGCCTCAAGTATGCTAAAAACGAGACCGGATATCTACTTTGTCGTGGGCATGGTGAGCAAATATTAGAGTAACCTAGGTCAAGGAAATTGGATTGCAGTAAAAGAATATATTAGTGCTTGAGAAGGACTAAGGATTATAAGCTGGTTTACCGGACAGACCAATTCCCTATGGGTTATACGGATACAGACTTCCAATCGGATAGGGGCAAATATAAGTGTTCCTCGGGGTTTTGTGTTTACTTTAGGAGGTGGAACCATTGTTTGGAGGAGTGTCGCGCAGCGGCTGCGTGGTGGACTCCACCATGGAAGCTAAGTATATGACAGCCTCTGAGGTGGCCAGGAAAGCTATATGGTTCAGGAACCTCAAGATGGACTTCGATATGATTCCTGGTTTGCTCAAAGTTATCACATTTCGTTGTAATAAACAATGGAGCAGTTGCAAACTCGAAGGAATCACGAGCCCATAAGGCAAGTAAACACATAAAGTGCAAGAACCACCCAGGAGAGGAAAAGCTATTGTTGCCTAGATTACCTCAAAGGACAACCTGGGAGATCTTTTCACCGAGGCCTCGATAGCGAGAGTTTTAGGCATGTGGAGGATTAGGGAGTCAAATGTATGACATTTTGAGAACAACAAAGTCTTTGAGTATAAGTGGTAGATTGTTAGGATGTATACTAAAAGTCTTGCATTTTCTGTATGGTTATCCACATTTTGAAAGAGAATCACAACAACACTGATGCGTATTTATATTAATATATGCATAAAAGTCCGATATTCTGCATTGTAGATAACATGGTGTGTGGTGACGCACAAAAGATCATGTTATCAGTTCCTTGCATTATATAAGTAGAGGCTCACAACCGAGATGGAGTTGGACAAACCATCGGGATGGTTGTAGTGTAATTAGGTGTGGTTTGTCTTGAACATAGAGCAGGACCAAAACAAAGGTCATCCAATTTGTACTGACTTAATAATTGGATTGGACCTCGGATTATTATGGAGTACAATTTCTAAATCCTGATATAATAACGGGCACATGTAGTTAGTATTTTATTTCTTTGATTTATCAATGGGCGAGATTTATTCTGTTAAATCGATATGTCCGGTAAGTTGAGAAATAATATTAATTATATGGTATGCCGTTGATTATTGACGGAATCCATATCCTGGTGAGTCGGGATGATGATGCCCCTTGATGAGCTCATATGGTTCATCATGTTAAACCCTACAAGTGGATTTGATCCGACATGATGATAAGGATGAGTGGTACTAGTCAAGGAGTTAGAAGTTGATTAATTAAAATTGTCAGTAATTTAAATTAATCGACGGGCATATGATATCTTAAACAGGGGAGATGGATGTACTCATAATAGGTGGAACCCATATGAAAATATGGAGGTTGGTGAGGTAATTCAATGGAGATCCTTTAGTGGAATGGATCTTCATTAATGGATCGGGTTTGGATCCATTAGCAGGTCAAGATCTATCTCCTCCTCATGGTCTCTATCGTAGCCTTATATATACCCCATGCGGCATGAAACCAAGGATCCAATGAAACTCAAGAAAATCCTAAGTTTCTCCTCTCCTCTCTCTCCCTCCCTCTCACGGATTGGGTGTGGCGCCTCTGCTGTGAAAAAAGAAATTAATTACGCAACATGATTAATTTTTCTCCTCCTTGGTGATCAAGTTGCGCACGCAACTCGATTAATCTTTCTCCTCTTTGGTGATCAAGTTGCACATGCAACTTGATTAATTCTTCAAGAAGCCTTGGTGGAGATGAAGGTTACACTCCAGCCTTCGGTGGAGAAGACTTGGTGGAGATAGAAGGTTGCACACGCAGCCTTCACCAGCCTTCGGTGGAGAAGGACAGCAGCCTTCCATCAATCTTCGGTGGAGAAGGTTGCTCGGTGGAGAATTGCTCAAGCAATTTTTGCTCAGGTGCATTGTGCGAGCAGGTTAATTGCTCATGCAATTTTTGCTCAGGAGCACTGTGCTGGCAGATTAATTGCTCACGCAATTTTTGCTCCAAAGAAGACGAGGCGCCAACGGTGGAGGAAAGGAGTAGTAGGATTTGTGTTCGGATTTTCTTCGTCCTTGGAGTGGCCGACGGCAACTCTTTGGTTAGGGATTGGTTGGCGCATGGAGAAGGGATCGACTTGGTGACTACGGTTCTTGGTAGATCGTCGCCCACACGACGTCCAAGAGGGGAGGGTCATACGGTAAAAGATCGTAAGATAACGGAAGGTATATGCTCTTCCTTGGCTCCTTTGATTTTCTCGTCATTTAATGTGGAATAATAATTAATTATCATGTTTGATTAATTGTTTAATTAATGTTCGATAATTAATTATTGAACCTCAATAATAAACACAAAAATCGACGATCCATTCGTCGTCTTTTCCACGATCGAATGGTTATGCAAATTACAAGGCTCGATCTTTGAGATTGGCCAAGTTGTAATTTGAACCGTTCGATACAATGATGGGATGGCCGTTGGGAGACGGGTCTCCATTCGGATTAATTTTTAATCCGTAGACATGGAGAGATCTTCCATGGATGACCAAGTATTCGCTTAGGAAACCCGCAAAGTCATACCCATCACTGACGTGGCTCCTCCACTCAGCACTCACCATCCAAGCTTGACCGTTGCGCCAGCTCAGCCACCCGCTGCCAGCTCCCAGGCGCCTGAGTCCCATTCAGGCGCCCTAGTCCAACTGTTTCAACTTTTCAGCTGCAACAAGGGTTAGTTCCACACAATAATATAAAGATAATTTAAAGCAAGTGTGGATTATAGTCAGTGCAATCTTGTTCCTGATTTTTAGGTTTCACCTGAAACCCTAGGTCGGACGGACGCCTACTGTTCCCTCTCAGGGAACGCATCCTCACCTACTCCTCTCAGGAGAAGTTACCTTTTGCCAACCGGCTCCTCCGGTTGGACTTTTGCTCGGCCTCCGAGAACCCGAAACTCGATGACGCTCAACCTTGACCCGTCTCGACTCCTGTTCGCAATCTCCGCTCGGCAAAGTCTTCTGCTCGGTCCCCTGGACCAAAACTTCATGCTCGGCTTCACTCACCAAGTCTTCGTTGCCTGATCCCCGACCAGAACTTCATGCTCAACCCTGCAGGTCAAGACTTCTTGCCTAGCTTACCTAGCACTTTCCTGCAAGCTTCACAAATTCATCAATACGCACAAACCAGCTTAACTCGAACCATTTGACATTTATCAAAATCAGGTTCGATCTGGTGCTTCTGGAACCAACACACTCATACATACAAAATGATTATATTGACTAAATAATGTCCAAAAAAAAATATATGATCAGCTTTATGAACTTTAACTTACATCCAAAATAGTTAAAAATCCCTTGAGCAAGGGGGCATTGTGTTGGATCGAGAGATGCGATAGAGGGGGGGGTGTGAATGTCGCAAATCGTTCGGATTTAAAAAGAGCGGGTGCGCAGCGGAAATAAAAGAAAAACAGAACAATGCAAACACAGTCGGTTTACTTGGTTCGGAGCCTGGGTCGACTCCTACTCCAAGGCCCACGGTCATTGACCGTTTTCTGCGGGCAATTCTATAAGTTCGTAAAAGTTTACAAGAAAGATTATAACAAGAACAGTTTAGTAAACTTTAAATACAGCTCTTCGTTACCGACGTCCGGTGTAGATTGAAGTTTCGGAGCAGCGGGACGTCGTCAGCTCGAGTTGGAAGATTTCTGGAGCGTGTTGCGGAAGCAGAAGAGCGCAGAAGTGTCGAAGCAATTGATGCACTGAAGAAGGAGGTCGAGGGCCCTTTATATAGGGCCTGGGGGCGCCCTGGTCGACGGGGGCGCCCCCCCACGTGGCGCTTGATCCCCAAAAGGCGCGGTCAAGGATTTATCCCTAAGAACTCGGGATAACCCTTTGACGGGGGTGCCCTGGACGCTGGGGGCGCCCTGGTTGACTCGGCCAGCTCTTATCCGCAGCGCTGAGGTCTCCTCGGCAAGTCTGGCTGGGGGCGCCCGGGACAGCGGGGGCGCCCTGGGCGTGTAGCGCAGACGCGGCAGAGTTGTTTTGCAATGGGGGCGCCCGGGACAGCGGGGGCGCCCTCAGAATGTACTGTCGAGGTTCTTCTGGTTGTGTTGTGTTTTGTGTTCACCTTGGGGGCGCCCGGGACACTCCGGGCGCCCTGGTCAGCGATCGCCTCTTTTCTTTGAGGCATTCTGAGCTGCAGACACACGTTCCTTTGGTCCTGCATCCAGGGTTAGTCCAAAACACAATAAACCAATAACATAATGAATTATACAGCCTTGGCTGTCTTGGTTCTGACTTTGGTCTCCAAAATGGAGCCCTAGGTCGAACCGATGCCTAATGTTCCCTCAAGGGGAACGCGTCCTCACCTACTCCTCTCGGGAGAATTTACCTGGTGCCAACCGGATCCTCCAGTTGGACTTTTGCCCGGCAGTCCTTCGCTAGGTCTTGAGTTGCCAAGCTGCCCTGCGCTTGGTGCCTAGCAACCCTTCGCTAGGTCTTTTCTTCTGGCAGCCCTTCGCAAGTGCCTAGCATTCCTTCGCTAGGGCTTGTCCATTCTGGCAGTCCTTCGCCAGAGCCTAGCAGTCCTTTGCTAGGGCTTTTTCTGTCTGGCAGTCCTTCGCCAGTGCCTAGCATTCCTTCGCTAGGGCTTTTCCTGTCTGGCAATCCTTCGCCAGTGCCTAGCATTCCTTCGCTAGGGCTTTTCCTGTATACTCAAGAAACTTGTTAGACAACAACTAACCCTTAACTTTTGAACCCTTTTGCCAATATCAAAACACAGGTTTGACTTGGGTGCATTCTGCACCAACAATCTCCCCCTTTTTGATATATGGCAACCTAGTTCAAAAAGTTAAGGAAAAAAATGCTGAAATTGAAATCCTAAGTTAGATTCCCTCCCCCTGGAAGAAATCTCCCCCTAGGTTTTTCAAAAATAGGTGATGTGAGTTAAGTACTTAGAAGATTTCATGTTTTGATAATAAGTTGGGAAATCTGCTAAGTTTTTCGAAAAGATGTTCTAAGTTTGGAAGGCTTAGAAAACTTTAGACAAATTCTCAGTTTTAGAAACATTTCAGACTTTGGAAAATTTTCAGTTTTGGAAAAACTTCAGACTTAGAAAATTTTCAGTTTTGGAAAAACTTCAGACTTAGAAAATTTTCAGTTTTGGAAAAACTTCAGACTTAGAAAAATTTCAATTTTGGAAAAACTTCAGAATTAGAAAATTTTCAGTTTTGAAAAAACTTCAGACTTAGAAAATTTTCAGTTTTGGAAAAACTTCAGACTTAGAAAATTTTCAATTTTGGAAAAACTTCAGACTTAGAAAATTTTCAGTTTTGAAAAAACTTCAGACTTAGAAAATTTTCAGTTTTGAAAAAACTTTCAAAGAATAATTTGAGCAAAACTTAATAGCAGTTCAGAGCAAAAAGGATTTTAAGCAAATAAATTGAGTTTAGAAATAATTCAGAGTTAGAAATTTTGGAAAAACATTTTTGTTCCCTGTTTCCTTTCCAACTCTCCCCCTTTGACATATATCAAAAATGCACAAAAAGATATTTGCAATAATTAAATTAAGCATTTGCTGTACTGAATCGAGCTGGAACCTAAGTCTGGTTAAATCTTTAGGGACCTGTCTAACCCAATTAGCTACTTACTAACTGTTATAAACAGTAGTTTTCGCTAGGGTTAGTCAAGTTAAGTGCATTGTTCAAGTTAGATTGTCTAAACTTGACACTTAACCTGATTGCTGTTCATTTAGTGCCCCAATTGCTGCCGATGCACTGACTTAAAGCATCTTAAATTGAGGCAAAGACCTAAGCATCTCAACCCTTTCTAGGTTATCAATCAAAGTGCCCTAAGGTGCTTGTGAGATGCTGGCTTCTAAGTCTATAGGTGCATGCAGTTCTAGGGTTAGAGCCTAGGCTAAGTCCATTTTCGAAAAAGCCCTAGTTTTGAAGGGGGTAGTTTTTTGAAATAAAACTAAGTAAAAAAAATTTTTAGAACTTGAAAAAACTTTTTAAAGTCAAAGTAACATTTTTAACAAAACATTTTAAAATCAATTTAAAACATTTTAAAATCAATTTAAAACATTTTAAGGCAAAAACCAAATGATTCTATTCTACTAAGCACAACCCTAACTGCCTTCTTAGTGAGCTAAACTCAGATTCAGGTAGGGGTTTAGTGAATATGTTAGCTAGGTTGGATTTGGAGTCTACATGCTTAAGGACTATTTCACCCCTAGCTACGTGATCTCTTACAAAGTGATGTTTTACTTCTATGTGTTTGGTTCTAGAATGTTGTATTGGGTTTTTGGTTAAGTTAATTAAGCTAATATTGTCAATATTGACTTGGGTCTGATTGTAGTCTAGTTGAAAGTCCTTAAGAGTATGCATCATCCATAGGAGTTGAGCTACACACTCTCCTAAGGCTACATATTCGGCTTCAGTTGTTGATAAAGCAACACAGTGTTGCTTTCTACTGCACCAACTTACTGAGCTGTTTCCTAAAAGTTGACAGCTTCCACTTGTACTTTTTCTATCTAATTTATAACCAGCATAGTCAGAATCAGAGTATCCTGACAACTTAAAGGATGAAGTCCTAGGGTACCATATCCCTACATTTAGGGTGCCCTTAATGTATCTTAAAATTCGTTTTAGGGTTGCTAAGTGAGTTTCCTTAGCACAGGTTTGGTACCTAGCGCACATTCCTACTGAAAAAAGTATATCAGATCTGCTGGCTGTAAGGTATAGTAGACTTCCTATCATACTTCTATAAAGTTTTAGGTCTACTGGTTTACCATCAGGGTCATTATCTATTTTCACATTTGTGGCCATTGGGGTATTTATACTTTTAGAGTTATCCATTTTAAATTTCTTAATTAGTTCTTTAGCATATTTAGATTGATGTATATAATTTCCATCCTTAGTTTGTTTGATTTGTAATCCTAAGAAGAAATTGAGTTCCCCAACTAAACTCATTTCAAACTCATTTTCAATTATTGTTACAAATTCTTTTAGAAATTTAGAATTAGTTGATCCAAATATTATATCGTCTACGTAAATTTGGGCAATAAATATATCCTTTTCTAAAATTTTAACAAACAAGGTTGGGTCAATTTGACCTTGTTTGAATTATTTAGAAATCAAGTAGTTGGATAGTCTTTCATACCAGGCCCTAGGTGCTTGTTTTAGTCCATAAAGGGCTTTGCTAAGTTTATAGACATAATCTGGTTTTTCTATATCCTCAAATCCTGGGGGTTGTCCTACATAGACTTCTTCCTTAATGAGCCCATTCAAGAAGGCTGACTTTACATCCATTTGGTATAATTTGAATCCTTTATGGGATGCAAAGGCTAGTAACATCCTAATAGACTCAAGTCTAGCTACAGGGGCATAGGTTTCATCATAATCCAACCCTTCTACTTGGCTGAATCCCTTAGCTACTAAGCGGGCTTTATTTCGGACTATTTCACCTTGATCGTTTAACTTATTCCTAAATACCCACTTAGTGTCAATTACGGATTTGCCCTTAGGTTTAGGTACTAACTCCCAGACTTGGTTTCTCTCAAATTGGGCTAACTCTTCTTGCATGGCTAAGATCCAGTCAGGATCAGGTAGGGTTTCCTCAATAGTCTTAGGTTCAATCTTTGAAATCATGGCTATTTGACTAAGATTTCTATAGGAAGCTCTAGTTCTGACTCCTAAGGTTGGATCACCTACAATTTGGTCAGTTGGGTGACTGAGTCTGGGTTTCTTGGTTTTTCTAGTACTTGGCTCAGCTTCAGGTCCAGCTGGTCCAATAGGTTCAATTCTGGGTTCATTGGTTGGTTCAACTGATTCAGAAGTTGGTTCAATTGTTAAGTCATTAAAGGGTTCAGTTAGGGTTTCAGAGTTATCTTCTTGATCAGTATTTGGTGAAGCTAAGTCAGAATTATCAGATTTTGGGTAAGTTTCTTCATCAAATATTAAGTTGGTTGTTTCTTCAATTTTCTTAGTTATTTTGTTGTAGACTCTATAAGCTCTACTTGTTGTAGAGTATCCTAAAAAGATACCTGGGTTTGACTTGGATTGGAATTTTCCAAGATAGTCTTTGGTATTAAGAATATGGACTTTGCATCCAAAGATTCTAAGATAGTGTAAGTTTGGAAGTCTATGGTAGTAAAGTTCTTAGGGTGTTTTATTTAACCTTTTATTAAGCAGAATCCTATTTTGGATATAGCAAGCTGTGCTAATTGCTTCTGCCCAATAGTGGTTAGGTAGGTCAAATTCATTGAGCATAGCCCTAGCAGCTTCCTGTAGGGTTCTATTCTTCCTTTCTACTATGCCATTTTGTTGGGGGGTTCTAGGACACGAAAATTCGTGTTTATATCCATTTATTTTGCAGAATTCTTCGAATCTTTGATTCTCGAATTCTCCCCCGTGGTCAGACCTAAGTCTTTTGATTTTGGTATCATTTTGATTTTCAATCAATTTGCAAAAGTTGTTAAATAGGTTCAGGGTTTCATCTTTGGTCTTTAGAAACCTGACCCAGGTAAACCTAGAGTAGTCATCAATTATCACTAAGCAGTATCGATTTCCACTTAGTGACTTGGCTCCATGTGAATCAAATAGGTCAAGGTGTAGGAGCTCAAGTGTGATTTGGGTTTGATCAGATTGGATCAATTTGTGACTCGACTTGGTTTGTTTGACTTGATTACAGGATTCACATATTAGGTTTTCATTATTCTTAATTTTGGGGACACCTTTGACTAAGCCAAGTTGGGTAATTTTTGAGATAGTTCTTAGATTGGTATGACCTAATCTCCTATGCCAGAGTTTTGATTGTTCTAACTGTGTTAACATGCATTTGGGTATAAGGGGAAGATTTATAGTGTATACATTATTTTTCCTAGTGCCCTTAAGCATGATTTCTGAGTCTTGTGTATTTCTAATCAGGCAATTAGAATTGTTGAAAGTAACTAAATAACCAGAGTCACATAACTGACTTATTCTATGTAAGTTAAAATTGAAGTTTTCCACCAATAGAACTTTCTTAATAATGAAATTGGATTTAAATTCAATATTACCTGACCCAATTACCTTGAGTGTAGCATTGTTACCAAATGCCACTGAGCCCAGATTTTTGAACTTGAGTTTAGTGAACTTCAATTTGTCCCCAGTCATATGTCTGGAGCACCCGCTATCTAACATCCATTGGTCCAAATCTTTATGTTCCTACACATAAAGAATTTTAGATGATTTGGATCCAATTTAAGTTAGGGATAGCTTAAATTGAGTTTCACTTCCTAGTCTGTCTCACCCCAGTCTAGGGTTTTCAATCACGTTAACCTTAAGGTTTTTGTGAGACAGGTTTGAGGGTAAAAATTAGTTTTGAAAAGGAATTTCAATTTCGAAAAAGTTCTTTATTTTTGAAAACAGATTTTTAAACAAATAAGTTTAGAAATTTTGAAAAATAGATTAAGTGATTTTTGAAAAAGAAATAAGTTTAAGAAGTAGAAGTTTTGAAAACAGATTAGAATCTATAATTATTTGAAATTTAAGTTAGATTCGAATTTGACAAAAGATAATTTGAATTTGAATTTCAGAAATTGGCTTCAAGGTCTTGGCGAGGCACTAGGCCTTCTTTGGCCGTAGCCTTATGGGATCATCCACCCTTTCCTTGACAAAGCCTTTTAATGAAATTTCATTTTCAAATTAAATTAAGTCATTTTCTGGTCTAACTAGCTTGGGTCTTGGATCGGTAGCTTCGGCTGGTTTCACCAGTCTAAAGAGACCAAGTAGACTTGATCTTATTAGAGTTGGTTTCCCCAACGTACTATCATCTCACCTCCTCCCAATACTATGTTTTCAAGTTTCAAGTAATTTAGTCCTTAAATCTAAGTATTCCTTAAATCTAAGCATGGCAATTTGCAAAAAATTAAATAAACAAACAATCAATCAATAAAAAAATTATCTAATTATAAAAATTATTTTGATTTTGGCTCCCCCTGGACTAAAGCCTCTGTATGGGTTAGGCAAGATGTGAATCTTGTCCTTGGGGATCCAAAATTGATTTGAACCAGTTGGTTTAGTCAGGCACAGTTTTGGCACCCATGCCTGAACCTTAGGTCTTGACTGGTTCAGTACAGCAAAGTAAGATCTTTGCCGAGATTTGGTTCTATAGCCAAGTCCGGATCGGTTTAGAACAGACTTCTGTTTTCCCAGAATCATATCAAGATTCTTGGAACCAGAAGTGAATCGTTCTAAAGCTGTTCTTAAGTCCTTAACTTGAGTTTTCAAGGAGGAATTTTCTGATTCAAGTTTTTCAACTTGGTCAGGGGTTCCTTCCTGAATTTTCTCAGTTAAGGATTTAGAATCAGCTCCCTCTTTCAGGAGTTTTACTTCCTGTCGGAGGGACTCGATTCGGAGTTTGGCTTTCGCCAAATCTCGGGATAGATAGGAAATAAGTGAATTCAATTGCAATTTTGAAAAACCCGTTACCCTTATTTCGCCGTCGTCGGAGAATGTCAGCTTGCCGTCGTCCCGGTCCGAGTCTGAGTCAGTCTCGATTTGATCCGAAGCTGTCAGGGCTAGAAGATTGGACTGGGGTGCTTCTTCTTCTTCTTCTGAGGAAGACTCGTCCCAGGTTGCTTGGAGTGCCTTCTTCTTTCTGGTCTTTTTGGACTCCTTTAGACTTGGACATTCAGTCTTGTAGTGGCCCTTCTTCTTGCATTCGTAGCAGGTTACGTTGGGCTTTTGTTTGTCAGTTGCCGGTTCAGCTTGTCCGTCCTTTCTTCGGCTTGTTCTCCGTGTGTTGGTTTGGTTCTTCAACTTTTTGTAGTAGCTTCGAGCCAGCCGGACCAGTTCAGATTGATCTTCTTCTTGATCTTCTGTTTTTGAATCTGAGGTAGATTCAGGTTCAACTTGAGTTTTCTTCTTGGTCGTCTTTCCTGTTTTCCCTGCAAAGAAAGCTATACTTTTCTCGACCAAATTACAGTTAGTCTGTTCATGCAGCTCAAGTTCAGAAAATAACTCATCTAACTTAATTTTTGAAAGATCCCTAGAGACCTTGTATGCATCTACCATAGATGCCCACAAGGTGGTCCTAGGGAATGCGTTTAGGGCATACCTTATTAGATCACGGTTTTGAACCTGGTGACCTATTGCGTGAAGCCCGTTCATCAGTTCCTGGATTCTGGCGTGGAGCTGGGCTGCTGTCTCGTTATCTGCCATCTTGATTGTGAAGAGCTTGTTTAGTAGCAGGTCCCGTTTGCTGATCCTTGTATCTGAAGTTCCTTCGTGGAGCTCAATCAGTTTAGCCCATAGCTCCTTGGCACTGTTGAATGGGCCTACGCGGTTCAGCTCCTCTTTTGTCAGTCCGCATTGGAGGGTCTGAGTTGCTTTGGCGTCAGCTTCAATCTTGCGTTTAAGGGCAGTGTCCCACTCTGAGTAGTTTTGTGGTACGCCATCAGCATTAGTGGGAATCATCAGTCCAGACTGGATGATTATCCACATATCCACCTGAGTTTTCAGGTGGACCTCCATTCAACTTTTCCAGTAAGGAAAGTCTTCTCCACTGAAAAGTGGAGGTCTGGCGGTGCTAAAGCCTTCTTGGATGACCATTTGTTCTGAAATAGCAAACAACAAAAAAAATAAGAATATTCCAAGACTTGGTCTTGGATTAGTAGTGCGGGAAGAAAAGAAATAAAAACAATTTCAAGGGGTGTTGCACCAACCTTGAAAGAAAAATTCGAACGAAAATTTAAAAAAAATTGAGAGAAAAAAACGAAAGAAATCCGAAAAAATTTTCAAACTGGTGGTTGCACCAAGTTTGAATTCCCCGCTCTGATACCACTTGTTGGATCGAGAGATGCGATAGAGGGGGGGTGAATGTCGCAAATCGTTCGGATTTAAAAAGAGCGGGTGCACAGCGGAAATAAAAGAAAAATAGAACAATGCAAACACAGTCGGTTTACTTGGTTCGGAGCCTGGGTCGACTCCTACTCCAAGGCCCACGGTCGTTGACCGTTTTCTGCGGGCAATTCTATAAGTTCGTAAAAGTTTACAAGAAAGATTATAATAAGAACAGTTTAGTAAACTTTAAATACAGCTCTTCGTTACCGACGTCCGGTGTAGATCGAAGTTTCGGAGCAGCGGGACGTCGTCAGCTCGAGTTGGAAGATTTCTGGAGCGTGTTGCGGAAGCAGAAGAACGCAGAAGTGTCGAAGCAATTGATGCACTGAAGAAGGAGGTCGAGGGCCCTTTATATAGGGCCTGGGGGCGCCCTGGTCGACGGGGGGGCCCCCCCACGTGGCGCTTGATCCCCAAAAGGCGCGGTCAAGGGTTTATCCCTAAGAACTCGGGATAACCCTTTGACGGGGTGCCCTGGATGCTGGGGGCGCCCTGGTTGACTCGGCCATCTCTTATCCGCAGCGCTGAGGTCTCCTCGGCAAGTCTGGCTGGGGGCGCCCGGGACAGCGGGGGCGCCCTGGGCGTGTAGCGCAGACGCGGCAGAGTTGTTTTGCAATGGGGGAGCCCGGGACAGCGGGGGCGCCCTCAGAATGTACTGTCGAGGTTCTTCTGGTTGTGTTGTGTTTTGTGTTCACCTTGGGGGCGCCCGGGACACTCCGGGCGCTCTGGTCAGTGATCACCTCTTTCCTTTGAGGCATTCTGAGCTGCAGACACACGTTCCTTTGGTCCTGCATCCAGGGTTAGTCCAAAACACAATAAACCAATAACATAATGAATTATACAGCCTTGGCTGTCTTGGTTCTGACTTTGGTCTCCAAAATGGAGCCCTAGGTCGAACCGATGCCTAATGTTCCCTCAAGGGGAACGCGTCCTCACCTACTCCTCTCGGGAGAATTTACCTGGTGCCAACCGGATCCTCCAGTTGGACTTTTGCCCGGCAGTCCTTCGCCAGGTCTTGAGTTGCCAAGCTGCCCTGCGCTTGGTGCCTAGCAGCCCTTCGCTAGGTCTTTTCTTCTGGCAGCCCTTCGCCAGTGCCTAGCATTCCTTCGCTAGGGCTTGTCCATTCTGACAGTCCTTCGCCAGAGCCTAGCAGTCCTTTGCTAGGGCTTTTTCTGTCTGGCAGTCCTTCGCCAGTGCCTAGCATTCCTTCGCTAGGGCTTTTCCTGTCTGGCAGTCCTTCGCCAGTGCCTAGCATTCCTTCGCTAGGGCTTTCCTGTATACTCAAGAAACTTGTTAGACAACAACTAACCCTTAACTTTTGAACCCTTTTGCCAATATCAAAACATAGGTTTGACTTGGGTGCATTCTGCAC